>KV875252.1:470497-730219 GCA_001879505.1 Calonectria pseudoreteaudii | reverse complement strand
AAAAAAAAAAAAAAAAAAAATCTTAATTAATTAATTTAATTAAAACTAAAAATATAATTTCTACTTATTTTAAATATATATTTATTTTCAATTATTATATAGCTTTTTAATTAACCTATTTACAGTACTATATCTCAAATAATAATTATATCATAAAGTCAAAATCTTCATAATCTAAAAATAGTCAAATTCATAATATAACTAATCTAGATTTTGATAACACAGGTTTTCCCGGCTGACACAGGTTTTCCGGGCCTACCTCGGGACAAGGTGTGAAAGCGTGCGACCCACCTTACGCCTACGGGTAGCCACAGGCAGTTCGTGTCTAGGCGAAGTTTCAGGCTAGAGGGATGGCGGCGTGGCTCGTCAGGTGCCTGCTTGTGGCGGGCGTGGCGTGGCGCGGCGTACGTGCCCCGCCTTGCGATCTCCCCAGATTAACCAGGCTGCAGTGACGTGTGTCGGAGGCTGACGGGCCTTTTCATTCCTCCATAACTCGCTGGCGGGACACGAGTGAATAAGAGAATCTCTTGCCTCTGCCATTTTCCGACCCTAAAATAAAATACAAAACAAGACATCGCTGTGCCCGCATAAGCCATGGCTTGCCCGCACCTCGAGTCGATCGGTAATGACTACCCCGCCAATTCGACAGCTCTCTAGCTTGAAGTTTCCGAGCTGGAAGCTTGCTTGATGCTTGGGGATACCATCAGCATCTTGCCTCAGGGCTGAAACAAGACACGAGAGTGCTGACTTTGTATTCACTCTGCAGAGCTCACGCCTCCGACACCCTTCCAGTCCGTTTACCGCGAGGATTGCACCCAATGTTTTGACTCCATTGTGAGCTCGCCCACGCTTAATGCTTTGGAAGCTCCCGCCATTCCGCTAACCGTGCTGTTCAACCCAGGACGATCCAGCTGGACTCGACGTCTGCCTGCAGTGTTTCCATGGCGGCTGCGCCGGTGATCACCTCCACAACAACCTCCACCACGTCCTCGCGAGCCATCCTCTTGTCCTTAACATTCGCCGAACCCGCAAAATCGTCGTTCGAGATGAGCCTCCGGCCAAAATGTCCAAGCTGGCCATTGCCGCCGAGACCGAGGAGGATCGATACGATACTGTCTTAGCTGTCAAATGTCTCGAGTGTAGCACTGAGCTGGACAAGACAGGCCCTAAGCTGGCACCCATCGTCGACGCCATCATGAAGGCCAACACATTTTCTCGCAAAGAAGAAGTCAAGGCTTGGGAGCAAGAGTTGACGGGCTGCGAACACATTTTGTTGCTCCAGCAGCACCCTTCTAGGAAAATCGAGCAGGGTGCTTTGGGTCACTGCTATGCATGTGCTTTGAACGAAAACCTTTGGCTCTGCCTGGAGTGTGGCAATTTGGGATGTGGTCGCAAGCAGATGGGTGGAGTAGATGGAAACTCACACGCCTTGGCCCACGCCAACGAGTCAGGCCACGGCGTCGCTGTCAAGCTTGGTTCCATTACCCCCGAAGGCACGGCCGACGTTTACTGCTACAAGTGCGACGATGAGCGCATCGACGACAACCTTGGCGAGCACCTTGCTCACTGGGGGATCCTCCTAGCCGAGAGACAAAAGACCGAGAAGAGTCTAACCGAGATGCAGATCGAGCAAAACCTCAAGTGGGACTTTAGCATGACAACCGAAGATGGTAAAGAGCTCAAGCCGATTTTCGGCCCCGGTCTTACCGGCTTGAAGAACCTGGGTAACAGTTGTTATCTGGCCAGCATTCTCCAGTGTCTTTTTGATATGCCCTCGTTCCAGGAACGATACTTCCGACCCACTGATGACCTGCCAATTGTCCCAGAGCCAGCTGAGGATCTGGAAACGCAGCTCCGGAAGATTGCTGATGGTTTGTGGTCCGGTAGATACTCCAAGCCTGACCCAGATGTCGCGGCTGAGTCTGGAATTCACCACCAAAAGGGCCTGGCGCCCTCAATGTTCAAACACCTCATGGGCCGTGGCCACGAAGAGTTCTCCACGATGCGACAGCAGGATGCGTTTGAGCTGCTTCAACATTTGTTCAAACTCATCACCCGATCTCAACACTCGGGTAAACTGGTGGATCCTACTCAACAGTTCCGTTTCGTCCTCGAACAACGCCTTCAGTGTCTAGGATGCAAGAAGGTTCGATACAGCAGCAACGAGCAAGACAACGTCTTTATCGACGTGCCTTTGGAGAAGCTCCCTGCTGAAGAGGGTGCCGATGCAAGTGCGGCCGCCTACAAACCCGTGTCCCTGAAGGAATGTCTCGACAACTTTACGGCCACAGAGAAGGTCGAGCTGACCTGCTCGGCATGCGGAAGCAAGGACGGCTTCACCAAGCGTTCGCTGTTCAAGACGTTTCCCGATGTCCTTGTCGTCAATGCTAGAAAGATGACGGTGGTCAACTGGGTTCCCATAAAAGTCGACGTTCCCGTGATTGTGCCAGACGAGGCCTTCCCTCTCGATCAATACCTGTCGCAAGGTCTACAACCCAACGAGGAGCAGCTCCCTGGTGAGCCGGAAACCCAAGCTCCGGCGTGGGTCCCGAATGCGGATGCTATCATTCAATTAGAACAAATGGGCTTCCCACGCAACCGCTGCGAACGAGCGCTGCATGCCACAGGCAACTCAGACCCCAACTCGGCCATGGAATGGCTGTTTGCGCACATGGAGGACGCCGACATTGATGAGCCCCTCGACCTTGGCAGCCAGGCAGCCGGTGGCGGTAGCACGGCCGACCCAGAGAAAATCGAGATGTTGGGCGCAATGGGTTTCGGGGCTCCCCAGGCTAAGAAAGCGCTGAAGGAGACAGGCGGTGATGTTGAACGCGCAGTTGAGTGGCTTTTTAGCCACCCCGACGACCAAGGCACAATGGACGACGATGCACCCATGGATGGTGCTGCTGCTCCCAAAGAGCCAGCCGGCAGCGCCACCTTGCCTGCCAACTTCCAACTTCGCTCCATTGTCTGCCACAAGGGAACAAGCATCCATGCAGGGTAAGTAAGCCATGATTGACCAAGCACAGAGGAAAGCTAACAGCGCATGCAGCCACTACGTTGCGTTTATCCGCAAGCAGCTGGACAACAACCCAACGTGGGTCCTCTTCAACGACGAAAAGGTTGTTGAGGCACACGACGTCGAAGAGATGCGCAAGTTTGCGTACGTCTACTTTTTCAAGAGAGTTTGAATGGATAGCATGAGCAACGGTGATGAGGCGCAGATGATTTGACTTGGGTGGCGACAGTAGATGGGCACACGGCGCGAGAACACATGGGAAAAGTCACGGGGCGTGACTCCTTTGAGCCATGTTATAGAAAACTTTGGAAGAGAAAGGCAGCAGGTGCCGAAATAGATACCAAATATCGTACATATCTGTGAATTCTCTCTTGCTTGAGAAGTATGTGAAATGAGAAAAGATTGATTGCCCTTTGCGCCATCAAACGCCACACAGGCCGATTCGGCCGCTCTTTTCATTACATATGAGCCATGATACGGCTTCACATTTAGACCCTTGTACCCCCAAAAAGGTGATGTCATCTTGCTCCGCGGTCATTTATCGCGTTTAGTCGGTCAAGCGGTAGCTGACGAGGGTGTCGACGCGGTGGTTGGCCGTGCTGAAGCCACGAAGCTGAACCTTTTCTCCATTCTCAATCTCCTTGGCGTCGGAGTCACCCCATTCGACGGGCACCTCGCTATCGGCATCGGCGTAGACGAGCACGTTGAAGGTGCAGTCGCCGTTGAGCTGGGGTAGGAAGGTGACGGAGGCGGTGATTTGGCGGAAGATGGCAGCGATTTCAGCCTGGATCTCGGTCTCGGTCTTTTCGGGAGCGGGGGCCGCAGCGCCGTTGCCGGCGACGTTTTCTTGGTCGGCGGACTTGGAAGACTTGGTCTTTGTCTTTGTGGGTTGGAAGATTTGGACCTGGAGGGTTGTGCGTTAGCAGTGTTGGTGGCTTTTTTTTGGCACGGCTCAGGGGAGGGGAGGGAGGGGACAGAGGGAGTACACACATCAAACTGCCATCGCTCTACGTGGTCGCCGGTATCCTTGTCGGTGATGACGATGACAAGCTTGGAGATCTTGCCGCCGACCATCCACTTGTCGAGCTGCGACATGATCTTCTTGATGTAGGCCTTGACCTGGTCATCGGACGACACCAGCATGTTGAGGCCATATTTCTTGACGCTGTGCAGCCAGTCAGTGTACAAGATCGAGGGAGCGTCGGAGAGAGGGAGAGATAGAGAAGGGATCGTACGCTGAAAAGTCCTCGGCCGGGTAGACGCCTCGCTGGAAGCTGTTTGATCTGTTAGCTGGGCATGTTTGGTGGTACCGGGGGGGCGGAGGGAGGCATCGTACAGGATTGTGTGGATGGAGTATTGGAACTGCAAGGGGAATTCACTGTCAGCGATCTCCATCACTGTCGGATCGGAACCCAACACTGGCGTTACGCGGGTTGACATACAAATTCGGCAACAAGGCGGGCGCTGCCCTTGAGAGAGAGCTTGTGGACCTTGGACTTGTCCTTAGACTTGTCCTTGGTCTTTGAAGATTCTTTCGACGACATGTTTTGGATGGGGATGATGTAGATTATTATTTATCGCGTGCGTAGAGATCGTGAGATGCAATAGAGTTTGGAGATTTTTTTCGCCTTTGTGTTGTTCTGTCTTATGTTTTCCGATGGCTTTAGTTGATGGTGGCGTTAGAGATCTGGAACTGGCCTCTCCTGTCGCTGATCTGATTTGTTTACTTTACGGTTGCGGGGTGCAACATGGTGGGCTTGGGCCTGGGCTTGAGCTTCGGTGAAAGGTGAAAGGTGAGGGGGTGGGCTGGTCTGTGCGTCACCGAGAATCAGCGATCTCGGAGTGGGGAGCGGAAAAGATGAGATGCGACGAAAATGCGATGACTGCAGGTCGCAGGTGAGAAGCCATAAACCTGAAAGTTTGCTAGTTGCGTTTAATGAGGAAATGACGTATTACGAAGCGATGCAAGATAGGTTGAAGTATTCTTCACATAATGGTCCATCAGCTCGTATCGCAGCTCAGGCCGGTCAGCCTTGTGGATTGTCATGGCCACGGGCGGTCCAATGGGCAGGCAGACAATGGGGGCGCAATCAGCGTGTTAATTAATGGCTCAACATGACGAAAAAGCTAGACGCGGGAGCCGGATTCGACATGACTAACCTTTGCGGCCGTGATGAGCCATCAGAGAAGCGGGTCAGGGCGGCAAAAATGTCACGAATTGGTGGTGCTCATGACATGAAAAATTGTCAATAAAAGCATCGCAGAAAGCACTCGCACCGTTCGAGACATTATTCCTCTCCCGTTGCTGTTCTGTCTCGGCCCCCCCCTCCCCCTTCGTACGTTATATCCCAAGTCGTGCTTGCGCTCGCTGTGGTTGATTGGATCGGCCCCGGTTCCCAGCTTTTTTTTTTACCTCAGCTCGCATCGCCATCGAGCTCCACGCAAAAAGCACCCCACCGCATCTGGTTTGCCGTGCCCTTACCCTGAGCGACGTGCTCTCTCTTCTCTCTTCCCTCTCCCCCTCACGCGAACTCAGACACCACAAGCGACGCGACAACCCCGAGCGACGATGACGACGAACATAAGTATAATCCTCGGTTCCCAATGGGGTGCGTCCTGTTCCCTATTCTCCTTTTCACTGGACAATGGCAGGCCCCGCGATGCAGGGCGTGGACGACACGCGCGCGGGGCAAGGTGGGGCAGAGACCATCATGACGCCTCAACGCGCCCGGAGCTTCATGTGTGAGAGTGAGAGTGATAGTGTTTGCTGACGCATTTGTTATTTCTAGGAGACGAAGGTGTACGTTTGTTTTCTCTTCCAATTTGATGCCCCCCCCCTTCCGCTGCAATTCATCCCTCCCAACTGCCGTTCGCTGATCTTGTTGCGCCGTGTGACAGAAGGGCAAGCTTACCGACCACCTCCTCTCCACCAAGAACTTCGATCTCTGCGCCCGCGCTGCTGGTGGCCACAATGCAGGTCACTCGGTGAAGTATGTAGTCGTCTTCGTGGATCAACTAGATGATCGCGCTAACCGTAGCTTTGCGCAGGGCTGGTGGCCAAACCTATAGGTAGGAATATCCCCCTCGGAGCTCTGTAGACATTCGGCTTCTGCATTGCGAATGCGCAGAAAACTGACATAATACCTTTTTTTTTATATATAGCTTCCATCTTTTGCGTCAGTCTCCTACAGTCCCATGCTTTAAAGGCTCTTTCGTGCTTCTCTGCCAGAGCAACAAAGAAGTCACTGGCTGACCTACCGGACTTTAGCTTCCGGTTTGATGAGCCCCAATACGGACAACCTGATCGGGTCCGGTGTCGTTTTCAACACCGAGGCATTTTTCAAGGTATTTCCAGTTGCGATGCCCATAAAAAGCCTGAGTCCGTTTAACTAAATGATACCCCGCAGGAGCTCGGCGACCTCGAGGCCAAGGGTGTGACCGGCGTCCACGAGCGCATCCACGTTAGCAACCGCTGCCACCTCAACCTGACTCTGCACGCCGCCGTCGATGGTCTCAACGAGACCGAGGTGCGTTTGCCGCTCCAACACTACCCTGAACTGTATTCCAAGCGAACACTGACAACGATGTAGAAAGGCGCCAAGTCAATTGGAACCACCAAGAGTGACTACCCTTCCGTCCATCAAAATGCTCATGATTGCTGATTTACACCTTCGCAGGGGGCATTGGCCCATCTTACAGTAAGTTTCCACACGTAAGTCGCCATTGGACCGAAATTAAACGACAGGAAAGGCAACAAGGCTGCTCGAGATGGTCTGAGGATCATTGACGTGTTTAACGGCTCGTTCGAAGAGAAGCTGCGTGAAATCGCTTCCCACTACCGCAAGCGATACGGTGACCTTCTCGAGTACGATATTGACGCCGAGCTTGCCCGATACAAGGGATACAAAGAGACGCTGCGCCCATACGTCGTCGATGCCGTGGAGTACATCAGAGAGGCTCAAGAGAAGAACCAGTCCATTCTTGTTGAGGGTTCTCAGGCTCTGAGTATGCCAACCCACGCAATGCTGCGGTAGCACTTTTGTTGACCTTAGCGCAGTGCTCGACATTGACTATGGTACCTATCCTTTTGTTACATCATCGTCCACCGGTCTCGGTGGATGCATTCAAGGCCTGGCCCTGAACCCTTTTACTATCCAGTAAGTCATGTTCTGTGAGCACTACTAATGAAGCAGATTCCCACCGTACATGTTCCAGATTCTCTATTCGAAAATGTTCACCTTTTGACACCCTTCGCAGGAACGTATACGCAGTAGTGAAGGCCTACGTAAGTTCCCTCCACTGCTTGCTTCCGACAAATAAATGGATTTTTCTAACAATCTTATCCTTAGACCACCCGAGTTGGTGGCGGGCCGTTCCCCACAGAGCAACTCAACGATGTCGGCACCAAGCTACAGGACATCGGCGGAGAAATTGTCAGCTGCAGCGGTGTATTTATCTCGTTGAAATATGCTGATAAAGTGTAGGGAGTTTCGACCGGCCGACGTAGGAGATGCGGTGCGAAAATATTCCTAATCCCGCTGAAGACTTTAGCTGACGCTCATTAGGTTGGCTCGACCTTGTGGTGCTCAAGTACTCTAAGGCCATCAACCGTGAGCAACCGAAATACATAGACTTATTCAGGCAACATCACTCACATAACACTTTCTAGACTACACATCCATCAACCTGACCAAGCGTCAGTATCCTCAAAATTCCCCTCTGTATCATACAGGCCCTGACTCCATCTTAGTTGACGTCTTGGACACCTTCCCCACGATCCGAGTGGCCACGGCCTACATCACCAAGGACGGACAGAGGCTGACGAGCTTCCCTGCGGATCTTGACTTAGTAACATAACTCTCTCTTCATTGGATCTTGAAATCTAACCATTGAGCCAGCTGGTCGACTGCACCCCCGAGTACATTGACTTTGAGGGTTGGCAGAGCTCCACCAGAGGCATTCGCCAGTGGTCGGATCTGCCCCCTCAGGCCCAGAAGTACATTGAGTTCATCGAGTCCGAGGTTGGGGTCAAGGTACGTCTTCTGACACCGGTATCCTGATAACTATTGCTAACTTTTCAAGGTTTCCTACGTCGGAACCGGTCAGGACCGTGAGGACATGATTTTGCGAGAGTAACTAGGGTAAGTGGGTTGGAAGTCAAGGTTTAGCGTGCAACGAGGAGCACTTGTACTTTGTGGAGGGGTGGATTCTTCTTTTTCACCAAAGGAAAACATTTGCTATACCTTAACCTCGTAATCTGTCTCTCTGCTAGGCAATTAGATTCAGTTCTACATACATGTGCTTTGACAGTAAGTAGACTAAGGAATCTGCAAAAAATAAATAGATTTGCATTTGGGTTGGAATTGTCTCGAGTCATTCTTTCCCTGCAGTGTTCTGCGGCCATTTAGGACTCAAACCATTACAATCCTTTATTTGAATTCCTTACATGGGGTTGCTTTTTGCGCCTTATTACCGAGTCAATGGGGAGCTCATTGTTAAGGAGCGTATCATTTCATCAATAAGGACTGTGCGTTGCCAGGTTTCCTAGTCATTACCTCCAAGTTCAGAAGCCGTACAAAAGAAATGCCTCGTGCCCCCCTAAGCTTCGACAACTTCGCCCACTTCCACCTGCAATTACAACATGGCCCTGGTCACAAACAGTCAAAACCGTGATCCATGATCTCCATGGTGCTTAGAGCCTAACCACGATATCAGCTAGTTGATTTATAAAGAATTCACACATCGGTGAGGCCAGTTTTGCTTACCGCAACTCATAGGCCTGGCCATGCCATTAACGACGTCTTCTTCCTCCCTTCTTACCGCCCTTGCCGCCCTTGCCGCCCCCGCCACCCCCGATCTTCTTGAGAGCGAGGCAGCTCACAATAGCAGTGACAAAAAGCAGCAAAATACCAATAATCACAAAAACATTGTTTATCTGGAGCTTGCTGCAGTAATTGTCGGCAAAGATGTCATTGTTGGTAGAATCTTTTGCTTTGTTCCAAAATGCCTGTAGATCCTCCGGAATAGGCTTTCCGCCACAAAAGCGGTTGCGAACCTAAATCTCTGAGCATCAGATATGCTGCCGCGAATTTCTCATCCCAGACTCGCAAGGGGATGATGGATGATGTGATATGATGATGAACTTACAATCCAAAGCCACGCGAGGGCGCCGGCCCAGACGATGGCTACACCGACGTCAACCCCCCAGTTCTGGAAGTTGCTCGAAAACGGGAGGGCCCAGATGATGGCAAAGAGCAGGGCGAGAGCGGCCATTCCGACGTTGTAAAAGAAGGGCGCAACTTGGGAAATGGGCGCGTTTTTTCCCATGGAAAACTTGATGAACCCGACCGTCAGGCCAATAACAATGAGACAGACGATTGCCTGCGCTATGCGGACCACCAAAGTGATGAGGCGAGATGTCACAGCGATAGCCATGGTGAATTTGTCCCAAGTGGCCTTTTTTGAAAAAAGCGTGTCGATTGTTGGAGAGGCTTCCGGGGAGGGGAGGAGAAGTGAGTGCTTGTGCTTGTCAGGCCAGGATGTGGTACTGAGTTGAGAGATACAAGACCAGGAGTAGAGGAGACTCTTCGAGTATTTATCTCCAAAGTTCACAATGCCATCCCGCAGGTCCATCATCCACTATACCTCCCCCTCCAGAGCCTTAATCATCATCATGCTTGTGCGCTTTGGCCGAGAAAGCTTCAAAATCCGGCCGGTTGCCCGAGTTCGCAGCTTATTTCTTTTCCTTTTGCACAGCCCACCACGAATCTCGCATAGTGGCGTTCAAGGCAACCTATCTAAACCGCACCTGTCAAGCCTCAATGGCCCCCAATAGACACGGGTTGCCTGTCGTAGCGGAAAAGGAATATTCACTAGTCAAGTACGAGAAGTAAGACAAAGAGTCTTGGCCCTGCAGCCAGAGAGGGGGGAAAACCCGACTATACGCAGGCTGTGCATCTGTATTGTTTCTTTTCTTTGGTGGCCAGCTGTCTTTAGGGAGGGGTGAGTGGGTAGAAGACGGCGATCACATTGGTTAGATCAGGCTGCCGGTCGAGGGGGGATTCAGTATGATGGGTAAGGCGAGGCTGCGCTTTGGTGCAGAGGGCTGCATTTCAGCTTTGCCGCTTTTGCAAGCCTTTTTTTTTTTTTTAGATGCAGATGAATTCAGGCTGCATTGAATCTTCCGAAGCCAAGAAAATGGGCCTGCTGCTGCTGCTGCTGCTGCTGCTGGCATGGAGTGTAAAACCACGGGCTGTAAGCATGCCAAGTAGGACAAGAGCCGACACACCACGTTTTGATTGCATGCGGTTGAGCCTCTCCGCAGTCAATGCGAAAGAAAAAAAAGGCTTGTTCCGTACCTCCCATCCGGAACATATTGCGGATCCGGTCCGCACAGGCGGCGCACAAAGGACTATGGCTTCAGCCGCTTTGCACATTGAGCGATCCTTCACAGCCTGATTTTGCAACCACGGCACCTTCCCTGAGCCCCAGGCGCAGGTCCTAGCTCCGCCCAATGTTGCATCGGCAATGCTTCACTGCCACACAGGGCTGGGTTGGGTGCTCACTGAGTGGGCAGGCGAGCCCCCCTCGAGGCGTGCCGGTCAGTGCAAAGGTGGTGGTTTGAGCTCTTGCGGAGGCGTCCAGTGCGCACGCCTTGGCCGGTCCATGATTCCCGGCCTTTTGTGCTGCATGTCTGAGAATACGTGTTCCTGATTGGACCGCGACACTACTCACGAGCATTGTACTCGTCATGAGGTGCAGAGCGGCTGAGGGTGGGATGTGTATTAGGGCCGAGATGGGTGAGCACCGTAATACGTCGCGCATTTTCGCGTTGTGGAATTAAGGTTAATCCAAATGAGGCTCCAGGCGTTGCGGCCAGGCCGGACAAGTCTCCCACCCCAGCTCGAAGGTAGCAAGCCAGAGACCCAAGGACTTTTGTTTTTTCTTTCTTTTTTCTTCCTCTTGCCCGGTTGGAATTGAATCACCAATGCAGTGTCTGAAATCATGAGGTTTCAGAGCGCAGCACACCCAGATCCAGATGAGACAACATGGTATTGTTATTGGGCTTACTAGAAATAGAGCCAATGATTTCGGTCTCCCATTTAGAACTAGTCGGATTTTCGTATGGAAATCTTGGAGTGCCACATGGAGTAAGCCCCCCCTCCCGTTTGAAATGGCAAGGCGATTTTCCTGATGGTGTGGCTCTTGTCTTTGAACTTCCCGCAGCCGCCCCCCTTCATCTTATCTCGTCCAATTGCTCTCCAGTAAGCTGTCATTACGACTTTTACATTTGTCGCTACCGTTTCATCTCTTAGAGAGCATCAGTTCGTCTGGTCAAAAGTTCCAATGCCAAGATATTGTACCGGGAGAGGGCTCACAAATGTGCAAGCAGTCATCCCAAATGGTACCAATGGATTCGATAGATTCAGATAGAGTTGGTTCGCTTAATTCATTGGATCATTGATAATTTACTGTCATCACATCACTGTGCTGAAATGCACATGCTTCCATTTAGAGTTATGGCCGTTCAGTAGTTGTTATTTTTATGGCTGGTATCTAATCTCATTGGGGATCATGACGCATGTCAGCAGTATTGATCGTCAGTAATACCAGAACAATTCTGACTGTGCCATTCTTGTATGAACACCATAATTACCAAAAAAAAAAAAAAAAAGATCAATTGACTTTGGTAGATTAAAAAAAGTTGAATATACCTGGCCGCGCTTTCGAGTCAATGCTTGACAGTATTAAATCTCATCCCAACTTACCCTACGCCAAGCCAGAGCCTTATCGTGTGGAGTCCATAAGGCCTGGGCTCTTGAGAGCGGGTCGGCGAACGACCTGGTCATTTCCGGTTGTCGGATCTCGGGACAGCGCAGAAAAATCCAAAGCCGACATTTCCAACGGCCAACGCACCAACGGGTGAGGCGACACGATGCGATCCAGTCTCTCGTGCGAGTTCTGTCGGTAAGTCGAGCACGCTTTCGGGCGAGCATGGATGCGACCCGTAAAAAACGGGGCTCCCGCGAAGCTGAGAGACACTGGACTGACGGGCGCTGAGACAGCAAGTCCAAGATCAAGTGCGTCAACGCGGGCTCTCCGCCTTGTCAGAAATGCGCCAAGCTGGGCAGGCCCGGCTGCGAGCTCACGCGCCCGCACGCCGCCGTGGCCAAGAGAACCCCAAAGAGAAAGCGCGTGGCTTCCGACGTTGACGACTCGGCTCGTCCGTCGAGCAGGCCGTCGCCAACCTCCGAGGTCCCGCTCAATGGCCTCTCGAACCCGGCGTCCAGCGAGCTCGGCCCTCCGCCTCCCCTCAGCCGACCGGCGCAGGCGCGGCGCAAGAGCAGGGTCGACGAGTATCTCGCGGGTCTCCCCACTGATATCGTCATGAAGGCATTGAATGTCTTTACTAACAAGTTTCCCGAGTTGAGGATACTGCAGCCGTCATTGTTCATCAAGGAGTACCAGTCCGTCCGGCGGTCCGACGAGAGCAAAGCCTTGCTGGCCACGATCCTGGCATCCGTCAAGAAGCAGCCCGCGGTTATCAATGAAGCCTGGGCTACCGACTTGCCCGACAGGGAGAGTCTGGCATCTTATGCACGAAAAGTTTTGTCAGAATGTATTTTTCAGCCACCCAAGGTCATCGTCGTTCAAGCCCTGCTTATCTTGACGCTTTTCGAATGGGGCGTGCGCGACTTTCACAAGGCTTGGATGCATTGTGGTATGTACAGATGAGAAGAATAAGAGATTTCGAGCCAATTGAACTCAACTAATGTGAAAAAAAAAGGAATTGCCATTAGGATTATGCAATCACTACACAGCTCCCGCGTGGCTCCTTTCCCTCTTGATATTTCTCACGGGAGTGAACTACTCAACAACCTCTCTGCCGCCGTAGAGGCGAGAACGTATTGGGCCTGTTTCATCATGGACTGCACGATCAATTCCGGGACATACAACCCGCGCATGCTCCCCAAATTAGAGATGCAAAAATTAAAGGTTGCCCGACCTCCAAACACGGTCGAGTTTGCCTTTGGGTCCGACCCTGCGAAATCCCGAGATGCCCAAGATCAGTCTTCCGCCGGCGATGCGACTCTTGAGATTGCGCACAGCTTTGAGATTTTAGCCCACGGGTTCGACATTAACGCGCAGGTCATGTCCTTCATACTTAACGACGGTCGGCGCGCACCGGGAATGTGCAAACCCGAAAACTGCCCCTGGGTGCCCGGGTCTCCTTGGTCGGATATCCGACGACGACTCAATCAGTGGAGAGCCATGCAACATAGCAGGTTGCATTACCCTAGAAATAGCGTTGCTATACACATGACGCTTGGTTTTGGAGAGTCATTCGTCTATCTGAATCTCTTGTATTATCAGAGGTAGGCGTGCTTAACAAGCTAGTCGCCCATCTCTGGGTTCTGACATTCATTTTTCTTCTAGTTTGATGATGCTCCACCGAGAATACTTTCCCTTCTTACCTACTTCGGCTGATCTAACCCCTCGCGGTCCAATTGACCATCCGCTTCTCGAGGCTGAGGCCCCGCATGGGTGGTGGGATGACTGCGCCCGTCAACTGTTCGACTCTTCTGAGCAAATAATCAATCTTCTCAAAGACGCCGCAGACTGCGGTGTCCAAGTCACAACTCCCTTCTCTGGTTTCTGCGCATTCTCAGCCTGCTTCGGAAATTTATATGCCTACAGATTTCCCGGCATGAACTTTGGTCGAAGCCCCAGGGCTAAGGAGTTAATGGAGCAAGGCTTGGAATATTTAAGGGAATTCCAGCATGTTTGGGACCTTGGCGGTGGCTGGGTAAGTTGGCAATCCGCTCGCCGATCTTGAAGCGTGCTGACTGATGGTAGCTTAAAACGATACAAAACTCATCGCTGTTGTATGAAAGAGCAACATCGGAAAGTCGGCCATATCAAGGAAAGTGTCGTTTTGACTTTGAGGTTTTGCACCAATCCATTCACGAATTTCGGGTCATGGATAGATCAGATCAGCACATTTTGCAGATTCGTCGTGCCGAAAGGGATGCGGCAAGCAGGGCGGAGGCGTCTAGGGATAGTTCAAATGATGACGGGAGCCTAGCCCCGGAAAACATGGTGGTTCCTCAGCTTGCTTCTGACCTCAATACCAATCTGGAGGACCCGGGCCTTTGGCCAAATTGGTGGTCCATGCTAGAGGAAGTGGAGTTTACTGGGGGATTGACGATGAACCAAGTTGACTGAAAGCGGTTCCCGTTTATATTTAATTTTAGGGGAGGGACGCGGGAGGCCCAATCGCGTGATATAGGAGCTCGCCCCCAAAGATGAGATGCAATTGGGTTTGAACAACAGATTTGGTCGTGGAAATATCTACATGGTCAAAACTATTGCTCAAACCTAGTTGTATGCAACAGTTCTGTCCCAGTTATATTTTGATAAAAAGCTTTCTAGTATGGTACAATCTAATGGCAATCATAAACATAATTCCAACCATTGATACAGCTCCAGCATAATAAGCTGCAGGTCTGTACCTTTCAATACCGTCACCACTGCTACTGGAAAGGGCATACAAACCCGACGCAATTGGTGTGCCCTTGATAGCGATCAGTTAAACTGCGGGAAGGTAATCAGAATGAACGACTTACGAAAAAGAAGCCGAAAAACCAACACATCCAGATGATGGGGAGGATGCCATACGTATTTTCGTTTCCAAAGGTGGTGCCGAGAGCAGGGGGAACAAGACTGAAAAAGGCACCACATCCCATGCCGTTGAAGACGAGGAATATGGCAAAAATTCCAATCGTAAATGACAAAGGCCAAATGATGAACGAACTAAGGCTAACCAGCAGTAAACAGAGCACCAAACTGTTAATGGGGCCCAGCAACAAGTCGGACATGTAACCGGCCCCAATACGGCCGACCATGGAGGCCAAATTCCACGCTGCCAGTGTGACTATTGAAACTCGACGCGAATACCCCATCGATTGTGCAAACAATGGAATGAAATATGGCGGGATGAAGAGTGAAAAGCAGGACAGGGACGTTCCGACAAGGATGATGAGAAATTTAGCTTCCTTGAAGCGATACCTAGACGAATATTAGAAAGGAGTTTCCTTCTTATTAACAAAACCATTCTTACCATTGCAATCCCAGATTTGCATCCTCTGCCCCTGCCGGTACTTTAATCAGGTAGGCAGCTGGAAGGCAGACGCCCCACAGCATGAAGCCCAATATCCGAAAGGTCCACGCAACTCCGACTTCTTTGACCAAGATGTTTGTGACGATGCTCATCACGGCCGCGCCAAGACCTCCGCCTCCGTAAACAGTACCTATCGCCAGGGCTTTATATTTTTTGAACCACCGCAAGGACCCAGTTGCGCATGCCTGGCATGAGGTGTTAACTAATCATCGATACGGGCATATGTGTGATAGGTGAAAACTTACAAAGATGGTCAATCCTCCTCCGATGCCAAAGATGAAACTGTGGAATGCAAACAGGGCTCCGATATGCTGCGTCGTCCAGCTGGCGAGAAACTCGCCCAGTCCCATGAGGAAGCCTCCGAGGAAAGCCGTCCTTTGGTAGCCAATTTTACGCACCACAATCCCGGAGAAGATGCTAATTGACACCATGAAGGATGAGGCCAAAGATCCGACAAACATCAGAGTAGTCAGTGATGCACCGGTTACCTCGACTAGTTTGATCTGAATGATGCCCCACGAGTAAATGACACCAAGGTACACGAACACTGAGCATGCAGCTGCCGCGACAATAACGCATCCTTTTAACCCATCGAGAACAATCTTTTCGGGTTCAGGCTCGGCCTCACAGTCAACTTGCGAATTTCTTGTCACACCCCTTTTCTCAGGGGCCGAAGTCTGCGAGGAAGCAGATTCGCTTGGCGGAGAAGATTGAGCTTGCATTTTTTTCCGAATTGACCCGGCGCTGCACCGCAAACAATTGCTCCCGACCTGATGATGGCGATTCAGAAAAGAAAAAAAAAATCGAATCCATTCCTGCTTCAAATATTTTGTCGTCTGGAGTGAAGAGGCATCATGGTCCTCGGCAAACACATTGTCGGTTTTCGGTTTTCGGCCGCAGCGCGCGGTCGTGACTCAATGTCACTCTGGACATGGAAGGGCGCAAAAGGCGTTCGCCAACACAAGCCCCAGTTGTGGAGCAAAACGCCCTTCCGTGTGCAAGGTGGGCCATTGTATTTACAAATGAAGCTTGGTTGGGATTTGGACAAGGCTCGTTTGACGACTTTCCCGACACTTGGGAGCCGGGCAAGATAAACTATACATTCCATGGGGAGTCACGAAAGCCGATGTAAGCTCTTGTTTGGGGCTGCAGGATACTATTGGCCGAGGTCACGTTGCACAGGCAAGCGGCTCACACAGGTTTGCGAATACCAAGCGAATTATACGAGTCATGAACAAATCAAGACCTAGCGGTGAATACATTGTTTCCATTGATGCGTTTAGTCCCGTTTAGTTATCACAGCGGCAGTTCTAGGTCATGTTGCGGTCATGAGGAAGAGTCACGTCTCATGGATGACATTGTATTCACCATGAGAAGCGCTGAACCCAACAAGGTCTCGGATTGATAGCTATTAAAATTGCTTCCTTCACAACTGAGGACGCTAAAACTCTATTGTCAAATGCAAACGAGTATAAGTTTTGTGCCCCATGATACGAAGCAGTCTCCCAGCTTCGGCTTTGCTATTTTAGTGGACCTTATCATCGTTGGAAGCAATGGCAGTCAATCATGAGCCGCGATATTCTCATTGCCTCCAATGTGGATATGTGGATAAAGAAATTGGGCCCGCTCTGGTTAAAAAAAAAAATGACTGACCGTTGAATTGAAACCCGACCGATTGCGCCCCCATACCCGACAGTGCTTCTCGGGTCTCGTTCGGGTTTGGTTGTGATAGCGTTCGCAATGTTTTATCGCAATGTTATCGATGAAGATATAAGTTGAAGGACTCCTCAGCTGGAATAGAATCAAAACAGCATAGCAAAACAGCATAGCAAAAACGGCAGAGCCTTAATTTTTAACTCAATTTTTTTTTTTGGTTCATCAATCTCAAAATAGCCATCAATTGGTACTCGTTAGCCCCATGTCACCCTCCAAAATCGTCGAAGCTCAGCTCGGGCCGTCAGCCAACCAGGATGGCTGCCCTGATGTCAAGAGCTCGCATAAAGGAGACTGGCTTATGAACAGGTCATTTGTGCAACACCCACACAAGGTCGAGTCAGCTCACGGCATTGAACTGAAGCTGGCCAATGGCGATACCGTCGTGGATGCGTGCGGCGGGGCGGCAGTTGCGCTGATCGGCCATGGCAACCAGGAAGTAATCCAGGCCATGCTGGAGCAGGCGCAAAAGGTCAGCTACGTACACACGCAGTCTTACACGACAGCGGCGGCCGAGGAGCTTGCGCGCATCCTGCTCGAGGGGAATCCCTACGGACTGGAGAAGGCACTATTCCTAGGCAGTGGCAGCGAGGCCGTCGAGGCGGCGCTCAAGCTGGCGCGGCAATACCATTACGAAAGAAACGACACAAAGCGTGTTCACTTGATTTCCAGGAGGCAGTGCTATCACGGGAACACGATGGCGACCATGTCCATCTCGACCAACCGAGCTCGCAAGGCGCCTTACGAGGGCTTCGTGTACCCGCACGTCTCGCACGTCTCGCCGGCCTACGCGTACCAGTACCGGCACGAGACGGAGACGGAGGCAGACTTTACGCAGAGGCTGCTGGCAGACCTCGAGGCCGAGTTCCTGCGGGTGGGGCCGGAAACGGTAGCCGCCTTCATCGCCGAGACGGTGGTTGGCGCAACGTCGGGCTGCGTGACCGCCCCCGCGGGCTACTTCCAGGGCGTCCGGTCGCTATGTGACCGGTACGGCGTGCTACTAGTGCTAGACGAGATCATGTGCGGCGTCGGCCGGACGGGCACCTTCTTCGCCTTCGAGCAGGAGGGCATCGTGCCGGACATTGTGACCATTGCCAAGGGCCTGGGAGGCGGATACGCCGCCATCTCAGGTGTCCTGGCTCACGCGAGAGTCATGGACGCGCTGCGCCAGGGCTCTGGCGTGCTCAACAACGGCCACACGTACCAGGCGCACCCCGTGTCGTGCGCGGCTGCGCTCGCGGTGCAGCGCATTGTCAAGCGGGAGAGTCTGGTTGCGCGTTGCGCCGAGATGGGCCGCATCCTGGAGCGCCTTTTGCGCGCAGAGCTCGCGGGCTGCAGGTCGGTTGGAGATATCCGAGGCCGCGGGCTCTTCTGGGCCGTCGAGTTTGTGCGCGACCGGGCATCCAAGGAGCCCTTTGACGCCGCCGTCGGCTTCGGGTCGCGCGTGCAGCAGAGGGCCTTTGAGAAGGGCGTCGCCGTGTACCCAGGATCAGCCACAGTCGACGGCATCCGTGGCGATCACGTCCTCTTGGCACCGCCCTTTACCGTCACCAGCGCCCAGCTCCAGCGCATCTGTAAGACGCTGAGGGAGGCGGTTGACGAGATCGAGGAGAGTGTTGTGGGGCGCGATGTAGCCATGGCCTGACTCTGGCATTAGTGACGATAATTGAAACAGACGCTGAAAATGGAAAAAAAAGAAAAATAAACAACGGCCAAGCCGCCGCCACCCATATCTGCACAACACTTTTGCTCTTGCGGCAGCTAACAAGAACGAGGCCCCGAAATAACAAAAGCAACCAATACGATGCCGGGAGTGCGTCCGGCTCTTCGTCATCCAACCAGCCACCACCCGGGCGCCCCCTCCACACGCCCGTAGATCACGCGATTCATCTGAACAGCTAATGCGCTGCATCAAGCCAGGTCCCTACAAGAGCCATCGGAGCTACCCCTGCAACAATGGGGCTCTCAATGGCACCCGGGCTACCCTAAACGCCGGCGTGAACCATGATCTTCCTCTTAGAATGCTTGTGTTTGCGGTATCAGTTGAAGTGATGAATTGAGGAGGAAGAGTTGGATTCGGGTTCAGTTTTTTTGGTGGTTTTTTTTTTGTTTCTTTGCTATCTTAAAAAAGACAAGGAATCGATTGTACCTGTTTGCAAATAGTCGTGTGAACCTAATTTGACAACTCTATTGACATGGCACGTTTCTCGACATCGTATCATCAGTGCGCGCGCCAGTTCTACACGACCAAAAAAACGTCTTGACCGCGACTCTCAACTTTCGGGCAAACCAGGATCCTCCCTCGACACAACACGACCCTTTTCGTTCTCGGCCAACGGGACCACGCAATGCAGCCGCTTCATGCGCCTTCGCGCAAACTCCCCGGAGAGACAGATTCGGACTGTTTTCGGTGCGGCAATTACACGGACGGATGAAGGAGAATATCTCGCCCCCAAAAACTTACTTTTTATTTATTTCTCTCGCAAGCACACGCAGTGGAGATAGTGGACCAAAAGAAATACGGCCATCAAGTTGTTGCAAGAAGGGCTTTCCCAGGCATTGGCCCATCTCCACCGTAAAGTCAGCTGGGACAAGAGCAAAAGGAAAAAAAAAGAGCACGGCCATGGCCGTAAATCATGACCGCTACTTCTCAACCTCAACGTTGAGCGCCGAAGTTTTCCGAATTGGGTGGCAACCCATTGGCCACGGGCCTCTTTGAAGTCGGTTGATGTTATGCGCATCGGTCTGTAGCCAGCCAATTCTCAATCTCCGAAGACACGCGCCGAAGGGGGAGGGAGGCGGGAAGGGGGGGGGGGATGATGATGCTCCACACGCCCGCCTGTCCGCCCCGGTTGTCCGCGATGCGCATTTTTCGTAGAGAAGAAGCAGCAGCAGCAACAAACCAAACAAGAAAGTGCTGTACCAGAGTGAAAAAAAGGCTGGCCAGACTCGATGTTGCTGGGATACAGGCTGTAATGTCACTGGCTTTGCCACGCCTCCACGCATATGCGGGAGATGCGTTGTCAAACACTGCTCCCCACATTAATGTCGGAAATCTGTGGACTGAGATCCGCCCGGCGCTAAAATTATACCCCCCCCAGCCCGGGATGGCGACCGGCATCCACCGGGCCTTTGCGGACCTGGGGGGGTACGCGAGGAAGGAAAGGCCTTTGGGGGCGGGATGGAATGACCGTCCTTGAGGACTTTTTTGTCTATATAAGAGGCTCTTGCTTCGAGCCAGAAAACTGAAATCATCATCCAAACATCTCAATCAACTCTCTCAACTCACTCACCACTCTCAACTACTTCTTCTTTTCGATCTTTCGATCCCAAAAACCTTCAAAATGTCTTCTCCCGCCACGTAAGACTCCCTCATCTTGATTCGGGCCTTGCAAGCAGTCTCAGGACTGAAGCACCTGCCTCTCTTCTCCTCTTGCTCCTCCTGTTTCAATTGTGAAGCAGCGAGGGAAGCCGAGAGTTTCATTCCAGTCACAAGGCTAACATCCTCTCAGCATGGACAAGCAGCAGTTCGTTGTTCCCCTGCCCACCTCCACCGGCCTCTCTCAGCCCGCTGGTAAGTAAAAAAAGAACCCCCCAAAAACACTTTCTCTCTGCACAGCTTCTTACAAATTTCACAGGTCAGCTCCTCAAGGGTGCCACTGACGACGAGGGCAAGGCCAAGGCCGCCGCTCTCCTCGTCGGTATCAAGCTCGACCTTGAGGCCGAGGTCCACTTGACTGCTCGTGTCAAGGGTGACTTGACTGTTGGTCTCTACTAGAATATGCTAGCTTCGGAGGATCAATGATGGAAAGGGGGACGGATGGATGGTGATGATTTCTGATATGATGTACACGCATTCCTTTTAACATGGGTCATATAAAAGGGCCTTGCCTCATTACGAGCATGGCATCTACAATAAAACGGGTTACATAAAAACACACAAGTCTCTGTAGACTGTCGGCCTGATCGGTCCAGTGAAGTCCAAGTTCTTACAAGGTTTAAACCAGAGCCCCACCTTTTCCTCTTTTTCTTTGAGTGTTTCATCTAAAGCGTGGAGAAGTCCCCCGTCTCTCAGACCACTTCTGCAGGTGCATATGCAATCGGAGCCCTCTGGTCGCGGGAATTGTCGGTTGTTGTATGCAATGCAGATGCATGTCATGATCAGCTGATCCATCTCGGGGTCCCTGCTGAATCAGCCCCTGACAGATCATCGAAGCCCCCCCCCTGGCGGATCTACATCAGTGCCGTGCCCTCGCCAGGCACAATCGTTCCTGTCAGATAACCCCCATGCAGCGATGTGGCACGAACGCCTGAGTTCAGAATAACAGCCATCATATACTTATATGGAGAAAAAATTGGGATGAACTTGAGATCTGAGCAGTTTGTAACAGGTTATTTTGGCTTGTTGAATAGCGTATCCTTGAATATGACCATTTGCGCTGACAGGAACCGATGATTAACTGCCCTCTCAAGACCTAGCCAAGCTTTTTTTTCTCTGAACAGCTTTATGGACTCCATGACAAGGAACTATGAAGATTTGAATCTCACAAGTACGATTTATGGATCTGTCCCGTCAGTGGCCACATGACGATGCAGCAGCTGAACAGGAATGATCCCGGACGTCGAGCCACAAAAGTCATACCACGAACTGTGGCGCCACGTCAATACAATATTTGTTAAGCATGGAGCTACGCGGGAATAAAACCTTAACCTTTGTCCAATAGAAAGCTCGTTTCGATCTCAAGCGCGATACTTGGTGATGAAGGAGTTGCAAGATGGTGGCGTGTAAGCACAGTGTTTGTGGGATGGATAGTTGAATTATGTCAAAACTCTCAACTGAATAAGCCCAAGGGCCTAAGAGACCTGCTTTTTATCTCAAAATCGTCTAAATGTATCTGCTGCTGCCCTTGTTAGTGCTATGAGTTGTCATGAGTGTTCTGTATAGCAGCTCCACATTGCGCTTGGCTCTCATTCCCTGTTACCATGCAGCGGATGAAAGCATTAATTCATTCACATATGAACCAAACAAATGCTATTTTAGATGGATCCAATAGAATCCATCACTTCACGTACTATAACTCGAAATTCGGTTGCATATGCCCCTTGTGATGAGGTTGTACTCATACTATGAACATTGCACTGCCTCTTGATTCAACTATCATTTCAGAGGACCGGGAAAAAAGCGGAACAAAATCTAAATGAAAACTCTGCATGAGAATACATCACATGAAAAGTGGACATCACGCAGCAACGACCCTTGATGAGCCCAGTACCCCAAACCGTGCTGACTCGTGTCGACCGACGAACAACTACGCTCTTCATGCTTGAGTTATCTTGTCAGCGCTTTCGGTTATATCGGCACTGAGAATTGCTATCAAGAGAAAATTGGATCAAAACGCCACGAGATAGGATGACGAAGCCGCTAATGTGCCATTTGCAAATGACGCGGGCTTATCGGAGCCCCTCGATCAGGTGCTTCCAATTGAGGACCGCGGAGCTGCTGGATAGGGCAATTATAATATCAAATGCAAATAAGGTGCTCCTTCCCATCTGCAACACTCGATTCGACTCTCGCCCCTCGCTGAAGTTTCCCCTCTTACAATTTTAGACTTTCTACGCCAAAGTGGGAATTGCATTTACGCCCGAAGTATTGCGCTTGCACCGACAAGATGGAAAACCTCACCATCAAAGATGTCCTGACTCTTTCCAACTTACACAAGATCCCGAGAATCGGTTTCGGTATTTATGATTCCTCTGCCGATGTGTGCGTCGCCTCTTGCCTCACAGCACTAAATCTGGGGTATCGACATATCGATACCGCGCAAGCGTATGGCAACGAAAAAGAAGTTGGCCAAGCCGTCAAAGCATCTGATTTGCCCCGGAAAGACGTTTTCATCACAACCAAGATCTACACCGCAGAAGGCTCTGCCGAGGCTACCTATGCCAAATGTATCGAGAGTGTGGATAAACTTGATGAGGGTGACAAGGGTTATGTCGATCTTTTCTTGGTCCATACCCCAAACGGGGGAGCAGAGTCAAGAAAGGAGATGTGGTTGGCCTTGGAAAAGCTGTACGCGGAGGGGAAAGCAAAAAGCATTGGGGTCTCAAACTACGGAATCAAGCACATTGAAGAAATGAAGGCTTATGCCAAGGTATGGCCACCACACGCAAATCAAATCGAGGTATGTTTTAGACGCAAGCTCATGGGCTTTTACTGAGTGCTGACTGGCGTTCAAAGCTTCACCCCTGGCTTCAGCAACCAGAAATTGTAGATTATTGCCATAGCCATTCCATTGTGGTCGAGGCATACTGCCCTCTTGTGAGGAATACAAAGGCATGTGATACAACGGTCCTTGCCATCGCCAAGGAACTCGGAGTGACACTCAGCCAGGTGCTCCTTCGATTTTCTTTGCAGAAAGGCTGGATCCCGCTACCAAAGAGCGACAATCCCGACCGTATTCGGCTAAACGCAGATATTTTCGACTTTAGCCTCTCAGAGAAGCAGATGGATGTTTTGAATAAGTTAGATGAAGGAGACAGGGGAGCAATAGTCCAAGCAGTTTCAAACTAGATAGACCGAATGTCCAATAGAATATGTCAATTGCTGACTTCTGGGTCGGTGCATCTTGGTGAGAATCGCCTATCTCACCATGTATTGAACACAACATTTCCAATGTTAGGCATCTTGCCTTGCCTCCATTTTATAACCCAAGATCATACGGCAGTAAAAACTGCGAAATTCAAGCTTGGAGACTTTTTTCCAAAACAGGCAACCCCGCTTGATGAATTGATTACTGTCACCTTGCGCCCCAACCAGACGAGAGTGACAGTGTGGCGCCCAGGGGCAAGGTCTAAGCAACATTCAACGCCGGCCACTGTGGATCATTTCATTTGGTATCGTGGTTGAAGGTGCCCACACACATTAATTTGAACTCCGCCTCTCCGCAATCTAGATGGATACTGTGGAGGAGGGATAAGATGCGGACACCCTGTTTTAGTAGCTCCGTGGGCAGGGGGCAGCGAATGACATCACCAGGGTCAGGCTTGTGACGCTATTCGGAACCCTGGCAAGTCACGCGAGTTCGTTCCTGACCAAGCCACACAATACTATGGTTTTGGAATGAATTTCCCCAAGGCTGCTTAGAATAACTCGAAGGGATAAGATGCGGAACAACCTGATTTAGCAAAAACCGCACGGCCTGATACCGCACTAGCCCAAAACAGAAGTGCCGCAACTGGCTGTGGTTTTCCGTGACAAGTGCCATCAGCTTCATGGTGAGGTTGGGATTACGGGGGATTTGTTTGCTCGTGCTTTGATGATGGGTAGGCTCACTCAAGTACCGGAAGGAAGACCAAACCATGGATGGTCGGACATCTTGAAACGGAAATATCCCCCACACGGGTTAGGATGGTTAATCCTGAGGCTCGCAGATGAAGCTTCCAGTTATAAAAGGGAGCCAAGGGACCAAGAATGAAGGAATGAATGTAATTGACAAGCAGAAGATTCATCATAAATACTATTCCTGCCTGTATTCTTGCCCAAAATCACGCAATGCTCTTGATACTTCTACCTTACACTCTCGGTTTAGCAGTCCTCGGTCTGATAGTGTTTCCGCTGGTCAGATATGTATGGGACTCCAATGACCTCAGAAGATTCCCGTCGCCGGCCTTTGCTGGCTTCTCTTCTCTCTGGCGCATTTGGCAAAACTTGCAATTTAACCACTATGCTGCCGTGGATGAAGCGCATAAAAGACTCGGTTCCCATGTGCGCATAGCGCCAAACCACATCTCCATCCTCGACCCACGAGCACCCAACGATGTGTACGGCCACAGCGCCAACATGTTGAAAGAGGCCATGTACGATGCTGCTGCAGGCGACTTCCGAAACCTCGTCGACGCGCGCGTCAAGTCTGAGCACCAAGCGAAGCGCAAGATGTTTGCTCATGTGTTTTCGGCCAAGGTAGTCGTGGGCTTTGAACCGGTCCTCATTGAGAATTTGAACGCTCTGATGAAGCAAATGGACTCACATGCCAAATCTGGTGCCAAGATCGATATGAGACTGATGTTGAATTACTTTACCATTGATTTTCTGGGGAAAATTCTATTCAGTCGCAGTCTTGGTTGTCTGGAGCGCGGGAATGACATTCTTGACGCACAGTCCAAGGATGGTACTGTCTACAAAGTGAATTTCATCCAGTCACTGTTGGATGCGACTGTAGTGAACACCGTGCTCGGATTTATCCCATCACTCCTCCCAATTATGCGCCCAGTCTTTCGCCATCATCCATACAAGAAGAAAGGCAACGATTGGGACAACATAATCTACCACAATACTGTGGAGAGAATGAAGAATGGTGGGAGTGAAGACGATCTATTCACAAGATTGTTGAAGGACAGCAAAGGACAAGATCTGAACCTTCCTATGGGCGAAATCATTGCTGAAGCGAGTGGCATGTCCAATGCCGGCACAGAAACCACCACGGCGGCTTTGACTGGCACGCTGTTTCTACTTTACACCCACCCCAGGGTGCTCAAAAAGCTTCGAGAGGAAATCGATGCAGCTGTGCCTGGAAACGATCTGCAGTCATACGAGGTTGCCTCCAAGCTAAGTTATTTGCGAGCATGCATTGAAGAGTCGCTGCGGGTCCGCCCTGCGAGCTCCATTGGGCTACCCCGCGTGGTTCCCAAGGGTGGACGGGTTGTTGCAGGGAAATTTATCCCAGAGGGCGTTACCGTATCGGTTCCTACGTATTCCCTCCTGCGGGATGAGGCTGCCTTTGAGAACGCCTCTACATTCGATCCCGATCGCTGGTTGACTGATGACCCAGAAAAGAAGAAGCGCATGGCGAACAACCACTTGCCGTTCAGCACAGGTCCTAGAGCCTGTATTGGACGGAACATTGCCTACTTTGAGCAAATTGTCCTGGTTGCTACGCTGGTCAAGTTTTATGACTTCATCATCCCGGAGGGGTTTCAGTTGGAGACACAAGAGAGGTTTAATTCGAATCCAGGCAATATGTTGGTGGAAGTTATTCACCGCTAGTTACACGAGATTGGTTGGGTCCTGGGGGGTGGTAATTTGCTATAGCATTCTAGTAGCATCATTGCATGGCCATGCCCTGTTAAGAGCAGAATTCCAAATTAGGCCTAAATGTAGGAAACGATTAAAAAGCTGCGTGTGCTTTGCATTCAATATTCTGGTATAAAGGAATGAGGTTTCCATAGAAGAGTCTAACAGCGACAATAAACGCCTTAGATTAAAATAGTCTTCGTAGGGCAATTGAATGCGGGATAAACTCGACATCATTCTGGCTGCGTCACCTCGTGGATAACTATGCAGAGCTACTGAACAAAGTGGAATTCAGAACGTGTAAACCTGGTAAATGAATCAAAAACCTATATCCCCCCTTTGAATTTTGTTTTACATACGTGGAAGTTGAATCCGTCAGCTCTCTCGCGGTTGGTATCGGTTGTGTGGTCTGCCACCTCATAACACGCACTTTGACTCCATAATTGGATCCTTGATACCCAATATTGATAAGTGCCCCAATAACTCCACTGATCGTTCCTATCCACCTATGATTGGAGCGCTCCATAAAGTGCTCAGAAACGGCCTTTTCATAGGGTCATGACTCGGATGCTGGTGGAGCCTGAGAACCAAATCTGAGCTAGAGCAGCGAGACGTTATAAAAGACAACGAAAACGAATTAGTCACGATAACAATTGGCCGAGTGAGGCCACGAGTAAACATGAAAGCGGTGGGGTGGCCACGGGAGCCACTGTTATCGCGGCCCAAGGCTTTTGCGTGGCTCCAAGTTGGCGTTGAGGAGTCGTAGTCGCCCACTTTAGGCAGCTCCACATACGGAACATCCTCTTTTGGCCAAACTTCTAAGCGAACCTCCTCACCCAGACGTGTCCTCAGGGTTGAAGCCAACTCACCACGAGACATTGAACCGGATAAAGGAATCACAAAATTCCGCTCATAATATCGACTTGGAAGCTCTGACTTTCGAATCTTTGATTTGAACACTTTCAACTATCATCGAGCTTTCCCTGTGTGTTTTGGATCAAACCTCAACTCTTGGCCACCATGTCTCTCAACCCACTAAGCGGAGGGAATTTCATTCACAACAATGAACGAGTCGTGGACGGAGGTTCAGTTCTGAGCCGGCTGTCGCTGACCAATAAGACTGCCATCGTCACTGGCGGAGGCGGTGGCATTGGTCTTGCTGTTGCGCAGGCATATGCCGAGATGGGTGCCAACGTTGCGATCTGGTTCAGTTCTAGCAAGAAAGCACACGCAGTTGCCGAAGCAATCGCTGATAAGTACAAAGTCACATGTAAGAAATCTACACATCACAATACCCATCCAACCGAGATTGTTGGATCCTGTGAGCTGACCAAGTTCTTAGGCCGTGCGTATCAGGTTGATGTGCGAAATGCGGAAGAGGTTGAAAAGGCCGTTGATAAGGTTGTCGAGGAATTTAACGGCCGTCTCGATATCTTTGTTGCTAACGCCGGTATTCCCTGGACCAAGGGCGCCATGGTAGACGGTCCCTTGGACCATTACCAGGATGTTGTCAAGACTGATCTGGATGGAACGTACTACTGCGCCAAATATGCGGCAAAGCATTGGCGCCGGCAGAAGCTGGAAGGCACTGATTTATCTGGTCAGCGATTGGCCAACTATACCTCGGGAAGCTTCATTGCAACAGCTTCTATGAGCGGCGTCATTGTCAATGTGCCCCAACTTCAGGCCTCGTACAATGCTGCCAAGGCAGGAGTCATCCATCTGTGCAAGAGTCTGTCAGTCGAGTGGGCGCAATACGCGAGAGCCAATTCCGTATCCCCAGGATACATCATTACTGAGATTTCTGATTTCATTCCCGAGGAGATGAAGGAGATTTGGAAGGACAAGATTCCTTTGGGGTAAGAAAGAGATTTCCTTCGTAATACAACTTGGGAATCAAGATGCTAACGCGAGACAGACGCGAGGGCGAGCCCCATGAGCTTCAGGGTGCGTATTTGTACCTGGCATCTGATTTATCAACATATACGACTGGAGCCAACTTTTTGGTGGATGGCGGCTACAGTGCTCCATAAGGGGAGATGGAATTTGGTGTGTGTGCCCCATGTGGCCCTTGTACGCCGTCACAGAGGAGTTACACCACACCAAGAGGTTGGATCAACATGAAGCGCTGTGAAAGATGTGGAGTTTACTAGTTAGATGATTCAAAATTATACCATCACGTTAAATAGACCCCGGAGGTCATTTCATCTATTGCTATCGTATTAATGGCGTTCAATGACGGCTTGTCTACATGTATTGGAGTGATTTCACCAAACGAACATCAGCAGGTTGTTTGACACGGTTCCGGAATCTGATCTACACTTTTATTCAAATTATATATCTCACTTAATAAATCTAAGAACTTTTAACCTGCATGAGATTGATACGGAGAAATTTCCGGTAAATTTCCATCCTCTGAATGCCATTCCCCAAGTTCTGGCAGGTTTCCATCAGCCTTGTCCACATCTGTTTCCGGTCCTGTGCTACAAGACCCCTGTAAGACTTTTTCATCTTCACCTCTGCTGGTAGAGGGCAGAAAAGAGGAGAAAACCCTGGACCAAGTGTTTAGAATAGGAGGAAGCAGTGGTCGCAGAGCTGGCACCGCGCAGACAACTATTTGACTGGCGACTTCTGCTGAGGACACGATGGCTTGGTTTGGTTAGCTGATAATTTGATGCCCAGTTTAAACTTACTTACTTGTGGAATATGTAAAAACAGACCCTACTGTAAAAACAAAGCGAGCAATGCTGAGAGCGATGGTTATGATGCCAATGCCGAAGAGACAGGCCATGGCGATTTTTTCACTGCGTGGAGTTGCTTTTAATCTATGAAGCATTCCAAAAGGTAATATAAACACTGAGATGAATGAAGAAATTAGCTATGCTTGGATGAGAAAGTAATAAGAGCATTACCAAGTATTTCTGCGAGCAGGTTCATAGGCCAAGTAATTTTGAAGAGGTCTAAAACAAGAAATAGCTTGCAACTCTCGACTGTTGACCTTTATCGTGAAAAGGAGATCATGTCAGCACATCGAAAGAACAGAGGAGAAGCTCAGTAATGAAGGGGTAAGTTACCAGTTTTTGGATATAGGGAAACCACACCAAAATAAAGTTAATAAAAAATCAGCGATACACGCACACGTGTTGTAGATGATGACCAATTTTAGACATATTCGTAGTTTCTCCTCCGAAATGGGGAAGAGCTCGTGGTAGAATGCAAGAAGGCAAAACCTGGGAAAATAAAATTCCACCTCGGAAATAACAACCACGGCAAACTTCCACTTTTACATTGGTTAGTAGAAGTGTTTAAAACGCACCAGCAAACATACCTTATTGTACCCGACATCATCTATACTGCCAAAGTTGTCCAGATTCCTCGCATATGTGTAAGTGCAGCCAATTACGAGGGCGGCAAAGCTGGTGATGGAAATTCCAAGCCACACTTCAGACTGCCAAAATTTCCACATTCGCTTCCATGTACGAACTGCAAGTCGTGCAATAAAGAAGAAGAGACATATTGCAACAAAAACCCATTCAAGGATCTAAGACTGCATGTCAATACGTGCAGTTCGACCTGGTACAGGCTGGTGTTTGCACTTACGATGTATTCTTTGGCACTGATGTCACCCATGACGGAGGGTTCAGAATGCGGGCCCGCCTGTGCAATGGTCAACCCGTAAAGAGACGATTCAGCAAGACAATGAGATCGTGACTGCGGTATCAAAGCCAATCACTCGACCTTTATTGACCAGCAGATACCGTTTGGGTCAGATGCTAATAAGCACGGAAAACTCTGGGAAATGTGACCTAATAAATTTCTTCCTGGGCGCTTCGCTGTTTTGAATGTTGGACGAGTGAGAGAGGATTAGAGTTGTGTGGCCCGATAGGCTATACTAGCAAACCTTATCATTATTCAACGGCACTTACCTTGCCTTTGTCTTGCAAACTTGTTGTTGAAACACAGCTCGCTCATTCTCTGTAAAAAAGAAGAAAGAAAAAAAACACATCCAAGTGCGCTTTGAGAAGAAATGGCGGCTTTGGTTTTTCACAGGTACAAATCTGCATGGTAAATTGCAGCATGAGCTCATGAATTCATGAATGCGACTTTTGTGCCTGTTGACAGAAACCAAGCCAACGCCACCTCAGTCGCAAGGTCCCGCGTCTGGACCCGACGGGTGGGTTCACAAAAGGTTGCTGGAATGCCTATGGTGTTATCAGGTGTGCATGTCGGTCTCGGTTTTGGCAGAAACTTCGAGACTAACACAAATATTTTTACTACGCGCCTCGCTTGGGCAAGGGGCACTCGTGAAGACCGAGACTGCTCTGGCGGCATTCCATCAACCCAATTGCCCGCCTCGGCAGCACCCATTCGAGCAAAACCGCCACTCCCGTGGCGCTATGCTACGCACGGTGTTGAAAGTTTGATACCCAGAAGTGTCGGCATAACCTTGGGTTGAATTTCTACCGGAGTTTGGGGATAAGAAGTGTGCTCGTCATCACCGACCAAAGCGTTCAAATGTCACATTCCACAACGAACCAACGAGAGAAACCAGCGGTATCAGTCGTGTCTTGTGCGACAGAGTTGGCCTTCCACTAATGTGCGGAGGGGATGACCCGGAAGGCGAAAAGAGAAAACATGGTTTCGACACCAACGAAATATCTGAAAACTACTGGCAGCTAAAACAAAACCCCGCCCCACCCCCCCTCACTTCCTTCCATTATCTAATCCCCGTGCTGCTTTCTCATCAGTCAGTCGCTATACGAAGGCAGGTAAGCATGAGTGATACGATGGGGCCGGAGCTAAGGCCGCGTTCGAACCCGATTAGTGTGCCACGGCTGATTATTACTCCGGAGCAAACGGCAAGGTCAAAGTACTGATGTGAGCCGAGACTCAGTAATTTGATGGATGGAACCGTCGTCTTTTTCAGTACCATGTTCAAATAGATACGCCTGCACTTAATCGCATTGGGGATGTTCCAAGGTTGGCGTGTCATTTTCTTTTCCAGAGACATCACGTTCAAAGAGGGTTCAATCAAGGGTGATATTGCAAGTCATTATCCATTTGTAAAAATAAAAAGTACAGTCACCATCACTCCATCACCGTGAGGTATATGCCGAGAGGATTTTTTGCCGACCCCTTTGCTGTATTTAATTACATATTATTAACAGAGAAGAAGAATTCAGAAGGTATAAACAGCGCGAGTAAATCCCACACTAGGGAGTTTACAGGACGAAGGCGAGGAGACCAGCAGCGGCAACAGCCAGCTCCCAGCCACTGGCAAGGCGACCAGCAGCACTGACACCGCTGTAGCTGCCGGAGCCACCACCGGTGGAACCGGAAGAGCCAGAGCCAGAGCCAGAGGAGCTAGAGCCGGTGGCACCGGGAGCAGAGGGAGTAGCAGCGGAAGGAGTAGCGGCAGAGTGGTAGCCGCCAGTGGGGTAGGTACCAGTGCTGTTGGAGCCGCCGTAGACGGGAGCAGAGGGCTGGTAGCCGGAGCTGTCACCACCACCGTAGACGGGAGCGGAAGCAGAGGGGGCGGCAGGGGCGCTGTAGCCACCGGCGGGAGCAGTGTAACCAGCGTTGCCGGCAGGAGCGCTGTAACCCTCACCGGCGGGAGCAGAGTAAGCACCCTCGCCACCAGCAGGGGCAGTGTAGGCACCCTCACCTCCAGCGGGGGCAGTGTAACCGGCCTCAGGAGCAGTGTAGGCGGGGTTGCCAGCGGGAGCGGAGTAGGCGCCCTCACCACCGGCAGGAGCAGTGTAAGAACCCTCGCCACCAGCAGGGGCAGTGTAACCGGCCTCGGGAGCAGTGTAGGCCTTGTCACCGACGGGAGCGCTGTAGTCATTGCCGCCGGCAGGAGCAGAGTAAGAGTCGCCACCGGAGGGAGCAGTGTACTCACCCTCACCACCAGCGGGAGCAGTGTAGGCGGGGGCAGTGTACCCGGCCTCCTCAAAAGGGCAGATGGTGGTGGAAACGGCGTAGGTCTTGGTGGTGACCTCGTTCTTGAGGGGGCAGTCGGTGACGTAGTCGGGGCACTTGGTGACGGTGTAGACCTTGGTGGCGTAGACGGTGGAGGTGGTGAACTCCTGGTCCTCGGGGCAGACGGTGGTGTGCACGGGGTAGGTCTCGGTGGTGACGCGAGCAGGGCAGTAGGCGACGCCCTCGTCACACTTGGTGATGGTGTGAGTCTTGGTGCCGTAGAAGGTCTTGGTTACGGGCTTGCCGGTGGGGTGGCCGTAAGAGTTCTTGGTGATGGTGGGGTTGGGAGCATCGTAGTAACCGCCGGTCTGGCCGGGCTGCTCATAAGAACCAGACTTGCCGGGCTGGCCATAGTGAGCAGATTTGCTGGGCTGTCCGTAGTAGCCAGACTCGCCGGGCTGTTCGTAGGAACCAGACTCGCCAGGCTGCTCATAAGAACCAGAGTGACCAGGCTGCTCGTAAGAACCGGAGTGGCCAGGCTGCTCATAGCCGCCGTTGCTGACAGTCTGGTTGGGGTAGCCAGCGGTTGTGGTCTCATCACAGTCCTCCTCCTCATCAGTCTCAGTGGGAGTGGCATAGGGGGTGCCAGTGACATCAGTTGTGGTGTCGATTGGTGTCACATAAGTTGCGGAGACATCCGTAGTGTCGGTTGGGGCCACATAAGTTACAGAGACATCTGTGGTGGTACCGGGTGTAGCGTACGCAGTGGTGGTGTCAACAGCAGTAGTGGTGTCAACAGCAGTGGTGGTGTCAACTGGGGCTGTGGTTGTGGTGTCAGGGCACTGGTAGCACTCCCGGTCGAAGAACTGGACGGAAGAAGCATCGTTGAGTGTTTCGTAAACCTCGCCAGCAGCATCAGTGTAAACCTTGCACAAGTTGATATCGTTGCTGAAAGAGAAGGATGCGCAGTCCTCCTCTGAGTGGCAAGCCTTGGCACAGTCCTCGACTGTCTTCGCATCGAGACGAGGGCTTGTGGTAAGGTAAACGTTGGAGTCGGCCTTGGTGCCACAGTCACAGAGACCCTTCTCCTCGGCCGAGACGAGTGTGAGCGTTTCGCAAGCGGGCGAGACGGAGGCAGCCGAGGCAGCTCCGGCAGCCAAACCGGCGAGAATGAAAGTGCTCTTCATTTTGATGGTTTGGGGGGTTGAGGAAAATGGCAACAACGGACGCAAGGCAAATCAGTTGGTCAGCTCAAGTCAAGTAAAACGAGTGAATATTCCTTTGAAGCAAGGAATTAAATAGCAGCGACGAGCATGGCAGGAAGATTAGAATCAAAGAAGCGAGCGAGATGACCCTGGTTTTATCCATCTTCTGGGCGCATCTTGGGCATCTTTCACCCATGCGATACCCGCCGCCACTGTCAAGCCACAATAATGCCCATTCGACGACGCGATGGATTGATCCCCACAGCTGGTGAGCAGAGGAAATTACTGTCTTGAAAGGTCGCGGCCTAGCCCGGAGAAAGCGGGCCATTTATTCAAATAACCCCTGACTAAACTGTCGCTTATTTCCTAATTGAGCCATAGCCGCATGCGCCAGAGACAATAGTTTTCAGCCTCGCGGGGCGGTTATTGGTTTTGCTCAGCTGGATGCAGGCCCATTACTCTTGCAAGGCAGGGGTCAAGAGACCGAGCTGAGGAGCGGTGAATTAGTACTCAGGTCAGCGACCATGGCTCCTTTTTGTTTTGATTTCTTGTGGACTGCCAAGTCTTTTCATGCAGATTATGCTTGTTTAGCATGGGATGGCGTGGCACATCCGCACACTGCTCAAGAAAAAAAGGTCGAATAACTCTGATTCATTCAAACAGTTCGTTTAAATTAGGCCCAGATCCATGCGACCAATCCTGGCGCTGCCTGGTACGTCCCCACGTCGCTGCGTTGCTTTTACTGGCCGTGTCGATCATGATTGTGGTACCGGCGATCATGCCCCTCAAAATGAAGGTTCCACGCTCATCAACATCTGTCTCTCTTCTAAAATTAGCTCCTGGGTTATCCAAGACGAACCTCCATCCACTTGGCAAAAGAGTTTTAGTTTCTGGTCTAGATCTCCCAGGCGCAACTTAATGATATCAAGCCACTGATAGATATCTCGTCCCATCTCAGCCGCAATCATCAGATACCATCCGTTGAGGGCCAATCTTGTCGTCGAACTACCCCGATGGCCAAACATGGACCTGAAGTGCGTATGTCTAAATCTTTTTTCACAACAAGGAAACTACCGGTACCTCGCACTTGCTTGCCACACCCGGCTGAGAGTGTTGTCTTGAATTGGAAGACTGAAGTGTTTGCGAGAAGCCTCCGTTGCCACGGTACGAACCCCACCCAGCGACCCCTGCCCAGCACGCCCATAACCGCTTGGAACACTGTGCCGTTGCTTTGGCGGGCTTTTCAGCTTTCCAATCCAGTCCAGCGCAAAATCCTACAGTACGTCGAAGATCACGTGTAAAAGCCGTAACTCGTTTGCATTTTGTAGACTCTCTCCCGTCCTATTTCCGGGTAAGAGTGGATGGCCTTGAGGCGTTTCGTCTTTTGTGGGCTCTGTCTCAACGTGCGCAACATACCCGAAAGGCCATTTGAAATGTCTCAAAGATTACTGAGTGCCTAGATGCAGTACTCTTGGACACCCCCTTAAAAATTCCTACTCTGTGGCGAAGATGATGAGAGAGCTCTTTTTAGTTCGGGACGAGCCTCTGGATGAGTGATTTGTTGTTTAGGTCGTTTGAATAGGCCCTAAGGGTTCCTGTCCAGCACATGTTGGTCAGGCTTGCAAGAAGGACGCGGCACAGTACTTATGCGACTCGATGTATTACAATTAGTAGGAATAGTTAGCTTTAGATTCTTGCCAAAGGTCAAAAGCCCTAGCCAAGTCTAGTTAATTCAAACATACTTGTATTACATACACATGTTCCTGAGCAAATACCCTGGACTTCCCTTCTGTAAATGGAAATCCTGCGTGTGTGGGGCGCTCTCCATCTTGATCAACCATGCGAGCCTGCATTTGCACGCTTACTTGCGAGTGGAATCCGGGAAGGGTACATATCCTTTTCCGCTAACAAACGTCGCGTACCAGGGCAGTTTACCGTCTCCCTCGGCCAATTCCCAGTAAAATTTGGCTGCTGCAGACCCTGATAACTCCTCGAGGCTAACGGACCCGCCATTTATCTTTCGCTCATCCGCGAAATAAAATCTAGGTAAATATTAACATGATGATCGAAACAAAAGAAAGAAAGCAAGTGGATTATTTAGAAAAGTGCCATATTACCTAAAATCTTTGTCCTTGAAGAAAGCTGATGCCAATCCAATCCAGAAGCTCGCCGCACTCTTCCCCGTCCCAAGCGTGGTGAGGATTGGCACAGGTGGAATCGCAGCGGCGAGCCGATTTCCGGTGTAGATGAAGGCTTTTGGTGCGTCTGCGCCTAGGGAATTAAACCCCTTGACTGCTTCGCCGGCAGCGACGTAGGGGCTAGAGTTCATGAGAGCCAGGTCGTTTTGGAAAGCGTCCAAGGGCACCGAAAACGGATTTGCGGGGTCTTCGGGCGGTGTCAGCGAGGCGGCATTGAAAACGACGACGTTTGGCGGTCCTCCGAATTGTTTCCTGACCTCGTCAAAGAGGCCTGGGACAGATTTTGGGTCGGAAAGATCGGCTCGAAGCGCCAGGTAACCTTCCGGGGTCGTCTCTTTGTCGTTGGCGCTTCGCGACGCGACTGCAACTTTGTAGCCTTGAGCCTTGAACCCGGCGGCGACGTGGTGGCCAACGTTCTTGCCAGCCCCTAGAACGAGAAGAATCTTGGATGTTGTCGCCATGGTGTAGATGCAATTGATGGAGTGCTGCTTGGTGGAGATTGTGGGTGATAGATGTTCTTCCCTAGGAGCCACCCGATTTATATAATTTCTGTTACATCATGTCTCTTCCCATTTTGGTAGATTAAGAACCCAAAGGGCGGCCGAACACGAGCGTGGGATAAGGCATAACGCAATGGCTGCAATGGCGCAATGGCTGCAATGGCGCAATGGCTGCAATGGCGCAATGGCTGCAATGGCGCAATGGTGCAATGGTAGATAATCGCGGGCGCATGTTCAGCCGCGATGAAACCTAAACCAATCCATAGACAAATCAGAGAGCAGCGCATTTCCTCGGGACTCCGAACTGTCGACGATGGCCATCCACGCACATCGAAGTCCCATTGGATATTACCAATCATGGTGCAGAACCGATTACCAAGCAAATGACGTAACCTAGTCTCGTTGCGTCTGCTGGATATACGTATCCTCATCACTCAATTTGCTGCATGATGGACTATGGTAAATGTGCCATACTACCAAATGCGTAGCTCATCAGAAAAGTGCGCATCAGTGAATTTCCTTTCTTGAGTGCAAAGTAAAAGCTCACGTGGCCACCAGAGTTGAAGGTATCATCTCAAATAACGAACGTGCCATCGAACTAGAACAAACAACCGTAGAAAAAAATGCCAAAGTCCAAATGCCAATGACTCCAAGTTTGAGATATGCATGATTTTTTATGGATGATGCAAAAAACTATCGAGAGTGAGGGTCACAAGGAGGGGAGTTCATCTCTACATAATAGTCGTTCGAGTTATACACACGAAGTCTGATAATGATAGATAGAATGGGCGCAGACATTGTGAGCGGAGGTCACGCGGGCCGGCTGCTAAACCCAATCGGGATCTTCCCCTCAATAAAATAGAAAATGGCCCCATGCTAGAGAAAATGGCCTCTTGGCTCCTGGGGGCCGAACTGGTCTGAGCCAATTACCCTGGACTTGGAAGCGCGTGTGTACCCGCCTGCGGATAAATTAAGTTTACTCCGCGGGGGCATTCCGCTATTAGTTACATGTGAGGAACTGGCGCATATGCTGGTCACCCGTCAATGCCCTCTTAGGCTTTCGATAATATAGTTCAAATAGTTCAGAATAGTTGATTGAGGGTGGATAAGGCAATACCCGAAAACGCCTTTTTTTGTGCAGGCCTTATGCTGAGTACCTGTTCGCGCAGCAAGACATAAGGTAAAAGTAGCAAATACTTTCTGGTGAGACCGGGTTTTTGTACATAGATAAGAACACGGCTTGAAATGACGCGCGATGCAACCGCAAGGTCGATCTGTCTGGGCAGCTGAAATATTGTACATGGCCGGGGGTTTCAGCTCATGCACCTCGATTCCGCCCGTCACATTGCCCCTCCATTTTTGCAGGGGCACTGCTGTGCTTAAAATACCACCCGGCCGCACGGATTATCCGGGTGGGCACAATAACTCTCATATACGTGCCGTATAGGACCAGGACCAACTTCCCCGTTTTCGCCATCAACTTGTTGCTGCAATGGCAGCCATGGTTTGGGACGCAGGAAATCTACTGCAGATCACGCAAAGCACTGATGGAAACAGAGGTGGAACCCAGTGTGTTGGTCGAGCCCCCTCCAGAAACAATAATCGCTGCGGCTGGACCATTCGGGATCGATATTCGGAAATTCGCGAACTGTTGAGAGTTGTTTCTGGAACCCAGCCTGGACTAGTCACAACAGAAACGCTGTCTCAGCTCGCAAGGCTTTGTCTCTGCCCTGATTGGCATTGGAACCAAAAAGATGAAGTTGTTGCTCGCTGGATAACTGTAGTTAGGGCGGAAGCACAGCGGCACCCTGCACCGGTCAACCATCCGACACCGGCTCTGATCCAGTCTGTCTCTCAAATTCAAATCACCCTCGCACAGACGCAACAAAGGCTTGCAGAGAAGGAGACATTGATTGCGGGAGCGAGAAGAGAGCTTGAAACGGAACGCCTTCTGTCACAGCAATTCCGACAAAATGCAGCAGAGAGCGAGAATCGGTTGCGCGTCGAGCTTTCAGATTGGAGAAATCGCTTCGAGTCCAGCCAAGATGACAAGAGATTGCAAGAAACTAAGATTTCCGACATGAAAAGATCAGTGCAAAATCTGGAAGCAGAAGTAACGAGACTGTTGGCCGGATGGGAGAGAAGCCAAAAGAAGGCTAATACAGAACAACTATCATCGATTCAATTCCGTCAAAGTGCAGCTGAGACAGAGAAGCAGCTGCGCCTTGAGCTATCCGATTGGAAGAATCGCCTCCAGTCTAGTCAAGACGATAAGAAGTCACACGAGATTACCATTTCCCAAATAAAATTGTCAAATGAAACTCTGGAAAAGGAGGTAAAGAAGTTATTAGCTGAGCGCGTGCAAGGTGACAAGGAGCTTGAAGCAGAACGACTCGCGTTGGTCCAATTCCAGGAAAGTGCGACGGAGAGTGAAAGTCGACTGCGCCTGGATCTCTCTTCTTGGAAGGATCGCTTTCAGTCTAGTCAAGAAGACAGAGAGTCACAAGAGGCTGCAATTTCTGAAATGAAACTATCAAATCAAACTTTGGAAACAGAAAAAAGCAAACTGATGGCTGAAAATGAGCAAGCAGGCAAGCAAATGATTGCTTTGCAGGAAAGAGTGGAAGAGGCGAATGCGCTGTTGCAGGACTCGAACAAAGAGAAACGCGAGGCTCGCGAGAAGAATCGCATACTCAACTTGGATGTTGTGCGTATTCGCAATGAGCAAGCTGATGCGGCAGATGACCTCAAGAAGCTGCATGCAGAGCTTACGGAATCAATGGAACTGAACAAGGAATTGACCGCCAAGCTTGAGGAGAGAGACGGGTCCCTGCAGCGAGACCGTGAAGACCTGGAACGAGAGCGGGCTCGCATTGCAGACCTCGAGGCAAAGATTGCTACGCTGGAAATTTCAGAAAAGCAACTCAAGGCGAGCATATCGTCTTGTTGGTGGCATGGAACCTGGATGCGACTGGTGGGCACTCGCAAACGTTTGAGTTCTAAGCGCGGAAAGGAGATTTTGCCAAGCACCAGCACCATTTCGCACTCCACCACGACCAATGTTTTGTACAAGTAAGTAGGTTGAGGGGGTTTGCTGTATTATATAGCCTGCAGCGTTGAAGTTCGCCAATGTAGTTTTTCCTTTTTAACTTGGTTCGTGAGGTTGTTATAGTACATGATCATTCATGGTGACTGGAGTCCGAGATTCAGCTACTCTCTGATACTGTACTCCCCCAGTGTTTCCAGAAAAGCGTGGTCATATTTCAATGGCTTCTCCCACTGCCCCCGCTTTTCACCCTGGCTGGAACTCTGTCCATCCTATTTAGCGTGATGAACAGTTCTAGACCGGTCCCGAAAATAGAGGCAGCCTGTTGGCTCGTTCCAGATTCTAAAGATTCAGCTGAAGTCGAAATTCCCCCTGGTGGGAAGATTGTTCAAATGGATTTTCTCTTGGCTACAGGCCAGCTTTGTTCGAGACCTCGAATAGATTGTGATACCAGGACTGGTAAGCATGCGTGGCATGAACTTTGTCGGCATGACATTATTGCTCAGGGGGGGTGCTATATTGTGCAAATGAAAAGAGACTGGGGCTATAGAGTGCACAGGAGCCCTGGGACTACATTCGAACTGGCTCACTGAGCCAACTGGAGCAGAATATCGATCTCAAAAAACTCCTTGAATTCACTACCAACATTAACGGCAACATTGGCAGTTCCAGAACGAAAGACGAGATTTGACGATTACAGATTCGGTTTAGCATAAATCGGTCGTTCCGTGCCAAATGCAAAGCATAATCGATCGCCCTATCATATGAAAACCAGCAAACTCTAGACTTGGCCTGTTTTGCCATGAGTCGTGGGCCGACGGATGCACCGCTGCACCTGAATCGAGCCTTTTTCGTTCTTTCACGATGAAGCCGTTTGGCGGCAATTGATTCTGATATATTTAGCCATTCCTGTTGGCTTGGGAATTTGTATTCGTGTTCGCCCGACAGTCATTCAAAGTCCTTTCCAGTCGTTTAAGAATCCGACCATCGTCACTCTCTAAACTCTATATTTTATTCGTTCGCTATCCGTATCAACAGCCGGACAAAAATAATGTTGCCCAAATTCGCTATTCTCGCGGCTACTGCCCTCGCCAGTGTCGGCGCTGCGAGGCAAACAGTGACGGAAACCATCACTGAAACCACCACCGAGACAACCACCGAGACGACCACCGAAACAGAGATCGAAACTATTTCCGACTGCACTGAAACAACCACGATGGGAAGGAAGACAATTACAGTCACAGCATATCCCGCAACGATTACGGTTACCAGAACTACTGTTGCCATTTCCGTCTCGCCTTCTACAACAAGCACTCCCGCAAAGCAGACTGACACTGCTTCGACTTCTGCAAGCACCTCGGCGAAGCCAACTGAAACCACTTCAAAATTCACCTCTACACTTGCGACAAGCACAATAGCATCGTCATCCTCTGCTACAACTGGGAACTGCGCTCCCACCTCAAGCTCCCTGCACTGCGGCGCACAAGGCCAGAGCCAACACAATCCTGGGCTGATCAGCATGATGACAGACACCGACGTAGCAACCTGTTACGCAAAGTGTGGTGAGCTTTCTTACTGTCACCTGATTGTTTATCAGCCCAGCACCAGGGACTGTTCCCTGTATTTTACATCCTCCGCCGGCGACCCTGGTTTCCGCGAGCTCCAGACCGGCTACTTTTGGTACGATAAGGGTTGTTATCCTTGCGGTGCTCCTTCGAATCTGTCTTAAATGTGTTTGGGGACAAGATTTTGATTTATCGCGAGGGTGCGCGAGATTGAATCATGTTCATTGTATACTATGTTCATTGTTGCAAGCATAAAAGGTCAACTACGTTTCTTGTTTATAGACGTTGCTAGAATTCATAAGCTGAAAGTCCTACTCCTGTCCCATCAGACATCACATTCGTATATCTTGCGCAGATTCGATTTTGATGAGCCTCCTGATAGTAAGGTCTGTACATTATCCACAGTAATGTGGTGCTGATCAATGCCGTGTCTGTATTCCCCAAAACTGTCGCTGAGGTGCTGTCCGGTCATTGGAAAGGCCCCACCGTCTGCACTTGGAACCATGTCCAATACGATTTGTCATTACATTTGAGTCATTACCTTTGAGTCATTATCCCGATCCTCTCAACAATGTGAGAATTTTGTTCGCTGTCAAAGCGTTATGGGGCTCTCGCTGACCCGTTCGCTCGATCTGGTAAGGCGCCATCACCATTCCGCCGACTCGGCGGAAACATTTGTGCGGCTCCCCCAAAAGTTTCTTCCGGCCTGTCTCCGTGAATTATGCCCAGGTCCCCGAATGGTAATCCGATGTACGCAAGATATGGATTCTACCAACCCTCTCCGTCGGCCTCGGCCGGACGAGCCCGAATCCCCAAGGAAGCGAAAAACTCGAAAGGGCACCCGCAGCTGCTGGGAGTGCAAGCGGCGCAAGGTCCGGTGCATTCCCTGTTCCCACACCGATTCGGTGTGCATGGAATGCCACCGTCGTGGCGCCAAGTGCATCAGCCAAGAGCTTGTAGATGAAGCATCGCAACCATCAGCAGATGATCATGTCAATACTGCGGAGCGCATGCAAAAAGTCGAGAGGCTTCTTGAACAGCTTTCCCAAGATGTTGCCGTCTTGCGTGACAGAGCAACATCCGAGCCGCTCGCAGCCAACAACACCCCACAGTCACTCCACCCACACCATGCTGCATCAACTCCGCGTGTGTCTGGAATTGAGACGGGACTTGGTCCCCCACAGGTTAGTCAATTCACTACCTGTGAGACGCGCGATCTGACCCTTTTTCTTGTATTCTAGAGTTCTGATAGAGGTTTTGAAGCCAATGTACGCCATGGCTGTCCGTCGGTTTCTCAAGGTAGAGACGTTTCCGAATTCGCGCCTGTCCCAAATCCACCGTGCCCAGACAAATTTCGGCACATCTCCACGATGCTGCATGCAGCACTCCCTTCTGCGCGTGATTCTAGATTGATCTGTGAATACAGCGCAGGAATCGCCGCTTCATTTCACCAGATGATGACTCAGCCACATTCTAGTATGGCGCGTGGTAGCCCCGAGCCACTGGAGAGGCCAGCCACCTTACCCCTGTCTGACACTCATCCAGTCCTCGTTGCCAGGCATATGCTCTTGCTCGCCATATCTATTCAATCCAACCATCTGGATTTAAATAACGAGGCTGTTGGTTTATCGCAGAACCCGCACACAATGATGGCGGGATTGGTTGACACTGCGACCAGCCTCGTTATATCCAATGAGGAACTCATGAGCTGTGTTGAAGGGATAGAGTGCATGATGCTGGAAGGCTCGTTTTGGGCGAACAGTGGAAATCTCCGGCGCGCATGGCTCATATTCCGCCGTGCCATTACATTTGCTGAGCTGATAGGAATAAATAACAAGCGCCAGACTGCCAAGAAGCTTGATCCAACCAGCACTGTAGACCCCAAGTTCATCTGGTTTCGCCTTGTCAGCATTGACAGATACCTCTGTCTTATACTTGGTTTCTCCCAGGCTTCCCTTGATCGGGGATTTGCAAGCGAATCTGAATTGGCCACAGATACGCCAATGGGACAGCTCGAGAGGATGCACGGGGTGATAGCTTCGCGGATCTTGGAACGTAACCAACAGGGTTTGGTCTCGTCCCACAATATCACGAAGACCCGAGAAATCGACATTGAGATCCAGAGAATAGCCCAGAAATTGCCTTCCCTTTGGTGGCTCCCACCAAATATGGCGAGCTTAGCAAGCAACCAAAATCGAGACGAAGTGTTCCGTGAGATTCTCCGGCTCATCACTCAATTGCTCCATTATACTCTTGTCCACCAGCTTCACCTGCCATTCATGCTTCGTGCATCTATAGATCCTAAATACATCTATAATAGGGTGACATGTGTCACTTCTAGCCGCGAAGTACTGACCCGTTTTATCGCATATCGTTCTTTCAACAAGGCCGTATCATGTCACAAGTTTCTCGACTTTTTCGCCTGGACAGCATCAATGGCACTAATCCTGGCTCATATAAACGCTAACCAACATGTCGAGGACAGCTTTATAGCTCACCAGAGACTGGGTGATCGTGCCATGATAGAACATGTCATAGAGATGATGCAACAGCCCACAGAGCACAGCACAGACCCTCTATCCCTAGGATCAGCTCAGCTACTGTCTCGACTCTTGGCTGTCGAGGAAAGGGCTTCAAAGGGCAACAAATATGGCACCAGGAGCCTTGAGATGGAAGGTTCGCCATCCTTGATGGAATCACACCTCGCTGGCAAGGCGGACTACTCGGAGGTCGCCAACTCACAATCCAATGGTGATTCCTCTGCATTGATCATATGCATCGCACACTTTGGCACGATTAAAATAACTCATGAAGGCAAAGTCTCTAAGGTATTGCTGCAAACAAGCGCAACAGATGCCCCAGACCTTTCCGGGAGATCAAGGCGAACTAGACCGGAAAGTCCTCCAATATGGGCTGGAACCGATCCGATTGATTTAAATAAGATCCAACAGAACCCAAACTCCTTAGTAAACGGTTCAGCTTCGCAGCAATCTATTTCTCACACTGCCCAAGCTAACGGCAGTCTCGGGGCAAATTTCATTTCAAGTTCTACAAGGGATGGGATTTTGGGGGCAGATGGACTAGCAATGAACGCCTTCGGCACGTTGGATGAAACCATTCAGTCTCAAAGCTCATGCCATTTAGATATTGGATACTGTGATGGGTGGGCCTTTCAGGGTATTGATGCGACCTTCTTTGAAAATTTGATGCATGGAGTAAATGAACCGGAAGATGGTGACTTGAATCAATGAGAGGATCACTAGAAAACATAATATGATCCAGCTTAAATTTATACGTATTAGAGCCAAAGTAGATAGCAGTCATCTTCATCACTGATCGCCTTTTCCAGCATTGTATACCTTCCGGCTCATATACCGAGCAGCTACGAGAAATCCTGCAGAAAGCAGCATTGAAGTGCCTGCTAAGAGTTGTGAAGCTAGATATTTCCCATTTGTCGCCTTGATGAGGGCAGCACCAATGGGAGGTCCAATCAAACTGGCGAAACTAACAATAGAAAAGACCATGCCCATCCGAACGCCCATCTTGTTCTTGTCCAATGTCAGGGAGCTCAAAGCGGCTGGGAAAAGGCTTTGAACTCCACCGGATGCTATGCCGCACAAGCTTGTCCATACATAGATGCCTGAAGGATTGTGTGCAGCCGCCCATGAGTAGAGCAAAATGCTTGTAGTGGTGGCAACCGGAATGAAGACGTTAATTGCGCCCAGTTTATCCGCTATGTAGCTCGATCCCAATCTACCAATTACGCTGATACCGTTCAGTATTAAAAGTAAATTAAGGGATTCGGTATAGCTAAATGGAGGGTGGATGGCCGTTCGAGAGAATGAAGCCAGAAAGAAGGAGGAAAAGTAGAGACTGAAAAGACACTAGAGGGCAGATAATTAGCGAGAGACCCTAATAGAAAACAATGGGAGAACCCTACAAAAAATGAAGCGGTAGCATAAAATGCATATGTCGGTTCTTTGAATGCTTTCCACTCGAGCAGAGGACCAGAACTTCTAGGTGCGACGCAAGGACGTAACCACAGGTTAGATACGATGAGAGATGACAGCTGTATGAAGCCGATTGCTCGCATCGTCCATAGAAACCCGGCTGAAGGGAGTAGCTGGCGGACCACGATGGGGTATATTATCCCTCCCGTCACGGAGCCGCAGCCAGCAATTCCAATCGCCAACGACCGTCGTTTATCAAAATAAGCCGACATGACTGCCAACATGGGACAAAACAAACAGCCGTTGCCGATACCCACTGCGCACCCGAGTGTGAGGAGAAAATGCCAATACTGGGAGCAGGCAGACGAGACAAATACACCTGCTACCGTCGATATCGTCCCGATGATGAATACACAGCGGAAGTATCCCGCATCTGTCAGACGCCCGGTGAAGGTTCCCAAAAAGAATAATAGAAATGTCTGGATTGAGCCGATCCAAGAGATATCGGAAGGGTTGCGGCCCAGCGAATCGACGAAATATGCTTGAAAGGCCCCGAATGAGTTGCTGAACCCCCAAGTATTCATCACAACGAAATGCGAACACAATACTGTCAAAAATTAATATTAGCAAAATATTGAATTTTACAGTGATCTAGAAGAATTTGGGTATACGTACCAACAACCCAAGCCTTGGTGCGTTCATTTGGTGGACATTCGAGACTTTGGGGATCTATGGTTCTGCTACCAAGAGATACACCGATTTCCTGTTGTTCTTCTGGATCAGACGATGTATTTCCATCATAAAAGGCATTTGAGACAATGTCGTTTGTGTTGTCCGTCTTTGTGCGTTGATCTGCCACTGGTTCCATATTTGCGAACGACGTTTGAGGAGAGAGCACAATGCGAGGGCCGGTATGGAGATGAAATAATTTCCGTTCATTTCTCGAGAGAAACCGAGCATTATAGACTGGGAGCAATACAGCACCGGCAATGACTCTCAGAGGCCCGGGAGTGGGTGGTGGCCCACCTCCGAAATTCGGCCGAACTTTCGGGGCTCCATCACCACCACTAGTGGTCAATATTTAAATGGACACCAGTTGTGTTTTCGCTTCGCATGAATCAATCATCCACAACTTCCCTATTTTCGTATTTACCTCGCATCACAGAGACTATTTTCTTCATGGATTATCAATTTGTCAAAATCGACCGCAACGACCCGGCATTGCCATTGTTGGCAGCCAAGTACAAGGCGCTGCGGCTCCAAGCACTCCTGCAATCGCCTGCAGCCTTTTCATCAACCTATGAGATCGAGGCCCAGTTTCCGGACGAAACCTGGGTGTCTCGCCTCCAGACACCAGGAAAGGAGACATTTGTCTGCGTCGCCACATCACAGGGCAAAAGCGAATGGGTCGCTCAAGTCACAATTCGAGGACCCTTTTCTGCTGAACAGTTCCGGCTTCCCGAAGCGTCTGGGCAGAAGTACTCGAAAGAGGACGAGGAGTCGGAAAAATGGCAAATGCTGGCCCTTTACACGCTGCCCAGCCATCGCGGTAAGGGCCTAGGCAAGAAGCTGTGCCAGACAGTATTTGACCATCTCACTTCCTTTCGGAATCAAGGGAGCGCCGGTGTAATCGTCCGCATTATGGTTAAACACGATAATGTCATCACGCTCGGAATGTACGCATCTCTGGGGTTCAAGGATACAGGGCGCTGCACGCTCCTTGAAGCTCTCAAGGCCAACGGCGATGAAGATCTGATACCCAAAGGAGAGTTGGGCGAGAAGTATACAGTGCGAGCAGGATTCATTATGGCCGCTTCCTTGGCCACGGATAGCACAAGAAGTTATTGAGAAACCAAAAATGGGACTTAGAGCTTGGATTACGAAGTACAAGAGGTTGGGAACTAGATCAATACGCTCATGTACAGATCAGGGAACGTGCGATACCAATCCCTAAGCGATAACTTAGACCTTTAATAATAACCCTGGAACCCAACCTAATCAAAAATAGCTCATCATATTGAGGCTGGTGGGGTGGCTGAATGATTGGCGCGACACTACAACGGAAGAGAGGTTTATTCAGATATGAAAGCTCATCTTAGTCGCGCCATCCCATAGATGCACAAGGCTCTTTCAAACCTTAACTCATAAAATCAATGTGATCAATTAGAATAGCGTGACATATGATAAGTTAGGCACATTGGAATGTATTCTTTATAATAACAACTAGAAAACGGCCGAATTGCCGTTCCATCTGCACGTTAGATTCCTGCCCATTCAAAAGATTTCTCCCACAGCTTTATGGCCCCATCCACATCATATGCATGAGGCGCGTACCCAGGCCCCCATTGCTCTCCACTTGGGTCATATTGTTCCGCAATCTGGCAATTGTCGAGGTATTTCCCGCCTCGGCCCTCCAGGGCGGAAGCCACGGCAGCCCAAACGGTTGTGGCGGCCCCTTGTTCCGGACTTTTGAAGGTTTTGATCAGATATGGATCATCCAGCAGACCATGCTTCTGCTCGTCCGTCAGATGCCGCGATAGATTGGTCAAGATTGCGCCCGGCTGTAAGCTCCAGGCGTGCAGCCCCTTGCTGCTGTACCGACGCTCGATTTCGTTGGCCATCCAAATGTTGGCTGTCTTGCTTGCGGCATAGGCAAGCATGGGTTGGTATTTTCCCTCGAAATTGATGTTGTCAAAGTCGACTGCACCAACGCGATGAGCGGCAGAAGACAGCAAAACCACGCGGGAATGCATCTGTGGAGTTGAGGCCGCCAACAGCGATGACAGCAGCAGCTGGAACAAAAGAAAGTGAGCGACGTGGTTCGTACCAATCTGAGTCTCGAACCCGTCCTTTGTGCGGCCTTCGGGCGGAGTCATGACGCCGGCATTGCAAATCAGGATGTTGAGGCTGGTGCACTGAGAGAGAAACTCGGCCGCACACTCTCGTACGCTTTGCAGTGACTCCAAATCAAGCTGCAGCAAATGAACACGGTCGCTTGAAATTATTTCAGGAAGTGCCGCCTTCGCTTTCTCAAGGTCACGCGCAGTGAGATACAAGGTTGCGCCTGTGCGGAAGAGGGCGCGAGAAGTCTCAATGCCAAGCCCAGACGAGCATCCCGTAATCAACACTGTCTTGCCGACGAGTTTCCCTTCGAGATCCTCATCCTGGATGATTTGCAGGGCGGTAGGACGATTATCGCCGGGACCGTGCGGATCCTGATGATGTGCAGCATATCGAGTTGCCATGTTGCGGGTATTGCGAGATAAACAAGTGGGTATTGTTGGTGCGGGGGTTGAGGTTTTTGGGATTGACGGAGCTCTCAATTTATAACAAATAAGTAGACAGAATCAGACCGAAAATGCTTGTTGGAGAATTCGGACTTACAAACTATATGTTTTCTATGTCCGAAATCTATGTCAAGTTTTTCTGATGCGCACCAGCCGTTGCATTGGCCAGCTTGATAATCATCCCGGCTGCAGACTGTACCCGAAAATATTTCCCGAGGTAGCGCACGGCTAATCCACATTTTCGTGATGATCAGCTAGGCAATCGTGGCAAACGATATTTGCTTTTACAGGCTGGGTGTTCTTTTAGACACGCTCGGTTATGACTGGGCTACTTGAAACCGGGCAACTTGTGGCACTTTCAGCTACGGGTGTCAAGGGACGAATAAGCCACTGCGCTTCCTTCAACATGTGAAATAGCTAAGTTGTTTCTGGTCTCGCAACCAATCATCACTAATTGCCCACTCGCTATAGGCTTCTCTCACACTGTCTGCCAGCACATGACGATGTCCACTCAGACAAAGCTACGTAGAGTCTTCCCTCAGCCTCCCCTTCGCATAGATCAGCCTTTTCTTTACTTGCTTCTTGACAGTACAATGAATAAAATTACAAGATTGAAAGGACCAAAGCTCAATTAAAATATATTGGCTGATGAAATATGCTCATAGAAATCGATTCATGTGGTTTTTATTCCGTGCATTGTTCCAGTGAAAGCATTTTGGTGAAGAAGCTGTTGTCTCTATTCTTGCTCAGCGCACGTGAGAACCATTGGAACCAACTTGCGGCCTGATTATTCTGCCACACCCTTTCCCCGCATCATCATCACACGTCGTCTGGCATCGGGCTTACCATCAGCCCTAACTTGCACAATGGCTGAGAAGTTCGATTGGAACTACCCGGGTCTAAATTGGTCGCATTTTCAGTCCCTTGCGAACCTCCTCTCGCTTCGAAATGGTGGCCAAGCCGAGCCACACTCGCTGCCCGATACGGTGCTTGAAGAAATTCGAAACTCGCATGACAATGGAGATGAGGATACCGGCAGCATAACTACGCACGCAGCGGATCAAGTATCAGATTCGGGGCATGAGAGGCTTAAAAAAAGGGTTCTCGATTGTTTGGCCGAATTTGCTGCTAACAAGAAGGGTGGGACGGCAGTTTCTTGCTCTGCCTTGAAGGAGGGCGAAGACAACATTGTCATCTGGATTTCTCGTAATGAAGGCTTCTCAGACGCAGATAAGCCTGTGTTTGATAAGTTGGGAAACCTTCTGAGTTCGTTATCTTGCGATGAAAGTAAATGCCATGTACCCACGCTATTTCTTCGGAGTACACTCACACTTCCTGTGTAGCTGATAAATCCGACAATATTTTGTGGGAGGAGATGGTCTTGTACCATCAAAACCGAATTGAACACAGCTATATCCCAGACTTGAGAGCAAGCTTCAAAGCTTACACAGAAAATAACCCGGCCCTCGATGCTGCTCTTCGCAAGCTACACGCTCTCCTCTTTGATAATAACCTCAACAGTGTAGGCAAACTTGAAAGACACTCCAGACTTATAACCGAATCATACAATGTACGCATTGCGGAAAACGTTGGGCACGTGCTCCACGGATCTCCCAGAGCCACGTCTAGATCGAAGAGTTTGTGGTTGAACATCTGTTTGCTCGCCCGGCTCCGAATCGCATTCCACATATTCAAGGGCGTTGCTCGCAAGCTTCCAAGCTTCGAAAAAGTCACCATCATTTTGGTCCCCCGTCCGCCAGCCCCCAAACACCAATCCCAGCCCCCACTCAATTTAAATCAAACGTTCGGTCTCCTTCAACTTGATTTGAGTCCTGTTACAACGGAAGCCGTCTTGGGCCAGAGTTGGAGTGTCGGTAGGGCTCAACGCGAGTTCACAAAACGGCAGAAACAAAAGCCCAACATCCACGCCGAAGTTCAAATGCTGATGTTTCTCAACCCCAATGAATCGTCTACATGGTCTCTATTCCCATATCTAGGATGCAGTAAGCTGAGTTGCTTTTTGTGCAATCACTTCATTCGCTCATATGGACAATTCGCGACAAGAGGGTGCCATGGACGCCTCTTCAAACCGTGGACTGTGGCAAGTGCGGACCGACTTTCGCCCAATCAGTCCGAAAGGGTATCACAGGCTCTTATATTGGTGCAAAATGAAGTCAAGAAAAAATTGATAGCGGCAGTCGAGGGCCATATTCAGCACGAAAAGACTTCCGTCATTGGAGGAAGCAGCATTTTGTGTCGACAAGAGGAGCACTCTCAGAGACAGTCACAGATTGATCAACTGAGATTGAAAGCAGAACGCGATCGAGTTATAGAAATGTTCAAAAGGTAAGTGAGTTGTGCGTATCATTCGTTCTTCTTCACCTGCCATCACCTGAATAATCATGCTAAGTGTGAAAAGACGAACGCAAGACACAGTCAATCCAACCCAGCTCACCCATCTAACTCAAGAAAGAGATGAGTCAGAGGGGGAATGCCAGATATGCACAAGACCGACGACCAGAAAGTGTAGTAGATGTAACAAAGGTTTCTTTTGCAGCGATTCTTGCCAAGACAAACGAACTGGACTCCATTTATTCGCATGCTCTAAACGCCCACTCACTTCCGCTGATTATCTCTGGAGATCGTTGGGAGAGGATCTCATGCCTGAGGAAGAGGACGTTCTTGAAGATTTTGGATTTAACAATGCTGTTTCTTTTAGTGGCAAAACTCGTCTTCTGGGACTCTACCAAGGCCTATATCTCTCCGGCAAATTCTCAGCAGAGGATCTACATGAGTGGCGTGTTGGGGGTACACTGGCCGAAAGGATTAAGGAGTTCTATTACAGCATCCCCGAGAATTTTCGCGGACAATACTTCCCTTGGTTTCTAAAGAATTCTGATGTCCTTAAGTGCTCTGTGTCTAAGGATGAAGCGGAAAAAAGGCTCATAGCAACCTTCTATGACAAGGCTAAGCCATACTTAGAGGCCGAGGATCGCAACAAGGCGGCTAAAGACATGAAACCAAAAGCCAAAGGAACTAGTTACAACTTGTTGGCGCAGGTATTGCTCCGGTTTAGCCCTAATCCAATAGAAGAAAACTGGTACTCTTTCGGGTTTGTAACCTGCAGAGGACATGGAGAAGAAACCCACCTTTTAGATCTCTACCAGCTGCTTCTTTCAGAAAGCGACGGAAGCTTTTTCTATGAGTTCCATGCTCGTCGAAGTGGTATTATTCAGCCTGCCACGTTCACCCAATTTTGGAAAGCATCTGAAGCAGGAACACTTATCCAGCTCATGGACTCGAAGGGGCTAAAGGCACTACGACTGAGTCTTCCGTTTCTAGAGGGATTTTTGTCCGTGACACCAGGCACCCCCCGGCCATCCGTATGGAACCTTAAACAGTTTCTTGAGATCAACGATCCGATGGACTATCCTCCCATTCCAGCGGTCAATATTGACTATGGATTCATCAACTGCTCCACTTTTGAAGAAACTTGCATACTGATGGAAATTTATAAAAAGGTTTTGGAAACCGCCAATCCACTGGAACTCCACCAAGCGTGTGTGGAGGGTAATTTGTTTCAATTTGCAAGTGTTCATATGGAGATGGAGGAGCAGTGGAGGTCGTTGATGAAGAATCCCTACCCTCTGCAGGAAAATCTGGTGTCAAAGCTGGGGCCAGAGACGAGGCCAGAGGTAGGGCCACAGGAGGGTGAAGAGTCTGCCGCTTTGCCGTCACTTTTGTCAAGACTCTGGAGTCTCATAAGCTGATGAGCCGTTGATTTGTTCTAGTTACATGTAGTGTGTAGTAAGAATAGGCTGCCCAAGATAGCGGATGTTTGTAAAAACAAATATCTCGTGGGTGACATGAATGAGTAATTGGAATGACCATAGGCTAGCCGAAGTTGAAGAGGTAAAGGGCGCTATAGACCGCTATTTGTAAAATTAATGTCAGGCCCCGCAATGAAGGAGGGCAGAAAATTGGTGTTGCATTTGGAGGTTTATCGCAAAGATAGCTATGTCACACATTTTACGTATGAGTTCGTACTTACCCCAGATGTTATGTAACTAGAATCACTGGATATGAGTCTCATGATCACTTATTTGTCTGCAATTGTAAAAAGCTTGGAACTGATCATGCCCACAACACGAATGTCATTGATCTGAGTCATAAGGTGATGCCCCCGCGGACAACCTCGAATCCGCTAGGAATTTATTGTTTGGTTGATCTTCAATTTACTGCATTGATAGCTAGGGGTCAGCCATTTCAATATGAAGCACTTTTAGTCTTGGTCTATTTGCAGTATTCCCAGCCCAAACTGTCTTCTATCTTTCTCACATTGGTATGAGTTGATCACAGATCAAGACGGCCAGTTGCAGTTCCAATGAGATCACTTCTGCATCAGCAGATTTCAGAAGCAGCGTAATTTAGTGGGTCGATAAGGGTCTTGATTCTGCCTTGTCATGTTCCATCCCACACATGACCGAAATGAGCCAATCAGAGCAAATGTGCTCACACCATCAAATGTTCCCTGGAGTAGGCTATGCTTTTTTTCTCTAGTTGCATGAATGCAGCTATGGGTGTAATGCTGGCTTGGGCCGAAGCGTCTGGTTCGCTTACAGTACCCTAACTGCCTGTCATTAGCGCCTTGGTGTATGCGAGGCAATCAATAAGGCATAGACCCACTGGAATAACAGGAAATTATAAGATCCCGGCCGTTTTATTTCAGAGATGAAACCTCTATCATTTTTCGGTGATCTAGAAAGATTGCTCATCACTCATGATTTCCAGATTGCAAGGATGAGCTCAGATCAGAAGCTGACCCTTGCTTTGGAAGGTGTGCCTGTTGAACAACACACTGACTCCAGCAGCGTTATGATTCCGCCCACTTCTCTATCGGATCCAGAATCGGACGAGAATCTGGATCTGGCGGGAGAGCTTCGAAAATGTGGGATCACGAATGAAAAAGGCGAAAACTTTTGGACGGACAAGGTCCTGGCAGATGTCCTTACTGAGCATCGCGTACGAAGGGAGCTACAGCGCTTTCCTAAAATGACAAGTGGTCTTGTGCAGTTATACGTCACGAATATTTGCGGAATAATTCCCGGTAAAGGTCTTGGGTCCTATGCTAAAGTATTCTCCATCCTTATTCTTCTCGAAAAGGGAGATCAGTTTGGGAACTTTTTCGAGGAACGCTTATGCGACGCTGAGCTCCCACTCCAAGCCACCAATGTTGTCAACCCTAAACTATTTTCAAAAGGAAACCCTAATAAGCCGTTTACTTCATTTGATACTTGGCCGGTACACGAGAGAGATTACTTTGGTCACATCCAATGGCAACTGTTGATCCCGTACTTCAAGGCAGATACAAAAGAAACCGCAATCTTGCACGAATTGCCAGAGAAAACCATTCTTCCCTGGTGTAAGCCAAATGAAATCGATTATGAAATTTACCAATCTTATCATGGTGGCCAGGGTGTTGATGGAATGGTATCGCTCATTCAGATCCACCATACGGCTCATGAATTCAGCCATGTTCTTAAAGATGTATGTTAACGTTGATTATATCTGCATTCATCGTGTTTCTGGCTGTCGAATGCTAACCATTGGCAGTTCAAAATGGATGGTCGAATTTTTGCCGTAAAAGAGTTAAAGACCACGGATATGGCCGAAAAGGACAAGCGATTGTTTCACAGAGAACTCAGACATCTGAAAGATTTCAATGGTTATGCTCACAAGCATTTAGTAACTCTTCTTTATGGTTTTCATATGGGCACCAGATATTACTTTATTTTCCCTGCGGCGAAATGCCATCTCGGACAACTATGGGGTGAAGATGAAATTATTGATATGAGCCAATTCTTGGACCCAAATTACGACCCAAATTTGGACCCAAGCATTAAGCCCAGTATAGAGCACGCCACACTACCCTGGAACCTGGAAACGGTGAAATGGGCGTCAACACAACTTATGGGTCTCATGGGCGCACTCAGCACAACTCATAATCCAAGGCACTTGAACATTCACCAAACTGTTCCAAAATATGGCCGGCACGGAGACATTAAATCTGACAACATACTTTGCTTTGATCCCGAAGATGCATCAAACTACCAAAGATTGATTTTATCCGATTTCGGCTTGTCAGCCCTTAATAGCGACAAAAGCAGATCAAATATCCCTCGCGATAAGGTCCCACCAGTTCCTGGCTATCGTCCACCAGAGTGCGATGTGGAAGGCGGCACCATATCCAGAGATTTTGATATCTGGACAATGGGCTGTTTGCACGTGGAATTTATCACATGGTTACTTGGAGGAAACTATTCTCGGGCCAAATTCAAGTGCGCTCGTGTGACGCAATCATTTACTGGCTCGAAGAACGACATGTTTTTCAGGTTACTGAAAAGTGAGAATAGTGATGTGGCCCAGGTAAAACCCGAAGTTACTAGTGTAAACATCTCAAAATTTCTGGACATCGGACATAATTGACTAACATAGCTGCAGTGGATGAACAAGTTGCGGCAAACCGAAAACACCTCGCAATTTATCCTCGATGTTCTGGACATTATTGAAAAAGACATGATGATTGTTTTGTCCGAAAATCATCGAAGGTGCTCCTCAACAGAACTTCTGGACAAATTTGAAAAAATACAGTTGGAGTGCAAGAATGCTGTTTATTGCTTGAATAAAGTTCCAAATCCAAGGCTATCTCCGGTATCCACAGGGGTTGAGGTACGTTTGACAAGCATAGCAAAGATAGCACATGAAAAAGGACCAAAGACAATTTACCAGGGAAAGTTCAAGAAGAGAATGTCATTCAAAGAATATCGGGTAATCGGAGCAGAAATTCTGAATTAGTAATAAGTGTTGCTATCATGTCAAGTCGCGTCTTCACCCCTACATAGCCAGCGCATAAATTTAAGAGCATGTGTCTTTAATAGTGTTCTGATAATGTGACCGAACTATTCATCTGTCTCTTTTCCGCCTATGAATCCGTTAGCGATGATCTAGATAAACCTCTCACGATGGATTTACCGCAGTAAGTTGTCGGGGGATGGTGCAGTACCAGCGTCCTCTTTGCCACTATTCAGTGTTAACAATGTGACATAGAAATGAATAAAAAAAAATTCCTTACTGAAACTACTGAGCGTCCGCTTCCAAACGTTTCTGTGAAGAAGTTCTCAAGGGCAGTTTGTGATGCGTATGTAGCACGTACGATTTCCATGGCCATTTTGGATAATACTTGCAATGTGAAGTATACCACAGATGGCGGAAAGCTAAGGGATAAGTGTAGGACGAAATTAATGTATGTCACCAATGAATGATCAAACGTAGCTCAACATGCGCCACTAATGTATCTGAAGAAACCTGAAAAGACGCTAGGCGGGTTGCCTTGGGCCAAGAAAAAAATGTAGTCGAGCTGGGCCATCGGTTAGGCAATGGGGTCTCCAGCATGAGGCATTTTCCTTGTACGCGTCTTGCGAGGAGAGGAGGCGCATAACTAATGCATGCTACTGTACCATGAGACGTGTCTACCTATTGATTGGTCGCATTTTTTCAACATAGCCACGCCAAGCCGTACCAGTCTGACGTGCATCCTGATAAACAGGAAAAAGGGCAACTGTGCAGCGATTGCCTTACGAAGCGGAGTCGAACATAGCCTGGTCTCGATAAAACAGGGAGGGGGTAACAGAAACATCTCGTGTGTGGGAAAGAGCACCAGCTGGCATCCTCATCACTCAATGAAACACCAACAAGACCATCATCGGAGATGGACTGGATATGTAACCCTGGCAGCTTTACTGAATCTGACCTGAGCAAGGTTTTCAAGTATGAAGAGAAGCCCAGCACGGTCGTGCGCATCTCCCCAGGTGATTTAGTATGTCATTTTTAGAAGAACCCTGATCATTGATACTGATATTCCAGCAGAAACCAGTCATTTCAACGCTTGAAGATGAACATGAATGGAAAGAATGGTTTGACAATGATCACCCTGTTCCTGATGGCTCATCATCGGGATTGGTTTTACTGTAGCAAACCTTTTACTCCATCTTTGACGTTATGCTAAATCTCGGAATAGCCTAGCTCGGCGAACTGGAGAAGCACCCTATCCGAAGGTCAAAAAGGTTACCTCTGATGAATGGCTGGAGGAAATCACGAACTCGAGGAGCAAGGAGCTAAACATGTATGACGATGGACCAGTGCCTGAGGCCATGACAAGGAGTTCAAACGGACAGGGGCAAAGAGATCTAAGAACCTTACCTTTTACGAGAGAATTGTTCAAGGATATTGCCCAAAAGTTTTACATTCCTCGCTCTATTTCTCGAACGATCAGCCGCGCAGATATCCCGTCTATTTCAGTAGCTCAGGTGGACCCGGATGAAACCGACGATTGGACTTGTCCTGCCTATGGTGATACAACCCTTTTCCCAGTTGTTTCAAAATTAGTTAACACTTTTAAGTATACAGTTGCCGAACATCTAACGACTGGGACATGGATCTGGCACTTTCGGCTACCTTCTTTCCCGCTTGTCGGCTAACTTTCGCCATAATATTTGGATGTCCGGTTTCGGTAGAAGAGCGTATATTGACTCGACTGAATTCTGTTACGTCTGAAGCAGTTTATCCAATGCTTGTACCTGGTATCTTTGTTGAGCTTGAAAGGGCTCGTCACGTATCCGTTATTGAGCAGACCATTGATGAACTGGAAATGAGAATCTACGAGGTTCAGTCCAGCTCTTCTGAAGACTCAAAGCTCTCTCAGATAGAAAAGGCCAAGAGATACGAAGCTAAGAGATCGGCATGGTTAAACACGACATATATAAGAAACCAGTTAATCAATTGGACTTCACAATTGGAAAAGCTTGAACAACATGTAAAGGAGCTTAACCACAATGTGTTTGGCTCATACGATGCGCGGCCGTCACTTATGCATGATGATAGCCAGTCGGGTGAAAGCCTTTGTGAGGATTTGGAGGATTGGGACATGGTACTACGAGAATCTCTCTGGGAGGCTAAAACCCTTCCGAAACACCGCAGAAATACGTCATCTTCAGGGGACTATGAAGAAAAGATTAGCCTTTGCTCAGAAAAAGTGGACGAGCTTGGATACATTCAGCAAGCTAAGCTTCCTAACCGCGGGAAAGAGAATAAAAGTATGCGGCGCGTCGGTACCAAAATCAAGCTCCGTATTCAAGACATTATCCGAGAATACAACACCAAAATCCGCGACTCTAATATGAGAGTCGACGGTATGTCTATGGCGACACAATGGGTGGGTACTGATATCTTCAATAATTCATGGATGCTGACTTTTGCAGGCGCAAGGTGAAACCAACGTTGAAATCGCGTTGGCAACGAGCCGGGACTCGCAACACATGAGGTCCATCGCACTAGTTACAATGATATTCCTCCCTGGAACATTTTTTGCTGCAAGTAGCATTCAGTCGTATCGTATTGATTTGGTAGTTAACCCAGTTACCACACAGGGAGTCTTCTCGACTGGATTTTTCAACTGGCCTCAAGGAGACAGTATTATTTCAAAGTGTTTCTGGATATATGTGGTGATTACATTGATTGCGACCCTTGCAACAATAGGATGTTGGTGGTTTTTTGGAGTCTATCACGGGCATGAGCGTGTACGGATGAAGCTCTGCTGATGGAGCAAGATAGGATTATTTCTTTGTGCTTATATGGAACCGATGAATAATTTATGCTCTTACCTTGAATTATAAGCTAATTAAACTCCAAGTATGAAACTCTGGTAACTAAGTTGATGATGTTTGACGTCCTGGCATTCGATCTCCTTGACAAGACTTTTGCTTAGTAAATCCTGACCTATGTCCAACTCTAGCATGAATGTCTACCTAATGGAACCATATTCTTAGGTAAGTGATGAAATGAAAGAAGTATCCTAGCAATTTGGGCTCTATGGAAGGCATATAAGAGAATAAGAGTACCTATTTTATTTATCTACTACTAAATATAATAAATTTTCAACGTGAATTCCTGAGCCACGCTAATTATAAATTGATTGCGCCGATGGACCGCCCAGATCCAAGCCGTTATGAAACATAAATTCCTTTACACTTTTTGTACAAGGTTTCCTATATCTCGTTTAGATTACGGATTGGATGTTCGATCAAGCTTTCTGACATACCAGATCAAAATCTCTGTCTGACTGGATATTATAGACATTGTGACGCATCTTCAATTGTCAGAAAATAAAGTGCTTCGACTGACATTATGAACTTACGCCAACTCTGAAGGTTGCATCACTTCCAAGCATATCCCTTAGCTCTCGCTGAAGTCTTGCTGGAGAAGCATGGCGAGTGTGAAGTTCCATGTGGACCATGGAAGATGATTCGCTGTTGCTAGAGTTCATGTTGAACAAAAAGCTATAATGACTGTGTTGTTACTGGGATAAATGATAAAAACGCCTGTTAAAAACTTATGCCGAGGATTGGATTGAAGCAACCGTGGACTTTCCACTCGGTTTTATATTAGTGCTGATGTGTATCGGAAGTCGCCGTACGACAGTTCTCCTCACGAGACAAATACAGCCTACATTGACCGCAGAGGCTGCGTCAGATGAAAGTGTACACGCTCTTTTAGCCACTCATTTGGACTGAGTCATTTGGAGCTTTACCACCATTGGAGGGCTCGTGTCTGGTTGGCAACTCGGTTACCAATCGATCGGCTCTGTGTACGCACTTGCATCTGTAGGACTATATCATTTGCCTACTTGGGTCTGTGCCGACCGCGTTTGCCACGTTGGGGTGCCTCCAATGGGCAGTGCAGGCGAGGGGCGACTCAGCTGTGGTGCATGATGTGCTTCGCCACCATCGTCCTGCATGCTGTGGGTGTAAGGCAGACTGTATTACGTGCGATTGTGCACGGACTTAATCGGATGTTGGTTTTATTTCCACTGCGCATATCAAGTTCTCGTCAATCCAGATGCCATCACTCTTCGCTTAGAAACTGGGTTTTCAGTCTGGAATGGAGCATCTTTCAGAGCTGAGCCTCTCGACTGCATTCCGGCATGGCTTGGGCATCTACGCATTTTAGATGGGTCATCGTCTGACACTTGCCTGCTGCCACTTCAATTTGATACCGTTGATTAGCAGCATGATGAGGGCGCAGCTGCGCAAGTGCATGCATACAACCAACCACCTGTTACTTGCAGGTTACCCTGGGCCAGGTAACACTACGACTTAGGCTGTTAGAAATTCCGATAAACTATTTGACGGTCAGTGGTCTGCCTGAGGGGCGCAGGTGAGTACATGGAAGCAATGGACCGCCACTGGCCGATCCGCCCGGAGAGATTGCCTTGAGCAGGCTAAGCTCGCAAAGCACATGCAGCACATCCCTTTTAGATATCACCTAAGCCATTCTATACAATATGCATCTGCCATGCAACCCAACATGCACGGAAAGGTGGGCTTTTAGCATGGCGTGCCGACATGATTGGCGAACCAAGATTGCGATGCGTCTTTTTACCCACTCGCAGATCCGGATACGGGAAAGAGGGGGCGCGAACCAGTTCTAAGCGGCTCAAATAATGATGGCTGACAACGGAAGGCGACCAGAAAAAAAACCCAAATTAATGATTGCATTTTCAAAGCAAAAAAGTTTCAAATCGCGTCGTTAAGTCTCATTGTTAGTTCACCATGACGAAATCAGATCTTGAATTCATAATGAGGCCTCAAATTCATTTCGACGAGGTATAATTAAACGTGCGATCTGTATTTGGAATATTTGCGGCTAATAAATGTCATTTTTGAGGTTGTCGGAGGTGACTGTGTGAGCAGCACTGGCCCGCCTGATCAAGTTCAGCCCTGGCACCCCAGTGCCCAACTCAATATTGATACAACTCGTTTCCCATTTAAAAGATCGGGTAGCTCAGCCGGATGCACAAGTGATGTCAACGATCTTGGAGATGGGAAACATCTCGAAACTCAAGAAGGAGATCGTCAACCTCCATCTCCAAATATAGCGCCAGCAAGCGAGCTTCTCACAGAAACAGGTGCCGGATTAGCGGATCCCATCTATCCCAAGCAACAAGATGACACGCAGGAATTACTGAATGTCGATGCCTCAGAGTTTAATGACACCTTGGATGAAACATTGAGGGCGGATACCCCTCAAGTCATTGATCCTGGAGATGCGATCCGTAGGTCGTTGTGCGAACCTAATCAAGGAGAATCGAAATGGACATATTTACCTATAAGTGAAGTGGAGAGAATCGTCACCTCGGACCTTGTGCGACAAGAGCTCATCAAGCTCGAAAACTCTCATCTGACCAACGGAAATCACCAAAGCCCTGCCCAGGCCACCCCCAAACAATTGGATGCTGTTGTTTCTCAGATTGTATCTTCAAAAAAGGAGCCTAAGCCCGCTACAACTAGAAAAAAGATTTTTTGTATTCTCTCACTGATTATGAAAGTGGAATCTATTTTTCAATTCATTGATGAGGATATCTACGACATTAACTTGCCCATTGAGCGTTCATCGCTTGGCGGGTGGGAAGGAAAGGACCACAAGGGCGACAAGAAATCTATCAAGCTATTTAATAAGTGGAAACCTCATGAAGTAGAGTCGTTTGAGCAACAGCAGTGGAAGATTCTCGTTCCCATTTTTGATTTGAGACAGCCAGAAGCCAAAGTGGAACACTATAAATTGGCCAGTGGCATAGTGTTGCCGTATTTGGAGTCCCCAGAAGGGATTGAAAAGGGTGGATTTGGGAGTGTTTTCAAAGTCAAGTTTCACCCAGACCATATTCTCTCTAATGTAAGCGACTACCCGAGGCGGAGCCCCCTTGAGAAATGTTCCGCTGAACTCTTCAGGTACTGGAAGCCAAAGGCTCATACTACGCGTTAAAGAAGCTTGCCCAATCCGATTATAAGCAGTTCAAGAAAGAAGTATCTAATTTGAATCGGTTTACGGGGAGAGGCCACGATCATCTCATTACGTTGCTTTGCACCTTTTCACGGGGAGACAAGCACTACTTGATATTTCCCTTGGCAGATGGAAACTTGCTCAACTTCTGGAAAGAGGGACATCCAGCCCCCCTTGCTAATTACCAAGATCACAAAAAGTTTCTCTGGTTTTCATCACAATGCAAGGGCATTGTGCATGCCCTGAATGAAATCCACCTGGATACCAATGGTATGAGGTCGATGTTCAACTCGAACTCTCAGTCTGCAAACAAGCGACACGGTAGACATGGCGACGTGAAACCTGAAAACATTCTCTGGTTTTGCAACGGAATTTCTGGGTCTGATGTTGATGATTTGGGATCATTAAAGATTTCCGACTTCGGGCTGATGGGTTTTCACGGAACTCTTTCTCGATCCGCCATTGATTCAAACAAGGTTGGATACTCGCTTACATATCGTGCTCCCGAGCTCGACATGTATGAAAAGATAGGACAGTCCTATGACATTTGGTCGCTCGGGTGCGTTCTGCTCGAATTTGTCACATGGTACTTAAAGGGAGGGGAAGATGTGACCACCTTCTCTAAACGGAGGGAAAATGAAGATATTTCCTTACTACAACAAGATAATTTTTTCATCTCGTATGCAAACGGAGCCTCAATGAAGGAGGCAGTTCGTAAGGTAAGTATTATTCAGCTCCGATCACGCTGTTACTGATTGAAGTGGGTAGAAATTTGACGAACTCTATGCGGATAAGAACTGTTCTCAATTCATTTCTGAGTTGCTTTACTTTATCGAGACCCGCCTACTTCGATTGGATCCTGCTAAACGAGTAAGCTGCCGAGAAGTTTACAACAAACTCAAGCAACTGCATGAAAATTGTGAGAGAAGCCCGACATACGCCCTAAAGCGTGCGCAATTCATGGCGCCAGAGCGGGCAAACTCGAATGATTCGACACTGGTGCCAAGGATCCCCCCGTACCAAAACCGACGAAGGGATGTGACAACACCCCCCAGAGTGTCCAGCAGATCATTTTCCCCAGGACCTCTAAAATCGTCATCTACCCCTCCCATTGCGGAAACAAAGGGCACGAGAGACTGTGATAGGATCAACGAGGCCATACCTAATGGACATACGGCCGCTTCCATTGACAAGAAACCCGAAGCGCAACTCACTGAGGTAACTGAGCCAAAATCCGAGACAGCTTCCCCTAGTGATGGCGAACTGGGGCAGGAACCCCGAGTTCTAGCAACAGGAGGCAATCTATCACTTAATGAAGTTTCAAATGGGGTTATGGATGTTCATCTGCAAAGGCCTTCGCGGTCTGCTGTATCCGGACGCCAGGCTGGCCTGTCTCCAAACCAGCCGAATGGGAATACGCCTGTGAATGGAAATTCACGGAGAGATGTGGAAATCCTGCAAAATAAAGCTTCAAAAAGTGAACCAGACGGACAGGAACTTGATGCTTCAGATGAAAGCAATGTTGACAGTATTGGTCGGCAAAAGAATCCCCTTGTGCGCTTCCGGACGAAGCTTCTACGTAGATTGGATTCTTTTAGAAAGAAGCCCATACCGATGTAGAGAAGAAAGTTAAAAAAAAATGAGACAGGTTTTGTTCACCAGTTCGAGAATATCTCCCACAGCTACCTTGGGCTCTTCCTCGTGTTCCCCATGATCGCTTCCCAATGATTAGCCTGTAGCAAGGTGCTCGCCTGAATTTTGCTGGGTTACATTTAGCATTGCAACTTAATGATACAGAGAATTTCAATAAAATGTCAAGCAGTGATACATCAATGCCGGGCTAAGAGCAGTTCCGAGGAAAACAAACTGCCGCCTGATGGGTAAGGCCATGTGACCGAACAATGACAGCCCTGTGCAGCTTGACACTACTATATGTATATCAGTTATTACTGTGCCCTACCGCAAGCCAATGACGCCTACTGTTCAGGCGTGTGTGGTTCATACCGATCAGGTGTAGGACTTTGTGAAAATGGGAATATTGATCCGAATACCATGGACGTGTAAGAGCATGAGCGCCGAACTTTCTATGTCCCGCAAATCCCTGGATCATTGCAGTAAAGATCATCTGTGATTATGATTACGAAGAATTAATCTATTATTCATTCTTGTAATTGTTATTTAGCCTTGTGAGTAATAGGAACTCACAATGCTGGCCCATGAAGGTGCTATGGGTTTAGGCTCTCAGTGAAGGATAGAATTTAATATTTAGAGTATTCAGCCGTGCTAGCCCTAGCTGTATTCATTATTGTTGAAGTATGGGTAAAAGAACTACAATGAATCTCTTGTCCAGCTCCCAAAAATGTTCGGCTGCGAATCTTGGGATTGCACAGTAAATTATGATTGAAAAGTCCGATTTTGCCAAGGGCTTCCGTGTCTGAGAAGGTCTATTCCCTCGTCCACCCGTGCATGCTAATTAGATCCAACCACTTTAAAATCGTACCATGATATTAGATCGACATTGTGGCGTATGCTGCTCATCTACCACCAGATGATATTTCGTCTTAGAAATGTAGCGTGAATTTTTCAGTGGTGAGAAAGCCTACGAGTGCACACAATCGTGACAATTTTCACCGCTTCTGGCAGCGCTAAGGCCGCTAAGACGTCAGCCAAACCAGCCATGGCGGACGGGATGGGGAAGCAGACTCGTTAGACGCAGCGCCACTCACGAGAGCCGAGGGCCTGGGCAACGGATTTTTGGACACGTAGTTGCACATTGCTCGCCTACTGGTGACATGCCAAAAGAAAATAAAAAGGGCAGAGCCAGTCGACAATCTAGCCAAGCTGCTTATTCTCCCAACAATCACAATGACTCTCCCCGATGATGCGAATACCGTCACTGGCGGCTGCTCTTGCGGTGCCATTCGCTACCGCGTAGCGATACCTGCGCTGCAGAGCCGACCTCTGCACCCAATGTCCCCACCGGAAGCAGGCGTGCGACTCCCACAAACCATCACCTGCCACTGCAACGACTGTCGCCGCGCTACCGGATCCTTTTTAGCCATCAGCATCGTTGATATCCCAGGCCAGATGCTGACCGTCTCCGCCATGTCTTCGTCATCCGAGTCCGCCATAGTCTCGGGTCGGATCCTTGACGCACTGGCTGATGGTTACGATCAAACACGCGCTGATGCAGAGCGGCCTCCCTACGTGCCGGCCATGGACGTGCTCAGAGCCACGGGCGAGAACACGACGTGGCTCCGGTTTTTCCACAGCACCGACTGCGGCCCGGCCTTGTCGCGCAGCTTCTGCGGGCGGTGCGGCTCGCCGCTCTGCTTCCACCTGCAGCTGCAGCCCGACTTCTGCGACGGCGGCAAGGTCCCCGAGGGCACGTCGGACCTGTTTCACATCTACCTTGGATCCGTGGATCGCAAGTTTCTCGAGCTCGATTGGTTTGTTCCGGGCGCCGAGGTCAATTTCAAGCACGGCACGCCCTTTAGCAAAAAGGTTTCGGCGACAGCTGCGGGGTTGAAGGGGGTGCTCAAGATGTTCGAGTTCTCGCCGGAAAGCGGAATACCGGATGCTGATGAACTAAAAAAGCTGGGAGAATGAGTTAAAAAGGGATTTCTATCCTTCATCATTCACATAGGCGTATTGGGCTAAGCAGAAGTATCCAAGCGATGGTGGACAATAGCAGAAGTGCGTGATACTAGGCGTGGATATTATTTCGACTTCATAATGATCCCTATATTGTAGGCCAACTAGTCTTTGTTGTGCCCATTCTTCGCTCTTAGTTTCTCACATGTATGACATTTCTTTGTATGATCTTTCCTCCGAAAGAACCCTGACAATGACGCATAACAGTGTGAATATAGCCTGCAAATCATCTATGCTTGATCCAACTGTGAGGGCCAGCGGCAGTTTTGACACAATCAAAGCAACCCAAGAGACATAGTTATCATGATTAAGATTAATCTCGCTAAATACACTTTTTCTATCTCCTTGGAACGCTCAACGCTCTAGCAGGGTTATGGACTATGATGGTGTTAACTTGCTCGCCAGACAGGCCACTCTCCATTAAAAGAGGGATAATCCTCCTGTAGAAGTCGACCGTGTTTGACACCTTTTTGGTTGATTTTGCGCCGGCACCTTGCGACCCGTGCGACACCAGAACGCGATCACCGTATCCTTGCTTGACAAGCTCGGCGATTTGCTTGGCGCGGCCCTTTTCCGAATTGGCCCTGAAGCTGAAGCGCGAGGTTCCGAAGACGTCAAACTGCATGTAAACACCGGTTTTTGCCAGCTTCAAACGCGCCTTGGAGGCATCTGGGGGAATGCAGCCTTCAACATGTCCGATAATGATCTTGCGCGGGCTGACTCCCAGCTGCAGGAACAGATTGGCAATCTCGATGGGGGTGTCGGGGTGGGATCCAGGGTGGACGCTGATGGGGACGCCGGTTTCCAGGCAGGCAATGGCCGCTGCTTCGAGGTTCTTGCGCTCGTCTGGTGTGATGGGGTGTGAAATGCCAAGCTCGCCAATGATGCCGGGTTTGATGCTGCTCTGGCCGACTCCATGCTCGAGTTCGTAAATGTACCGAACGGCAATGTCACTGACTGATTTCTGATCCATGTCCGTGCCTTCAACAACGGAGCTCGCTATGTAGTCCCCGGTGCTCATCACGATGGTCACGCCTGAAACAATGGAAAGGTGGGCAAGTTCTTCCGGGTCCCGCGTCAGAGTGAAAGGCGAAGTGTCCACGATGGCTCCTCCGCCCGTCATTTCACCAAACGATGTAAATTCTTCGTAGGATGCTTCATGGTTCGTCTTCTTCCGGTCCGATCCCAGACTTTTCAGAAACCCCGGCTTGTGCTCTCGATAATCAAGGAGAATCTGATCACGAATGATAGTAGTGCCCAGAGTATCTCGGTGGATGAGACCAAGCACAGTTTGCACCTGGTCTTCTGCTTGAACAGTATCCTTGTCACGAATCACATCCTTTCGCTTCTCATTCTTGTGTTTCCGGCGCCTTGCTTCCTTTTGCCGTCTCGGCTCGGTCGATTCGGCTATTTCCGTCGTCTTGGCTGTCTCAGTTGTCTCTGGTACCCGTGTCGGTTCCCTTGTCGCTGCTGTCTCGCCCCCTTTGGTTGTTTTGGCGGTCTGGGTAACCTCGGGCTCCTCAGTTGGCTCGGTCGGCGGGAGAGCCGCTTTTTTCCAGTCTGAAATCACATGGCGCCAAACATATTTGATTGACGTCGACAACAATACGCCAGAGGTGAGGAATATGGTCAAGCGGTAGATGGGGAATCCGGCCATGAGGCTTGACGTATTTAGTATTGGGCGGGGGGGAAAACCAGCGTGAGAGCGGTCGGGGTCTTATTTGGTTACATATATACCCGTGCTTTCATCCCCTCATTAATTGCCTTATGCTATAGGACTGATCCATGCGCGCTGGAATCAGGTGGAAAATATTGGCATGGGCCGTGCTCCCCCACCGATTGTGAGTAGCGCACAATGGGAAAAAGGTGCGTATTCAACATCCATTTGGAGAAGAGGGGATTGTGGTTGAGAGTGTAACAGAAATTATGTTACATTGTCCCAGATATCTACGATGACGAGGGTAATTTATTCCAGATGCATGTCATCTTCCACTTCTCCTGGACCGCCAGAAGATAAAAATAGGCCCGAGGCATAAAGTCCTAATTTGCCACGTCTGTGGATGACGTCCTAGCGCTTCCGATCGTGGCCCAGGGCTGCGGCACGATTGGCGACCAACGACGAGGGAGAGCGAGTGGGGCTCTGTCGGCAATGGCCGCTTTGCTCCGTGCAACGAGTTGACAGGCGGGGATTTCTAGACGTCTTCCATCATCACGGCACCATCGGGGATTTTCAATCATTAATTTCGCAATTTTATATAGTGGGATGACAGATGAGCAAGCCTCTTCTATCTACTGTGGCCATGATGCCACCCACCATGTTTAAATTCGTCAAGCCATTTTGGTAGCCCTTTCCACATGCGGGCTTCTGTCCACTCGACAATCTTGTTATAATCTCGACATTGGTAAGTCGCTCGGCTAGCCTCCGCTTCAAATAAATGGTTTTGATCCATTGCGGCAAGCGTAACATCGCTACCGCACATGAGCGCATGGCGAACGTGATTCAAACAATGATGGACGTGAGCATCCTGCTCGCCATCTTCAGGTTTCATAATCTCTTCCCGAATTATATACTAGAATTAACCGCGAGTCAGGAGGCGCTCGACCAGAGAGGCGACGGAAGGGTAGATTGCTCACCAAACAATGCAAGCTGTGAAATACACCAACTTGGTAAACCAATTCCCCAGGGGTGTCAGGCGTAGGTGCACTGGGAAGCAAACCCTGTTGTGTGGCCCAAGAATCGGTGACGCTGATGATACCATGGTCTAGATAGATAAATCAGTTATTTTCTAGCCTTTAGGAATCGGGATTTTCGCTGACTTACGCTTAATCATAGCTTCCCAGCTCTCTTGAAAGCTCCCCGTTGCAAACTGGGTTCCATTTCCGTAGTCCCATTGTTTATTAATCTCATAAAGGGATCGGTCTTGATTGTGTCAGATGTCTAATGCGTCTAGCTCTCCAGTACTGGTGGGCTGTTCTTACAATCATCTGATTGAATATGACCATCATTTCCACTTTTATCAAGGGCCAGAGGGACACCAAGAAAGACAATGAGATTTATCAGTTGCAGAAGTAGTAGCCAAAACAAAATTTCTAATATTTCAATGCGAGATTTTCGGGGTTTTCTCTTTATCGCTCGATGCTGACAGTGTTCTTTGTCGCATGTGGCAACAGGGCAATAATCGTCCATGATGTATGTGGGTGGGTCGAGATGAAAAATGAGTGTAAAAGCTCAGCAGAGGAACCCCTCCATTTTCATACCAGCTCTGTACACCAATAATATATATAGACTAGAGATCCCCCCCCCCCGGAGAGTTTTGCTTTTCCTTTAGTCAAACTCATTTGAGGCTCATCACATTGGGGTGTGTCAGTTCTAATCACAAAGTCACACTCATCCCGCATTTTTTATATCAAGTTCGAATTGGTACATCACATCATCATTCGCGTTCTCCAACACAAATTTGCGCAATTATGACACTGTCACATGTGATATTAGTCTCGAACAGTCACATCGCACCGTGTCACCATAGAAAATCAAGGCTTTAGGTAGTGATTTTAGAAGGCGCCAGTCCAACACCACCAAATTTCAGAGCGGCTCGGTCCGATTCTTACTCGTTGTCTTTTACTTGAAAGTCGCACGTAAATGTGACTGGATAACCGGTTTCCCATCAAAGTTGTCGGCAAAAGTCGATTGTCTCGGCGCCCTTCCGTGCATACAATGATGGACTTCAAGTCATCAAGTATGTGTCGAAGAGGAGAAATATAAATTGCGAACATAGGACGCCTCTGTCGATTAGAACGAAGCACAACCTCAACAATCTCACTCACATTCTCCCAAGCTCACCTCAATTTATCAACATGAAAGCAAGCACGCTCTCCATTGCCCTGAGCCTCGTTGGCACAGGGCTTGCCGCCCCTGTCAGCGAGCGCCCCCAGGGCACAGAACCATCCACCTTTACCGCAGAGGATGCTGAGTCTGCTCTCATCTTTGGCAAGGTTTGGGATCGCATTAGCAACGCTGCGCGCATCCTCTTCCCCACCGTTGCCGGGGACAAGAACAGCGGGGGTCTTGAGCGACGTGGCTCCGACGCTTCGCAGCCTAACCCCCTGGTCTTTGCCAATCAATGGGGTGGCGCATGGCTCTTTGGTGATAAGGAAAAGCGCGATGAGCTGGAGAGACGCATCTCTCCTGCGGTGCTGGCCAGCCTCTTGGTCATGGGCGAGAAGGAAACAGGGGAGCTCACCAAGGAAAAGCGCGACGAGGAATTGGCCAAACTTCTCTTTGGCACCTTCACTCCTCGATTGCTTCTAGGCGACGATGAGGGCGCCATAGAAAAGCGAAGTGAGCTTGAGAGACGTATCTCTGGCACGGTGCTGAAGAGCCTCGTCGTCGTTGGTGACAAGGAAACCGGAGAGCCCGCCGAGGAAAAGCGCGATGATGAATCGGCCAACCTCATCGTTGGTGGTCCTTTTACTCCCCGATTGCTTGCGGGCGATAAAGAAACCAGCTCTTGAGCGATGCCAAATTCACAGCATGACGCCAAGTCACATCCATAGCTCTTCTACTTTCGCCACCCGAGCTGACACATACGACCAGAAATATGCGGGATTGGAAACCGACACGAATCTTATTTGCTTCACTTAGTTTCCAGGCGATAACCCCACGGTTCAAGGCAGAAAAAAAAAGACATGATCGCTTGATGGGATCAGGAGGGACGATGACGTCTGTCATTCACTTCGCGCCACAGAAAGGCTCCATTCATACTCTAAAAGAAAAGAAATCTTCTTCTTCTCACATTCATTAGTATTAGTTTTAAAATTGACACGTTCTTTCTAGTTACAACCATTCTCCATTTCTGAAATGGGCATCCGTTTTGATTCCTCGTATTTCGTTAGACCCGTACCAAGGATCCTTTGCTTATTCCACGCGAGGTCTTCTTTCAATAGACTGCAACAACTCAAACTCTATTCAATGAGTTCAAGAAAAGTCTCAAGAAATCTTTATGGGGGCTACGATGACGAATATCATCGTTTCGATCACGCCACAGCGACCAGTTAATTGCCCCGCGGCGTGGGAGGATCCCCGTCGAATGTAATGCACATATGCTAAACTTTAAAACACAACCATGGTCCGCATGCATCGCTGCACTTATGCAGGGGGGCGCACACGAATTAGTCAAGGAATTTTGTTTTTGTAATCCAGCGGATAAATCATCCGCGCGCATAGCGTAAATGCTCTATATAGTTACACAGGTATTCTTTTGTACAAAAACCAACTAGTACACACTCATCCCACAATTTCTTTCTTCTTCCCTTCTAGTACCACAAAGCCTTGTTCCAGAATCGAGCCTTGTCGTTGAGAAGGTCGTCGGTCTGGGTGTACATGGTGGTGTTGAAGACGAGCTCCGTGGAGCTGTTGTTCTCGTTGTACTTGGGCCAGTAGAGCTTGTCGTCGGCCCACTTGGTGTTGGGGTTGCCCGTCAGGACAAAGGACATGAGATACTTCTGCATGGCGACGGCGATGGTGGCGTTCACGGAGGAGCTTCCACCCATGCCACCGCCGGCGCCACCAGGGCCACCAGTGGTGGAGTTGCTGGAGGCAGCAGTCGTGGTGGCGGCGCTGGCGGCGGACGATGTGGTGTCGCTGGAGGTGCTGGAGGAGAGAGTGTATGTGCTGTACCCTGCAAAACAGTTAGCCGGTTTCTTCTTTGTCATCATGGTTTATTCATATGCACTCACAGTAGTAGCTCTGATCAGTTCCGTGGGTGGCCTGGTCCAGGGCAACCATGGCGTTCCAGGTGTTGTTGCCTAGGGCCACGGTGGCAGCGAGGTTGTGGGCAGTGAGATCAAAGTGCTGCTTCATGTCGGAGAATCGCAGACCGGGGCTCTCGTAGTCATCCTCGGGGTACAGGGACAGGATCTCCTCAACAACGGAGTCCTCGATGGCAGGGAAGAAGGTGCGAAGGTAGGTGGACACATCGGCGGTGGTGTTGACGCCGCTGTAAGCTTGGCCGTTGGCCTCGTGCTGCTCGTGGGTGAGGACGACAGCGCCGGTGAAGTTGAATCGGTTCTGGTAGAACTGAGCCTCGTCTGGAAGGTAGGTATCAGTACGTTTTGGCCTGGCACATGCATCAATGCGGATGGTTGAACTCACAGGTATCGGCAATGATGTCTCCGTCAACGCGGGGCTGGAACTGGTAGTCGTAGGTGTCGACAACGGTGTCAGCAGCCGAGACCAAGGTATCGAAGCTGACATCGCGCATGCAGGAAAGGTGGCCACCATCGCATCCGACAGCGGTCGAGACGTTCTGCCAGAAAGCCTGCGAATAGGTTAGCCTAGACCACTGCTTGGGTCCGTTCTGGAATCAAGACTCACCTCGGCGTGCTGGTGGCCGGCACCGGGGACAAATCCAGGGGACATGACGTAGGCTCGGTTGAAGAGCTGCTCAGCATGGCCAGCGAAACGCTAGAAACGGTTAGCAAACAGTCGTAAGCGGATACACACCCCCACGCTCTAAGAGGTTGCATACAGTGAACTGGAACAGGGTCTGGGATCCACCCGCGGAGAAGCCAACGGCTGTCACCTCATCGGGGTCGCCTCCAAAGTTGCTGATGTACTTCTGGACCCATTGGAAGGCCTGCTGGACATCCCAGATGGCCGTGTTGGAGGTGCCGCCCTCGTGGAGGAATGTGGGGCCGTTGGCAAGGCCAGTCATTCCCAATCGGTAGTTGTAAGCCACATAGACGAACTCGTTGCTGAGGTCGAAGAGACCCTCGGGAGTGTTCTGGGACTTGCTTCCGCCGGTGAAGCCTCCGCCGTATGTCCACACCATGACGGGAAGCTTCTTGCCCTCGGAGCCGGCGGGAGCCCACACGTCGAGGAACAGGCAATCCTCGGCGGAGCTGCAGTCGACATCGGACGCGGCGAGGGTGCCGGTGTTGACTTCGGTCTCCGTCTCGGGCCACTCAGGCTTTGCCCAGCGAAGATCTCCCGTCGGGGCCTTGGCGAAGCGAATGTTCTGGTACTTCCAGTATCCGGCCGTGGTGTTGCCGGCGGCGGCCACGACGGTGCTGTAGTCGAGCGTCACAGTGGGTGTTGCCTCGGAGGCGGCCGTGGTGGTTGCGGCTCGGTCATACTTGATGCCTGCAGCCAGGCTTCCAGAAGCTGCCAGGGGCAGGAGAAGGTGTGGGCGGAAATGCATGATGGACTGGAGTTCGTGGTGTTGGCTGTGTGGTGTTGGAGGATCTGCTGGGCTGCTGCACTGTGGCGATCCTCGTCTGCATCTTTATACCCTCTGCCCATCTCCATGTATACACGGACGGGCTGTTTTGACTTCGTCGCTTCCATGGGGGCTGGGTTCATGCCTCGTCATGCCCAGATGCAAGTTCGCGTGTTGCCGATATTGCTGTTGATTCAAGGGGTCCCCAATCGTACCTGCATCGTCGTCATCCCCGGGCGAGGTCGAGAACGGGCTTCGATTAAATTGTGACGTGCCGAAAGGGTAATCGTTTAAGGCGGAAGCCATACTCGATCTGTCCATAGCGCCCACCATTTTGTCGTCAAAACCCGGCGGGATTCCCGGCTTTGCGGTAGACTCGACGCCGATTCGTTGGATCGTGTCCGTGCTCCATCCCACGCGAGATGCCATCTCACATTGATGTGCATTCCCCGACCACGTTCCCCAGTACGTAATGTTCTTTTGGCTACTTTATTTCTTTTTTCCAGACACTTTATTATTAACCTTAGCTCCTGCCAACTTATTGGTGGGAATTGCCAGTGCTTTCGCAATCGCTTTCGTATGCACTGTCGCACCGCCGCATTGCCAAGCTTGGAACAGGTAGTATAGTAGTAGCCATGACATGACCCGTCGCACATTCAAGAGACCTCATTCTGAACTAGTGTCGTGCTAACACCGATGCCATAGGAAACTGCCGCGAAAAAAATAATATTTTACGTAAATTGAAATCCAGTAGGCTAGATATAGAAGTGACAAAGGAAATTCCATGATGCAGTAGATGCAGTAGATGCAGTAGATGCAGTAGATGCAGTAATCAAACAACCCTCCCTATCGCAATACGTTTGGGCTCCCCAACGGCGCGCGCAAGTGCTTCTGTATCCGGACTTCGCCGCCCACTAGTCATGACCTAAAAGAGATTCAAATTCTGTTATAACGCCCATCGCCACACCCCGGTCCATGCATCGCAAAATAAGGCAACACGCTTTCCATCCACTAGGAAAAACCCTTCACCAAATCCAGAACAAGGAACATGCAAAGACAAAGGGAAATCAAGGTTCGACATTGATGATACGAACAGATACTGCATCGTCGTCAAACCGTCGAGAGTATGAATCGCTAGAGGGATCCGCATACAAAGATCGGCGGTAGGTTTCGGCAGGAGGAGTTCGAACCCGTTCGAAGGATCCTCGGGAATAACCGTCGGCAGAGCAGGGCCGGCCCAAATCATCGCTGTAGCACGATTGGCTGGCCCTCTCCTTGTAGTAGGACTGGTAGCGCGACTCCACAGATGAAGATCGATCAGAGGAAGACCGAGTAGAGGAGGATCGAGCATAGGAAGACCGCGCATAGCTGTCAGGAGAGCAGGACCGCGCATCGTCGACGTACAGCGAGTGCCTTCTTTCACTGACTCGGCTAGCTTTTTCCCGGTGCTCGTACGAGTACCAGCACTTTCCCTCACGGACCCAAATCGTGCCATTATCATCCCTGTAAACCTTGCGCTTCTTGCCGTCAATGATCACGGACAGGGTTTCGCGGTCCTTGTGTGAGCGCTCTCGCTGGCGCGTGTAGTACAAGTCGCCATTTGGTGCGCGGCAGACCTTGGTGCGCATGTTGGAACTGTTGTTGCCCATTGTTGCGTTGTTGAAAGGAAGAATTGTAAATTGGGGAGAAAAAAAAAAGAAGAATTAAAATATGATCGAGTCAAACACGCCAGGTGCGACAAAAGGTAGAATGAGATGAAGCGAAATGGTTTGAGTTGTTTGTTTGTTTGGTTATTGCTTGTCTGGCCGAAACATGACGGCACCTTATACATTTCCGCATCAACCATCACGACTTCCAACCTCAGGTGTAGTGAGGTCTTGTTTCTGGCCAACAGGAGAATCGCTGGCGGCTACGATAGGATGAGTTCTCTGATTGGCGAGTCCAATTTAGTATGTATTGGGGGCCGTTGCGCTATATTTAGGATAAGTCCCATCAACCAACATCAGGACCAACCGTGTTGGTTCGGGACACAACCAACAAGTGCCAATTATCGCTCAGGACCCAAGAATTTTTGAAACAAGATGCGCGTCGCGAAGCGCGATCGTCGTCGCCCTGCATTAGTCCTTCCCCCCAGCGGTGCCTCAAAAGATTCATCCGCCCCGGACTCGAGGCTGGGGTTAACCTCCATTTGGCCATTTTTCTCGCCCCCAACGATGTTTATGAGGCCAGACACTGTGGAACTGGGGCTAATTTCCCAGCGCACCGGATAGGACTAACAGGAACTAGACTCTATGCAGATAAAGGGCGCTGGGGAAAAACCAAAAATGGTCAAGTCAGGGCGGCAAAGAGACTGGGCGCAGGCCAAATTTGGGATTTTGGTCACGGGTTTACCATTGCCTGTATGAGGTTATTTCATAACCCGGCCCATGCGTCACAGAAATTAGCTAGCCTCGGCGCCTAGGTTATTGACGGAAGGGGACCACGTCAAACTCGCAATTTCGGAGATGTATTTTGAGAGTCTACGTACGAGGCAGCCACCCAACCACTCGCACTACTCAGCAGCATTACCAACACATTATTGAAAGGCGCATCGCCTGAACATTACGTTACTATTCAGGTTTCGCTTTCTAAAAATACATTGGTGAACGAAGTGCATCCGTGGTTTGCAGCATGTAGGCGCCTAGCAAACTGTCTCTGTCGAACCTCTCCCTACAAACTCCCAAATATGTCCCGGTGGGTATTCCTCTGGCCTAAAATGATCCACTGGAATGGTATCGTTCAACATTGCACCCCTTAGTAAAGGAGTAGATATCGCTGCCCTTGCCAACCCTGGCATGTTCCACGGCAACGCGCCTCTTTCCAGGCGACCCATCCTGACGCCAACCATAGCCTCCTCCAATACATCGGCCATGTTTTGGCTCTCCCACACGCCTTCCCTAATGTGGATCGACCGTAAAGTTTGTATGCTTCTGCGCTGGATATCATCATCCGCAGAGGATGAGCAGACCATGCACAATGCTGGGATAATGTGTGCTTCGAACAAGAATGTGGAAGAAGACAGCAAGTCCTTTGCATCAACCATGGCGTCCACTTGTTGCAAAATACCCTCGCAGAATTCCCTCGGCAAGGTGTCTCCGATCGGCGGCAATTCCAGTGCCGCTTGCCCAAGTGTCTTCTCCAACACTAGACACTTGAGCCGGTAGCGATCGGTGCTGGAAAGCTCTCGCTCGCAAATATTGTTCATAAACACGGCAAATCGTCGATTCCAACTTTGAAACATGGGAACACAGGCGTCAACAAGAGATGATTCACGGTCGGCAGAAACACCGTGAGAGGACAACCCCCTGTTACTCTTGCTTCCTTGCAAGGCTAAGGCTGGCTCGGCCCGGTTCGAGGCAAGTTGGATTCTGGTGTTGTACTCTATCTCGATGTCATTGAGTTCCCGAGCGATCGTGTCGATTGAATGGAATGGTGCATCAGCTTCCACCGCATCAGCGTCGTCGAGAACACAGAGGTGAAGCTGGGGAACAGTCTCGCAGCCGGAATACAACGACGAGTTCGCCCCTAACCTCGACATGAGAACTGCAATATCTTTGAAAAACCCATGTTTTTGGTTGGAACCGCGACCGCTCAACATGTATTGTTTGCGATAGGAGGTGATAAGATCGGATCCCCCCTTAAGGTGACGGAGCCCCTCGTGATAGCGCCCGAGCATGTTTTCGATGCAGATGAATATCACACAGCACGTCAGGATCGTTTCCATTTTTTCGTGACATTTTGTGCCATCAATCGACGCGACGTGGTAGATGGCTTGATTGTAGAGCTGAATAGTAACCTGCTCCAAGTTTCGACGCGAGTCACACGTGCCGACGTCTTTTTTTCCCTTGATGCTTGAAACATTTGTGGGCGCCTCCAAGAGCGCATAGGGCGTATTTGATGGGTTCAAAGGCGTGGGCCAGAGGCATCACATGAATGTCCCAGAATTCTCTCAAAATCAAGGCCATGCCGAACTCGCGAAGGGTGCATGTGCGGACATGATGGAGGAGATCAATTTCGATGGGTACTTTTGAGACGCTGATGGACAGCGTGTGAGGTTGAGGGTGAAGGATTACCGCTTCGTGATGTAAAATAACGGCTTGCTGACCCAGTGCTTCCGGTGGTTTGCGCTGAGCACTTTTTCTAAAGTACTTTCGCCTGGGAATAGCCGGGTAGCCTTCACACTCAAATTTATCTTTCCTGCATCGTTGGCAATGAGGCTTCTCTTCATCGCATTTGAGATGGCGTTTTCTAACTTGCGTAAGTACTAGTCTGACAAGCTGACGGACGAACCTACTTGCTGCGAATGCGCGTTAGCAGATAGCATAGGGTAGGATGGCGTTTCGGGGGCCCACAAACCAGGTGGGACAGCCTGTTCTGACTCTTAGAACCTTGGCTCTGGTCCACTTCTTCTTCGTGGCAACTGCCAGGTTCGGCGGCAGCTCCATTTTGTCTGTTCGAAATATGTGCGGCTTCCGGGGCACACACTACTACAGCCTTGGCTAGATGAGGGGAGGAAAGCTGGGTGAGATAGGTGGATTTATTTGCCCCTGGTATCTTTGCCTATGCCTCAGATGAGAGAAGGCACACGTCCAGCAACGCCGCTCTCCATGGTTACGTAATGCGGGTCTAGTTGTAAGACTCGTTTGCAATCTCAGAGATAAAAATCGACGACGCCTTGACCACTCGCCCATGGGGTCATTGTTCGTTGAGCGGCAGCTCACTATTGATTGGCCAAACCGTAATCACATTAGATGAGGCGAATCCAGCGCGCCCTAACTGACACCCTTGCAAGGCATGTTCCTGTGTAAGCCTTGTCAAACGTATAATTGCGTGCGCTAAACTCCATTTGTCATTAGAATGAGCAGGCCGAATTCCGACACACCCAGGCTAATATCCGCGAACGCAAAGACACGAGGTGGACACGGCCTCTGACCTAGGTTCAAGGCGAGATGTTGTGAACAAAAGTCCGCATCAAAGCGGGCTTGTGCTTAATTTTCCCTCTGTTTTTTTTTTTTTTTTAGAGATCACCACCAGCTTTGGGCGGTGAACACTTGCATGGGTAACGAGGTAGACTGCTCTTTCGGGTTACTGAGAGATGGTCATTTGGAGCCGCTATCATCATGCAAGTGAAGTGTACTTCCCGGCGCAAACCTTCCTAATTAATTCCTCCTTCGTTGTGTGGAACGAGGAAAAATACAATGACCAGTTCCGATTTCAGAATGTGAACACCCAAGATGCTAGTGCGGAAGCCAAGAAACAGCCCAACCGAACGCAAGGTGCGTGCGTGAATTTGGCATTCTTGTTGGACAGGGCACGTCTCCTCTGCTTGATTCTCTGCTGGTCCTCGGGGCCTGGTGTCTGATTGTGGAGATAATTCTCACTGTGCGGATTGCGGCAGTCTTCTTGTCCGATTATCTGGTCGCATTCCCTCCATCCCCACACCATCCTCTGGGCGCCAAGATTCGTTCGGCACGTTCCGATCTAACTTCAAATCGCAGGACTGCTCACCCAAGCCCTAGCAATACACGACCGTATTTGACGCTAGGCGACAACGACGCTGGTTGAATCAAATAGCGTATGCAAGCTACGCAAATAGTCTTCTTTTTTTTTCTTTTCATTCTGCACCGGCTTGCGGTATTTATGAAGCAGCGAATTGATCTCGATCATGAGGTTGGTGGCGTTCTGGGGGTTTGAGCATCCGCTCATCAAATTTTTTTCCCACTTCAGCCAGTAGAATCCCCGTCTTGATCCCCAGTTAAGGCGCAATTGATTGCCTATTCGGGAGAGGCCTACTGGGGCGCTTTTCCGAATTTTCGCAAATCCATGAGAAATGTGGTTGCGCTACTGTAACCATGAAGGCCCATGAGTGGGAACCGTCAAGGTCGCTTAACCCCATAGTTCCGAAATAAGCATAAACTCGTCGTGAACTACCCTCCGTCATTCGTTGTTTTAGTCGATGCCTCGTATCGAGGTTCCACGGCGTGGGTCATTTGTTTTGTCTTATCAATCGCATCGCCGACAGGCATACTCAGTCCAAAATGCCATCGCACCCTCTGCCTCTGTCTGTCTGTTGCATGGATTCTCTTCGTCTTTTCATGCTGAACGACTACAACTTCACTCAAAATGTCAAAGATCAGCATCCCAAAGATTCAGCCTGACATTGTCATGGAAGAGAAAGATGAAAAGACCACATTACCCGGTAAGACACATAATCATAGTCGAATTCGTCGAAGCTAACCGATTGAGAGATGTCACGACGTCGTGGCTGTGGGGCGATACCAGCAGAGAAGAGAGGCGATTGATTCGAAAATTAGGTAAATATATGTCTGAATCATTGATTATTTTACATTCTAGCTAACTGATTTAGATTTTTTTATCCTCGTAAGCAGCATGAAGCGAGCTTTGAGGGCCTAACTCTAACCCGGTTTTCAGACATATTCATGTTTTAGTTACTTCTTCAACTATCTTGGTACTTGCCTACTCCCCCCTCTCTATGATCATTGGAATTTTGTAACTGACTTCATGGAATAGACCGAGCAGCGTTTGCAAATGCCTATGTAAGTTCAATTCTGCGTCATCTAAACTAGGAAAATGCCAATGGGACATTTAGGTCGCAGGACTCAAAGAAGCCCTAGATCTTCACGGCAACCAATACAATGTCTTGCTTTCAATGACATCTGCCGGGTAAGTCAAGCAGCCAATATCATAGCCATTACTAACCATCCAATCAATAGCATGTTGATTGGCCAGATTCCCAACAGTATCATCATTCATAAAATTGCCCCGCGAATTTGGCTACCTAGCATGGTCATCGTCTGGGCTGGACTCACCATGGCAAGCGCCGGTTGCAAAAACTACGCACAGCTCTGCGCCGTGCGGTTTCTCATGGGCTTGGCCGAGGCAAGTACATACGCCGGTTGCGTTTATGTCATGGGGTCTTGGTAGTAAGTCACCGTTCTACAAGTGCTCGCAGCCGGCAGATTCTGAGACAGAAGCAGCAAATCGGATGAAATTGCAAAACGCACTGCCATCTTCACAGTCGCTGGACAGGTTGGCAACATGTTTGCCGGAGTCATGATGGCTGCCATTGACAAAACCATGGATGGACGATCGGGTCTTGCTGGCTGGCAGTGGGTCTTCTTGATTGACGGCATCATCACTTGCCCCATCGCATTGTTCGGATACCTATTCTTCCCAGACGTTCCAGAACACACCAAGGCCCCGTATCTCAACGAACAAGAGAGAAAACTCGCGCTAGATCGTCTCCCACCAAAGAATGAGGAAGGACATAACATTGACCCTTGGAGTCTAACGAAACGAGTCTTTGGACAGCCGACGTTGTGGGTTACATCTACCAAAGTCATTCGATCCATCTAATTGTTTTTTTTTTTTGATTAGCTACATCTGCTGCTTTTTTTCCTTCCTTGCAGCTGGCTTGCAGGCCTTCTCTGGTCAAGGACTACTGCTGTTATATCTCAAGTATCGACAAAAGATTGACGGTTACACACAGGCCCAGGTAAACACGTATCCTCTGGGAATCCAGGCCATCGGCATTGTCAGCGAATTCGTTGCGGCTTTTTTCATAGATCGCTATAACCAGCATATCAGTGTTGGGCTCGGCTTTTGTGCGATCCAGCTCGTTTGCTCGATTGTGCTTCTCATTCGCCAAATGACAGTCACAGGGAATATTACCATGTTGTACCTTGCAGCAACCGCCTATGGAATCAACCCGCTGTTGTATGGTTGGCCGAGCAAAATCATGGCGCGAGGGGGAGATGACGCAGCTCGGAGCGTCGTCCTAGCAGGGATGGTGGCGAGTGGAATGCTGCTGTACACATTTTGGGGCATCGCGATGTACCCGGCTGACCACGCGCCATACTGGCGAAATGGTTACATAGCAATGATCTGCATGACGACAATTTTGGCCGGCTGGTTGTCCCTGATGTTCTGGGTAAGTTTACGAAATGACGAATTTATGCTTGAGACTAACCGCTGGATTAGCTTGATCGACATACACTGAGAAAATATGGCAGTAGCTAAGATGAGCCCATCTGATGATATGGTGGAGTATTTGGTCATATCAAAGTTTAGAGCTATAGCGCATATATAGGATCGGAATAGGTGGCACAACGGTGAATATTCATCCTATTCCACTGGCTTGACGCGTTCCGACACGCTTTAGAACATTGGTGTGCTACCCTAGATGAAATACAATTTTGGTGACGTGTGTAGCCATGCTCGCTCGTGCCACAGTTTTCTGTAAATCACTATGATGGCCGTATAAAAAAGAAAATCCATATACTAGGAAAATATTGAATAGAAACAGAAATTGTACCAAGTTGATGGTTACAACATATTATCGGCGACATAACCGTAGTCGATATCCTCCATGTCCATCATTTGAATAATCATTGGCTGAAATCGGACGGCAGGTGCTCCGTAGCTATTAGTGGATACGGAAAAGGAAGCATTGGCCAATCAGCTCAAAGCCGCTGCCAGCACCGGATAACTCATGCTCAAATCGGGATAAGCGGATTCCCAGCTTGACCAATCAACACCGTCTATCTGCTACCGGAAAAGGCGTTGCGGAAGGAACACCGCGGACCTGAGTCAGCACGGGAATACCATTTCCAGGGCGTTGGAAATGACGGAGACATGGAAAAACTCGCTCCCCTCAGCGCCTCGATCCGCATTTTCGGAGCGAGCGGCACCGAATCAAGATGGCTTCGGATGGCCAACCGCTGCCAGCCTCAACAGACGACGGCAGCCCGCATTTGCCCAAGAAGCGGAAAAGAAACGGCGAGAGAGCCAGAGTGACGCGGGCGTGCGATAGGTGTAAAAAGTAAACAAGAGTGCTTACCAGTTTCGTGCCTTCTTTGTCGTTGTCCATTGGTGTGCTAATAAGCGAAATTGCATAGGAGGAAGATCAAGTGCGATGGCACACAGCCGTGCGAGTTTTGCACGCGCGCAAAGGCCAGCTGCACCTTTGACTCTGCGTACTCGCGGGGCCGACCACCTGTTATCCTGCCAACATCTGTCGTAGAAAGCGCAAACGATGAGTCTGTCTCGGCTGAGGATGAGTTGGCTACGAGCGCAAGCCCTCCGGTTTCAGGTCTTCAGTTCCCAGGCATACCTGCTACGGCAGAGCCAACAGACCATGCCGCGGGGTTATCTGGTCATGGCATGTCATCCACCTTCTTGGGGCCCTCAACGGCATTTGTAGAGGGATCGTCGCAGAGCTCTCCAGAGCCATCGCAGACAGATATGCAGGGACACTATATTGGGCCCTCATCAGGCATCTCCTTCCTGCTCAGGGTCCAGAAGCGCTTGCATCAGGCCATTTCACCCTCCAACGCCAGTACAATTTTTACTTTTGGTGACGCTCCCATGCAATTGCCAGAGTTTGACCCATCCTTTTGCATGATGCTTCCCAGGGATGATGCTCAGCGTTTGGTAGATCGATACTTTGACTTTGCCATGCCGACGTACCGTTTCCTTCACCGGCCCACTATCCAAGAGTGGTTTGATGAGTTTTACGACACTCTGGGCGTTATGCATGATTCACACAGTGCACACGCCAAGGTGGCTTTGTTGTTCATGGTATTTGCCCAGGCTCGGAGTTATATGCCGGATGATGAAAGGCCAGGCCCATCAGATCTGAGGTTGGTCAGCCATGTCGAAGCTGTATACATAGTCTGAACTGACGATTGATCCTAGCACCCGGTACTTTCAAGCAGCTGAGCACCAGCTCACCAAGGAAAGAGGTTCAATACGCTTGTACAGTGTTCAAGCCCGTTTGACCCAATGTTACTACCTTTTGGCTCGATCTCGTATCAACCATTGTTGGAGCCTATTCGGTACCGTGTCGCATTTGGCATTGGCTATCGGTCTCAATAGAAATAGGCGGCCTGATCCGGCAAGGGGATTGAGCATAATCGAAGCTGAATGCCGCCGTCGGACCTTTTGGTGTGCCTATACTTTGGATGCTTATTTGAGCGTTACTCTGGGCAGACCACGGACGTTTCACGACGATGATATTGACACAGAACTTCCGATGTGTGTTGATGATCATTTAATAATGGCAGACCAAATCAATACAGACACTCTCAGCAAGAGCCCATCCACTATGCTGGCACCACTTGCACACATCAAGTGAGATGAGCTCCCCCGCTTGCATGAACTGTGGCTGATAAACAGGCTTGCTCGAATAATGAGCAAAATAGTTCGCGACCTTTACTCCATCAAGCCCATTTCAACTAGCCGCCGAGAGATTTTGACGGAGAGAATCTCAAAGGACTTGAGTGACTGGCGGGTCGAGTTGGCTCGGTTTCTGGATGCCGACTTTTCGAGCTCATCACTTCTTGCTCCAATATTTAAGCGGCAGCGCAACGTCTTAAATCTGACATACTGGCACTCGATTATTCTCACTTATCGGCCCTTCGTGTTGAGCAACTTTGCGCGACTGTCCAGGCAGAGCGGAAACGTAGCCGACGACGTTCAAACTGAAGAGAGCGTACGTCAATGCTTGATGGCCGCAATGGATACTGTGAAAACCATCGATGATATCACGCAGACTCGGCAAATGTTCCGGGCATTTTGGGTTCGTCGTTTTGCAAATTGACATGGCTGCCAGGATACTAACTGGTGACAGATTACCGCGTACTTTGCCTTTACCGCAACAATTGTGCTCTACATATACGTTATTCAGAAACGAGCATCCCCTCCAGAGGTGTATGGAAAGTATTTCTCAGCTGCGACCCGATGCCAGTTTCACATCTCGGCCATTGCGGAGAAAGGATCGCTCTCGGAGCGTTATTGTCTTGTCCTGGATGAACTACGCGTCGAAGCTCTGCGGCAAGTGAAGCGCATGCACCCATCGATAAATTTGGGATTGATGGAGGACTACACGCAGACGAGCGGGTTCCAAGCCATGTCGATGGCTATGGATACAACACCCAGTGACGGCACCAATTACACGGAACTATTGGGGGAGACAGCTGTTGACTTTAACGGTATGCCAAGCTCTGCGTTTGTCGATACCTCCGGGTGGGGCCAGTTTGCTTCCATGGTTTCTTCGGGACTGGGAAATCTTGATTTATTTCTCAATGATGAGACATTTCATCTATGAGAATGTGATCGTGCGCCCGTTGTTTCGATTAGTATCGAATTGGTTATTGTAGGTTATGCTAATTGTACGTCAACTTGTAAATTTAATAGAAATAAATAAACAATAACCTCTACAAAACCCAATGTTTCATTGTCATATTTCCGCTTCATGCAATGTTGCTGTCTATGAAAGAACCTAATTCGGCCTTGTACTTTTCCGGAGTGCTCCACCATGTCGATGTCGGCCTTTGAAAAGTCCGTCTACGACACGGAAAACAACATGGTCAGCCCGACGGAAACGCCATGGCGGGGCACCACTGCGGGGCTGATACGCATCCGTCATTGACCCCGCGAATGCTCCATGGGCGGAGGGGGATTTGTCATAGGTCGCGATAACTAAATTGTCGCTTTTTATATCAATTGAGCTTCTCTTTGGCAGTTTTTTGTCAGATTATACCCCTCTGCGACCTCTCCTCCCGCGCAAGACCCAGCACACCACCAAAAAGACACCCCCCTCCACACACCTTCATTCATCTCTTACACATCCTCCCATCATGGCATCCGCTGCGGCTCAGCGCCTTCAGGGCAAGACTATCCTCATCACCGGTGCCTCCTCTGGCATTGGCAAGGCTACCGCCTTTGAGTTTGCCCGCACATCCCCCAGCGACCTCAAGCTGGTCCTCACGGCGCGCCGCATTGACACCCTCAAGGAAATTGCGGCTGAGATTGTCAAGGAGCTCGGCGAGGGCGTTAAGGTGCTTCCTGTGCAGCTGGATGTGAGCAACCCCGATGAGGTGCGCTCATTTGTGGACAAGCTGCCCGCCGAGTTCAAGGAGATTGATGTGCTGGTCAACAATGCGTACGTATTTTCCTCAATCGCTTATCCTTCCACACTTGGATGGATGGATTTGGGATGAGAGAGCTGGAAGCTAACAGGAAAACTATGTAGTGGTCTGGTCAAGGGTGTGGCCAAGGCACCTGAAATTGTCGAGGAGGACATGAACGTCATGTTTGCCACCAACGTGACAGGCCTTATCAACATGACTCAGGCCATTCTCCCCATGATGCTCAAGCGCAACAACGGCGAAGGCGCCGGTGACATCATCAACATCGGCTCCATCGCTGGTCGCGAGCCCTACGTTGGCGGTGGCATCTACTGCGCCACCAAGGCAGCCGTCCGCTCCTTCACGGACAGCCTGCGAAAGGAGCTGATTGCAAAGAGAATCCGAGTCATTGGCGTTGACCCCGGCCAGGTCGAGACCGAGTTCTCCGTTGTTCGATTCTATGGTGACAAGAGCAAGGCTGATGCCGTCTACGCGTAAGTTCCCCCACGAACCGAGGAGAGTTCCGTACCTTCAAAAAAAAAGGCAATTGAGCTAATAACGAGACAGTGGCTGCGACCCCTTGACACCTGTTGACATTGCTGAGGCCATCGTTTTTGCCGCCAGCAGAAGGGAGAATGTTGTCATTGCCGATACCCTCATCTTCCCTAACCACCAGGCTGCTGCCACTATCATGCACAGGAAATCCGCATAGATATAATTAGATTAAACTGTAAAAAATATTAAACTACGGGTGCGCGCTGGTGCATTTTAGATTGATGGATATGCGACACTTGGTCGCGGAATGCCAAGATAGAGAGGACAATAAAGACAAGAATAAATAACGTCACGAAAACTATGCATGACTATTTGAAATGTGATTGAGATGCAAGTATTTTTTAATCCCATAATAAGCCAACTTAAAATTTTCCTCGTCTTCATGTTTCCCCTATCCTATTCTCATCAACACGATAGCGAGAATGATTGGATTCTAGACGTTGGAGGAATCACGCCCAAACCCAGGCTGGATTCCGAGTACTATACATTATCCAACCCCACAAACGAACATGATGTCCAAATGATCGCGACACAATACCCCTCTTCACAATTAGCATATAATCGGAGACAATGCCTATTCTTATCCGTCGGAAATGGGTTGGTGGCGTTAGCGCTTTTCCGCACAGCTCACCCGTTGGCAGATAGTCCGCTAGACTGATTCAACAGCGGATAAGTCGGAGAAGAATACGATCGGTATTGTCTTCGACTCTTGAAGAGCTATTCCGAAATAATTGCACATGACCCTTGGTCGTGACTGGTGTCTCCGAATCCGTAGATGGTTGATTGATTACCCCTCACCACCATTTCGCAAGCCTTAAGTATCCTGAACTTCTGAATATCTCGCCGTATACCTTTTCTTTCAAGTAGTGTTCGTACCATTGGTTCCGAAACCGGCCCCTCATCCAAAAATAGTCACCATGTCAGTCCCCAAGGTCCCACCAAGCGGCGTCTGGGCGCCAGCCATTACCTTCTTCGACCACAGCACGGATTCGCTCGATACCGAATCCCAAGCCAAGTACTACTCCTACCTGTCAAAATCTGGATTGGCTGGATTGGTGGTCCTCGGCACTAATGCAGAGACCTTCTTGCTGACCCGCGAGGAGCGGAAGACGCTGCTGGAGACGGCAAGGAAAGCGTGCGGGCCCTCTTACCCCATCATGGCTGGCGTGGGTGGTCACTCAACCAAGCAAGTCTTGGAGTTTATCGCAGACGCAGCTGATGCTGGTGCAAACTATGTGCTGCTTCTCCCTCCTGCCTACTTCGGCAAGCAGACCACACCTGCAGTCATCGACAGGTTCTTCAGCGATGTCGCCAAGGAGAGTCCGCTCCCCATTGTCATCTACAACTTCCCCGTCGTCTGCAACGGGATTGATCTGGACTCTGCCACAATTGCCAGATACGCCAAGACGCACAGCAACATTGTCGGCGTGAAGCTGACCTGCGGCGCCGTGGCAAAAATCACCCGCCTTGCAGCTGAGCTCCCGGCGGGCGAGTTTGCGACGTACGGAGGACAATCCGACTTTCTCATTGGTGGCCTGGCCGCGGGTTCCATGGGGACTATTGCCGGGTTTGCCAATGTGTTCCCCAAGACTATTGTGCACATTTACAACTTGTACCACGAGGGAAAGCTCCAGGAGGCCATGGAGCTGCACAAGAAGGCTGCGCTTGCCGAGCAGCCCTGCAAAGCCGGCATTGCGTCTGTAAAGTATGCCGCGGCTCTGAACACCGCCAAGGCTGCTGGCATTGAGAATGCAGTGGAGAAGCTCAAGCCGAGACGGCCATACATTGAGCCTAGCGAGGCTGAAAAGAAGAATATCGAGTCTCAAATCGCTACCTTGGTAGAGATTGAGGCTAGTCTATAAATAATGTTATAGATCGCAATTTTATAGAATTAAATCAACACCACTTATGATTTTTCAACATTAGGTATAACTGAGTGTATCTGCAACAATGCGGTAGATAGATCGACGCATAAATTGACAGTTTTAGTATTCTTTCTTCTTTTCTATCTGATGCTTTTTTTTAACCTCGGTGATCATTAGAATTAGAACCTTGAGTCTAAATCCAAAATAACAATTTGCATGTTCTTGCAGCAATTGAATTGACACTTGTCTGCATTAGATCACAATGGTCTGCTTGACCTTCCGATTCCTATCAACGACCAATCTCAACTGGTGGCCTGGCTTATCGGAAAACAATCCCTTTCTCAGCTGGTCCGAGAATAGCTCGTATGCGGGGTAATAAGCATCTACAAAGCTGACGACTTGCTCATCCGTCATGCCGGTACCCTTCTCCTTTCGCAGCATCACCTCTTGCTGCGAACGCCACTGGTACACATATTCTGTGTCCTCGGCGTCGATGTGGATAAATGCACTGAATAAATCTGTCACCACATCGTATGATGAGAGCTTCTGGTTCACAAAGTTTAGGTGCTCGAGTTTGTGGCGCTGCAAGGTACGGCTGGGTGCTTTCCACTTGGCTTCGACTTCAGACGCGGGCAGCGCTCGGAAACCAACAGACCATCCTTCGAAAATAACGACTTGCACCTTTGGCCCACCTGGAGCATTTACTTCCTCCCATTGAGATTTTGGCGCTCTGTCTCCCTTTCCTGCGTATGCGGATTTGTCATACTGCGGGATTTTGGTTGGCCTGCCTTCGCAAATGGCTGCGAAGAACTCTTGCGCCAGCTTCATGTCATGAGTGCCTACAATTCCATCTTGTTAGACCCACCCAATACCCATGTGCCAATGGAACTTACCGGGTTCTCCTCGCACTTGCACAAGTGCATTGTCAGGTTGTGAGGCTGCCAATGCAACTTGGTCCTCACGCCTCAAGTAGAAGTCATCGAGACTAACTACCAAGGTCGCAAGGCCCTTGTCTTCTCGCAACGTATTGGCCAATGCTTTAACCAACGTCGTCTTGCCAACGCCTTGGACTCCATTCAGCCCGATAATAAATGGCTTTCCGGGAGCCGAGGTTGTATGCTCCTCCAGCTTCTCTAAGATGAATGGGATGCAAATTGGCGACTTGTCGTCGATAATCTGTGGTGGGTTGAGTGCTGCCATGATGACCGAATTGATTGAACAGGCGGTGCTCAATGTGCTGGTGATGGGTTGCTATGCTGGCTGTTATGTGTCGACCTGTTGACGGCCAGGCCAGGCCAGGGCGGGGATTGGTTAATGCATCCACGACGGCGGAAGTGAAAATGTCCACCTGGCTTGGCCTCGGCGTTGTGACTGATTAGCCGTTGAGCTAAAGGTGGGGGAGCTTCATGACGCCAAAAATACGTACACGTCCCAGCTCAAGTGGATCAGAGCAATTCCGTCAACAATTAAAGGACACGGATAAGCTCCAGAAACCTCCGCTTTAGTCATGTGATTATTGGTGATCCCATTCGGTATGTACCGAGATCATTTATGGAACAACACTGCCAGAGCGACCAAGGTCTCTGCTTAGATATCTTTGCTGCAGGGCCTCGAATCGAATACTTGCGGAACAAGAACAAATTCTTTGTAGCATTGAATTCCAAACTCCAAGATGAGTGGCGGTCCATCTGAAGTCCTCCTCTATGGACTTGGAGCGTAGGTGACCAAACGACTGGGATATCCCCGCATTTGACAACAGCACTGACGTAGCCGATCAGAATTGGCTCATTTTATGCTTTTATTTTGACCCGCAACGAAAATGTTCGACTGACAGTTGTGGCTCGTTCAAATTACGATGCCGTGAGCAGCAATGGAATCAAGATTACAAGTCAAAACCATGGAGAGCACCATTTCCGTCCACACAAAGGTTTGTTACAACTAAGACCATCACACGAATGTAACATATTGACATGCTCGATAGTGGTGAAAACCGTTGCCGAGGCGGGCCAGAAATTTGACTACATCGTCTGCGCGCACAAGGCGATAGATCAATTGAGTGTTCCACCGCAGATTGAGCCTGGTGTCGACGAACAGAAAACGACAATTGTCATTATCCAAAATGGCGTCGGTAATGAAGATCCGTTCAGAACCAAGTTCCCTGCTGCGACAATATTATCTTGTGTGGTATGTCTGCATTTCCAATGATTTGCAGGCTTGACTAACACTATTTCAGACCTGGGTTGGCGCTCGCCAGCCTCAACCTGGCATCATAACACATACAAAATCAGAAGATATGCAAATTGGACTGTATCCAAACGAAACTGCCAATCCTGAACAGGAGACTGCACGACTTGAGCAGTTCGCATCCTTCCTCACTACTGGGAAAACGGTATTCCAAATCGTACCCAACATCCAAGTGCAGCGATGGGAAAAGGTAGTATGGAACGCAGCATGGAACTCCCTGACAACATTGACACTCATGGACACACATTCTTGGCTCAGTTCCTCTGAAAATGCAACTCCAATGACAAAGCGCCTGATGCAAGAAGTCATTAACGTCGGCAGAGCGCTGGGCGTACCACTCGAGGATGAGTTGATAGATAGACTTCTGAAGAGAATTCTTGGGATGGCACCAGTAGGAAGCAGCATGCGGGCGGATTACGAGAAGGGGAACCCAATGGAGGTGGAGATTATTCTTGGCTACCCCGTGAGAAAGGGACGAGAGCTCGGGCTGAATGTGACGACGATTGAAACGATCTACACCATTCTAACAGCCATTAACAAGCGGCTTATGAGCACGCCAAAGAATTAGGAGCCACTAATCTTATTCTCTTAACATCAATTGCAATATACAGGCTCAAATTTGATTTTGCAACTGTACTCATTTCGCACCCTCAATAATCAAACACCAAGTGAGATACAGTTGGAAAAGTCGAGATACTGGCATCCCCAACACCAACAGGTGTTTTTCACCTCGTTAGTTTTCATAGTTTACCAGTTTATTCATACTATAGCGTAGCATCCGAACCCACTAAAATCCTTCTAGTGGCCTCCTCGGCGGAAAGGCACCCGAGAGAGTAAGCCGATATTCCTCGGATGCCACGGTTGCCATCCATGACCAATCAGTGAGACTCCTGGTACATGTGCGGAAATTATCCGAACCGAGAAGTCGTAAATGCCTCCTTGGAGTAACGGAAAAGCACGAGTCTGAGTGGGATGACTCTTGCAGCTCAACTGACTCGATCCTTCGCCTGATGTTACGCCCCACTGACAGGTTCAACACTAACCCCTCACGCCCCGCTCCCACTCTTACTAGGTCGACCAGGCTCGTGGCTTGCCTGTTCAAGATATCCGTCCAGATGACACGGAAACGGGTACGGGAGGCAACAGTGGTATTTGGCCAAGACGCACCGCTAACTGCTTTGCCGAGATGATACCCCGCAAACTTGGAGGTCGTGATCACACTTCAATCCCAATTTCCGAAACAGGAGAGGCTAGCCAACTTGGTTAAATGTACCCTAGTTCCCTGAGAACTGTAGCTTCGTCTATCAATCCAAACAGCACAAACCTTGTGTATCATTGTACCCTGAAATCATGTCTCCGCGCGGCGTTATCAAAGAGGTGGTCATCACACCGGTGGCATTCCATGATATGCCCCTGCTAAATAGCGTCGGAGTGCACGAACCCTACGCACTGCGAAGCATTATCGAAATCGTCACAGATGAGGCCTATGGCCTCGGCGAATCATACGGCGACTCAACGCACCTGAGCCGCCTCCAGAAGGCTGCCGACAAGATCAAGGGCTTAACAGTATACGAAACCAATGCCATTCACAAAATATGCAGCGACGCATTGGTGGGCGACACCAGCACCGGCGGTGATGGTATGGCCGGCATGGTCACCACTGCCTCTGTCGCTGATAAAGTCTTTTCCCCATTCGAGGTTGCCTGCCTCGATATCCAGGGCAAGCTGGCGGGCGTCCCCGTGAGCGAGCTGCTGGGTGGCCGCGTCAGAGACAATGTCCAGTACTCGGCTTACCTGTTTTACAAGTGGGGAGGACACCCCGGAGAGCCTGACGACGAGTACGGTCCGGCTCTCGACCCGGCTGGCGTGGTCAAGCAGGCGCAGAAAATCATAGACGAATACGGCTTCAAGGCCATCAAGCTCAAGGGCGGAGTATACCCCCCGGCCCAGGAAGTGGAAGCCATTAGGGCGCTGCACAAGGCGTTCCCCGACGTGCCGCTCAGAATCGATCCTAATGCAGCTTGGACTGTTGAGACGTCAAAATGGGTGGCCAAGGAGCTGGAGGGCATTGTCGAGTACCTGGAAGATCCTGCGCCAGAAATCGAGGGCATGGCCGCCGTGGCAAAGGAAGCACCGATGCCCCTGGCTACAAACATGGCCGTGGTGGCCTTCCCCCATCTGCCCCCTTCAATTCAGCAAGATGCCGTGCAGGTAATCTTGTCTGACCACCACTTCTGGGGCGGTCTCCGCAAATCCCAGAACCTGGCTGCCATCTGCGACATCTGGGGCATGCGCCTCTCCATGCACTCCAACAGCCACCTGGGCATCTCGCTCGCCGCCATGACGCACCTGGCCTCCGCGACCCGGAACCTAGATTACGCGTGCGATACCCATTGGCCGTGGAAGCGCCGCGATGAGGATGTTATTGTAGATGGTGCTCTCACGTGGTCCGACGGCGGTCTTAACGTGCCAACTGCACCGGGGCTGGGAGTTGAGCTCGACAGGGCCAAGCTGGCGCATCTTCACCAGCAATATCTGGACTGCGGGCTGAGGAAGCGAGATGATACTACTTATATGAGAAAGTTCCAGCCAGACTTTTCTCCCAAGATCCCCAAGTGGTGATATAGTAAACCGTCGGCATGGGATTTGGTGTTAGGGTATTAGTTTGTGTATCAATAAGTATTTCGATGAATATTACATCCAAACGTATTTATCTTGTTTTAATCGTCTATAATTTGTGACTAGAATTGTTAACTCAAATACCTCGATTCCAAACGTATTTTGATCATGGGTGGACTTCATGTTACGTTAAACCTTTGCGAAGCCGCTTTTTGGTCGTCTTCCGACTCAGACCGCGGATGTTTTGGGCTCGCTATAAAACGAATTTCCTTCCAAGCTTGCATATTTTGATTCTTTTAGAGCTCTTGTAACTTCGGCTGTCATTGCCTTCTGTGCAATCGAGCAATAGGGAGAGTTGATTTGTAATAGTATTCCGTTGAAGGGGGATGTGAAAAGGGCGCACAATTATTCACGGATAAGACTGTTTATGCACGGATAAGTTATGAATCTACAAATATTCCCTCTTTGTTTAAGAACTACCGTGTGTTATTGACGACACGGAAAAATCGACCCCCCACCCGTTTGCTACCACGCATGCTCCAGCCTATACGGACAAGCGGAATGCATTGCAGATCAAGATTGGGGATGTGTCCAATTTCGTTACGCTGGGGTTTTAGAAAAGACATATTTCGTGTCCACCCGCTGGCTTTCTGGAACCTGTGTCTCACGAACGTGACTCGATACACTCTTTGACCTGCTTGTTGTAAACTTCGGCTACTACTACTTTAGAACCTTCCCATTCATTTTACAAACACCATAGACTACCATGTTCTCAGTGTGAAGTTTGTCAAAGCTAATGGTCTGAAGACGTCATATTTCAATGTTGTGATTGGAAATGTAAACAGGGTCCTGGGGAAAGACAGATCCGTCGGATATGAACAACAACCCCAACATTTGGAGACCCCCATGTGATCTTCCCCACAGAAACAGCTGCGAGAGTGAGGGGCAGATGTACCTCATGATGCACCAATATACCGGAATCTCGGCCGAGATGGCTTGATGTAGTCCTCTCTGGTCGTGTCCCTAGACTCTTCTCCGTCCCGTGACCGCTGCCGTCCCTGCCGGTTCTCCATAACTCCGCCGATCCGCCATGGCAGATGTCACAAAGATTCTGGAGACTCCCTGAACCTAGCTAGCGCAGAGGCGAAGGAATGAGCTACGGGGATAAGCCAAAATGGCCATCTCACACCCCCATGCTCGGCGGTGTAAACATCCACCTCCATTCCCCACTCTCTCCCCAGAGCATGGTGATTTGCGGGGTAAAGGGGGGAACGGTCATGGCCGGAGGTGTGATGGGGAACGAATAGTGGCCTCATGGGGGGAGCCAAGACATGGGGCTCTGGAATACCCAGCACAAGGAGTGCGGGGGAAAGATTACCATCTTGGAATGTGCCATCGGCCAAGCTAGTGGTTCTGGAGCCCGCCGGGGACTCCTGTCAACGCGTCCTCTTGCTAGGGGGGTTGGTATTATAAATATTCCAAGTGTTGCCAGTCTGCCAAGCCCAAGATTCCCAGGGCACTCTACCTCAAATCATCTTATCTTTCATACTGGAGAAACCTTGAAGTCTCAGGGGTTACTTCTTGGATAGCAGAGTCATCGAATCTCTATTCCAAAGATTTTTTCTCCTTGTCTAGAAAGAGTTAAGAAATGACAACGATGGAGAGAAAGGCGGCGGGACATCGTGGTAATTCCGCGAGGTCGATTATGATCGGTCTAGCCATTAGTTTGGCAGGGTAAGAGAAAACCTTGCCCAAGCACGACATGACAAATGACTAATTGTTGCTTCCTTTAGATTCGTATACGGCATCGACACGGGAATTATCGCCTCGACTATTGCACAAGACACTTTCAAAGCTTACATGTACGGCCCATCCATGGACAATTCTGCCATCAGAGCCGGTATTGTCTCTGGGTACTATGCAGGGTCTGCCTTTGGCAGCGCTGGCGCTGCTTATTGCATGGACAAGATTTCTCGTCGGTGGACCTTGCTGTTCGGAGCCAGCGTCAGCGTTATCGGGGCTGTCTTGCAAGCTTCCGCCCAGAACCCAGCCATGATGATTGTTGGGCGCGCGCTTTCGGGCTTCTCCACTGGCATGGTGTATCCCACTGCACCAGTGTACCTGGCTGAACTATCTCCACCCGAAAATCGTGGATTCCTTGTCGGCCTCAAAGGTCTCATGAACACGCTCGGCTTTTTCGCTGCCGGCTGGGTAGGCTACGCCGGCTCCTTTGCGGTCGGTGATCTTCAATGGCGGATCCCCTTGGCGACCCAAATCCCTCCTGCCCTGCTGCTCGGCATCATGACTGTCTTCATGCCTTATTCTCCCCGATGGCGTAAGACCAACCCCTAACCCCCAACCCATGTTGCTGATACCTACGAAAAGAACCTGAACTAACGTTGTGAATAGTGGCAATGAAAGAACGTTATGATGAGGCTAAGGAGGTCATGTACAAGCTTCACGGGCATCGTGGGGCTGAAGTCATCGAAGCGGAATTCGCCGAGATGTGCGGTCAAATCCAGCTGGAATCGAACAGAAAACAAATGGCCAACTTCTCGAACCTATTTACTCAAAAATACATTCGTCGCACGCTGCTGGCCTGCTTGACCGTCAACATGATGAAACTTTCCGGATCAAACATCATTCAAAACTATCAATCCGTCATGTACAACTCTCTCGGCTACGAGGGCCGTACCGTGCTGCTGATTGGCGGCCTGTACGGTTTCATGGCTGTCATTGGCCAAATCATCAATGTCTTCTTCGTCGCGGATCACTGGACGCGACGCAGCACTGTTATCCCTGGAAGCTTCACTCTGGCTGCCCTCCTGGCTGTTCTAACCGCCCTGTCCAAACTGTACCCCGGCGACTCCAACCCTGCCGGATCGCGAGCTGGCGTTGCATTCATCTTTCTGTTTGCTTTTGCCTACTCCTTCTTCTTCAACAGCGTCAACTGGGTGCTTGTGGCAGAGATTTTCCCGCTTGATCTCCGCGGAGTGGGCGTGGGCTTTTCCGTCTTTACACAGGCCGTGACGGCAATTTGGCTGTCCTACGCCGCATCCATCGCATTTGACGTCATTTCGTGGAAGTTTTACTTTGTCTTCATCGTATGCAACGTGTTTGCGGGAACGGTTTACTACTTCTTCCTGCCAGAAACAAGATTCTTGTCTCTCGAAGAGGTCGCAGCCCAGTTTGGTGATGAAATCGCACCTCCAACCAAGCAGGTGGATCTAGTTACACCTGAAGGAGATGTAGACAACTTTGATAAAGCTCAGGGCTCTTCAGACCATGTGGAAAGCTCACGGAGATGATGCATATTGAAGGGCTTCGGGACTAAGTGGCGCGGAAGGAATAACTGGAATGGCTTTCTGTTGTAGACTCTAGGCTATATCTTATGACGCACTTGATTACCAAAATGAAGAATGCATTGAAAATCGTAAACATATACTTCGCTCTGGACCGAGACAAGATTTGCAAGATAGCTTTTATAGCTTGAATCAACTTGGCGCCTTTTCTCGGACCATTCTAATTCTTCAAAGGATTCACTTTCGACCAATCGGGAAACACATAACCCTCTGAAGACTGCGGGAAAGGACCGAGATGAGGCTGAATGGTAGCGTAGAGGACCTTGTATGCCTCCGCGCTCAGATGTAATCCATCGGGTAGAAGCTGTGCAAGTGCGCCCCGTTGGCCATCAGGGAACCCCAAGAGGGGTCCCTGGGGATCAAAGTCTGGTGTCATAGAGATGGCTGCATCCATCAATGCCTTGTGGAAATCGACAAGAACTGTACCTGGAACTTCGCTGGCAACCTGACGGGCAGCTTCCGAGTATCGATTCGAGTTTGCTGCTTCGCGAATGGCTCGAGAATGTCCCCACGCAAGGTCGAGTTCCAAGAGCCGAATTTCATCAACTGGAGGGGGGACAACAAGGAGAATCTTGGGTTTGTGAGAAGTAATGATCGGGTGAGTGATGATCTTGGTAAGATTGTCCTTGTACTCCTCCAGTGGAATATGTTGACTAGTGGTTGGAAGGGGCAGACAAGCATCATTGGCTCCAAGAAGGACAATCTGCAAGGAGTCAGTGGCCATCCTTTGATAAGGTTGAGCATAATCGCTTATTGAAGCTTCATGCGGTATTATTTGGTTACGTACGAGATAATCCATCTTTGGAGCCGAGGGTGAGCTGGGAGTGAAAATCTGGGGTAGAAATTCTAGGGCGTTCTTGGTCGTGTAGCCAGAGAAGCCTCTGTTGACAACGTCCAAGCGTCTCAAGCACACTGCGGAGTAGGTTAGAAGGGCCTAAAAACGGCGAGGTGGAACCCACGTCTCTGCAGCGCCGCTTGAAACGAATATCCATCTTGCACTTCGCAGCTCTGCTGCAGCAGAGAATCGCCAAAAAGGACGACTTGGTTGTAAGGAGCCTACAGGCAAGACGTCAGATCATGAGGTTAAATGCGGGCACGTTTGTGATGTGTGCATACTGCCATGGTGAGGGGGCTTGTTGAGATTACAGGCCGAAAATGTATTTTTAGAAAACAAACTGCCAAGAAAAAATAGACTAGCAGTTTGACTTTCAGACAAAGAGAGTTTAATCGACTGCGACTTGTTGTTCCAGGCACTTCACGACGATGGTTTGGTGCTGCCAAGATATGTCGCGCAGGGAACAAGGCGGTGACGAGAACGGCTTTCTGCCCGAATGGGGATTGATGCAGATGACGGTTGTGGACAACCCAAATAGGCAATTTGCGTATTATCCGAGTTTGGGAAGAGAGCTAGCTAAAAAGAGTATACGAGCACGCTGACTTGTAATCCATGATTCAAATGCAGACATGTACACTAGCTTCAATGCAATCAAGCTTCTTGTCAATCCAGCGGGCGCCATGATGATTTCCAAGCTCTCAATCCAAACGGACCGTGCCGTGTCTAGGGAACAAGCGAAATTAATAAGCCAAGGGTACGGCAGCCGGCTGTGGCAAATGAAGTCGCGCTAAGGTCCAAGACCTTTCTCGTTGCGGGGTACGAGAGACCGCATTCCAAACGCGTGCCAGCTCTGGGCTAGCCAGGAAAGCCACGACGTTGCCTTGGCCTGCCTCCCTGTCCCTCGATCGTGCTCAAGAGACGCTTCAGATTGGCTGATATACGGCGGAAGAAGAGCGGTCGGAGCAGAGAGGCCATGACAGGCATGAGGGCTTGAGACACGGCACGAACCCGCATTCCAGCTTGCCGCGTGGCAGAGCGAGCACACACACAACTCACGAGGCCATCCGGAATGCATCCGAGCTTGTCGGGGCAAGCTCCCCCCGGACGCGGCCAGGCTAATCAGGGACTCTCGCTGAGGTTCCGCATTTCGACACAGCAGTGGGTCGTCGCCGCCATTCCCAACCAAAGACTCCGTCGTCGTCGGCGCATCTGGGACTGATTGGAAGCAGATCGATAGAGAACCCCGTCTCTGAAACCCGCCACAACTTCCCGCGCGGCCAAACCTGGGCCACGATCCCCAGCGACCTCACCTTTGTAGACGAGACGACCAGCTTGTTCACCGGCCAAGATAGAACCCTCCCCGGTGACGTGACACAGACTGCTGCTGCCAATCAGCCCTTCACTGCTACCGCAAGCACCAATCGGCCAGCAGCAGCAGCAGCACCAGTACCAGCACCGGCACCAGCACCTCCGCCGCCGCCGCCCGCCCAGCATGTTACACTCTATTCCCCCGTGGCCAATAACGGCCAGAGCTTCGATGCCAGTCCCGTTGTGCCGTTCAATTTCAACATCTTGGCCGGTTCGGCACCAGAACCCGACTTGAGCCTCATTTCCGATAATAACTTGTTTGCCACGCCGGACGTTGGGTACTTTCTGAGGCGCATTGATGAACCGCCGGTCTGGGCTATTGGGAACCTGCTGGAACAGCAGCTGTGCCATGTATTCATAAATCACATTGCGCCCATCTTTGACGTGTGCGATCACGAGGGCCACTTTTTCCGGGCCGTGCCGAGGCGAGCCACCGACTGCGAGGCCCTGCGTTACACCATGCTGGCCGCCGCCGCCAAGTATGCTGCCAAGTTTGAGGGCCATGACGGCAGCACGTTTGTGTTGTACAACGACAAGTGCATCAGCACGCTGATCCCGCTCCTGTCAGACCCGGACGCCGTCATGAACGAGGACCTGTGGGCCTCGGTCGTCATGCTCCGGTTCATGGACGAGATTGACACGCCCTTTTCCAGGAACGGCACCCACTCCCACATGATCGGCACGAGGCTGTTCTTTGTCAACCAGAACAGGGTGAACCAGTTTCAGGGCCTCCGGCTCGCCACCTTCTGGTGCGCGTTCCGCCAGGAAATCTTCTCGGCTGTCCTCCACGGCAGGCGCATCGAGCTCGACGACCTGACTACTAGGATAGAGCCCTTTAGCAGCCCGTTCCGACACAACTGCGACTGCGACTGCAGCTACGCCAACTGGGCTGTTGTTCACTGCGCCGCTTGCGTCCAGGTCTGTCACGCCGCCTCGCCCAGCGTAGAGGAATGGAACGATGTGAAGCGCCGGCTCGACGACTGGTGGGAAAACAAGCCGTGGAGGTTTGATCCGCTGTCGTTCGTTCCCGAAGCCCCTCGCATGCAATTCTTCCCCCAGAGAATCTGCATGGGAGATGCGCCCATCACAGCCCTGCAGCACTATTACCTGGCGAGGCTCGTTATGCTGATCCGCGATCCCACCGTCCCCATTGAGAGCCCGGCCCGTGAAGCCAGCCTCGCGGCGAATGGGAAACAAATCAAGGACACCGTGCGGGAACTTTGTGGCATTGCCCAGGTAAGGATGTTCAAAATAAAATAAAAACGCTGGCTGGCTGACCGGCTGGTGCTCTCTCTCTTCTTGCCACGGCTAACATCTGACCTAGTCCAACAACAAAACATCGCCCGCTTTCGCGTAAGTACAATAGAGACCCGGCGGCAACATCCGCAAGATTGATTGAAAGCTGACAAGGGGGGATGGACATAGTACGGCATCTCTGGCGGTAAAAGTGGCGGCAAACTACTTTTCAGATCACGCTGAGCAGGCGGCCTTGTGCGAGTTTCTGCAAAAGGCGAATAACTACTCGCTGTGGCAAACCCAAGACCTGTATGTGATTCACTCTTTGCGCAATATCCCTTGTCCTGTAGCAACCTACTAATTTCCCCTCAGTCAGGAGGAATTGAAGAAAGGGTGGGGGTGGACCGACCCCCAGGTTGTGGTTACATACTGAGTCGGCAATGCTGTCCATAGTCATGTTCACTCGGATGCTTTCAAAATCATAGTTACTGATATTTCTTTTTTTTTTATTTTTAACGAATTTGATGCAAGAGTCATGGTTGAGGAGGAATAGGGCTAATTCTTTTTGGAGGAATTCATGATATATGGTAAAACGCCCCTCAATGAGGCTTTTGTTGGGTTGAATTTGAATAGCCTTAGAGTGTCTAATATTTACAAGTCTATATTTGAAGAATTTCTAGTTATATTTTAAACAGAGATGTTACCTAATGTCTGAGACGTGAGTGAAATTGAACTTTTCCGTCAAGATTTTGATCGTCACCACAAAACAAGACACGGGCTCTGCCACAATCCCAAGCTTGTGGTAAGACCATTGTAAAGATGGTGCAGATATCAACAGGGGTGTAAATTTGATTCAGAATATCTCCCGGAGCATCGATGCCCTCGACCACACAGCTGGCTCTCTAACCCCAGGTGGTGAATGCTCGCACAAAGAGCAAAGTTCTTGTTTTACTAGTGATGAGATGACGCAACTATGACGTATTTTCTGGTATTCTCTACCGCACTTCTGGCCATCACTGCGTGCTGTTTTTGCGGCCCGTCCCTACCTATGGCTGATCAGCTTAGCTGAGGTCTTAAACGGCAAGGATAAAGCAACGTCTTCTGCAAGCCATTGGTATGCACGTGGCAGGTCACTGTCCCCTTTAATATGCAGAGGCAGCAGTCAGGCATCAAGCTAGTTTTAGGCCAATAAGGGCCGCTAAATATCATTTCTGGCCTATGATGAACAAACTAGCACAAGTAAAGTGTGGCGATATTGAGCACGGTACCTGACTGCCACACCTCCGCACATCAAAGGGTGTGGGTGCCTTCGAGGGCAGTTTACAAGAACGGGAGCCAGCAAGCATCTAATAACGACACAGCTCAGACTTTACTGATGCATAAAGAGACAGACATTGAAAAAGTAATAATTTGCGAGTGGATGCCACACTCGATACTGGACTACGCTCAAAAATAACCACCCCCAAGTTGTCATTTTTCTCGTTTCCTTTATTTACTAATTGATTGAGCTCCCGCCACAAAATAGCAAATAACAAAAAATAACCAAGCAGCCAGACCATACCAGACCGGATAGAGGTATTGGCTATGCCCTCATCAGTATGAGCGACCATGAGTTCGCTCTAATGCCATCGAAGAACTGAGACATCGTCAGCGTGGTGGTAAATAATGACGCGGTGGCATAGGAAATAACCAACTTTGCGCCGCCGCCCTCGTCCGAGCCGCCAGCCGCGGCAGGGTCAAAGTCGTTGAAGCTGCGGTTGAGGCTGTTGGTGAAGTTTGTGGCGTTGAGGTTGAGACAGCGGTAGTTGTTGAAGCTGCTGTTGAAGCTGTGGGAAACGGGAGGTGCGGCGCCAGCCGACCTGTCAGACTCGCTGCTGTAGCCAGACCTGGACGAGGGGGTCTCGGCCGGGCCTCCCCGGTTGAAGCTATTGTTGATGCTTGAGTTGATGCTCGCGGGTGGTTCCTTGTCGGCTGGGGGAGCAGGTGTCTGTGGAGCGGCCCCGGCCTTGGCCCGCGGCACGTTGGGCGCGTCGTTCATGCCGTCAGGACCTGGGGATTCGTCCGTCAGTATGTGAACCAATGGACAAAACATCACGTCTTTCCGATCCGAGTTTTCCACGTCGTCTGGATCATCGTCGGAATCGTAGAGCTTGACTCTCTTACGGGATACAACTCCACGGGCCAAAGACATTCGGTCCACCGTGGCTCTGGATGGTTGGGAAGAAGGCAGATGGCGGCTGGTCTCGGGCTTGGCAGATCTGATTGGAAAGCTCATTGGTATTGCGTCCTGTTGTGCTGATGAGAGTAGAGTAGATTATCGATGAATCGCAGCAGTTAGGCAAGAGTGAGTGTGGTGTTGGCTCTTATATTTGCGGCTGTTGTTGAACACGCACGTGATGGACAAGGCAACCACTTGCTAGGTAAGCGCTGCTGGATGCTAGTATGAGACAATGGCGCCTTTTCGTTATCCATGGAGCTGAGAGTGCAGAAATACGAGGTCTTTTTGCTTCTTTCACTCGATGTCAGGTGCCCATTAACCGCTAAAGAGTGGAATCTCGCAGTCGCGATTGGCGCCCACCCCGCTTACAACTCACTTCATGCAGTCTACGCGATTTCTCCAATTGATAGCCTCTGCTTTTATGCAACCTGAAATGAGATAACCGACGCGTATGTGGCGCTTTACTTTCTTGGCCGATGTCGCGAAGCAGTCAATGTCGAGGGCTTGGGGACATGGATTAGGCATCTTGCAAAAAGCGGGCTGAACATTCGACTGAATGCCGGTATCCGATGAGGGTTAGAACTCCGCTAAGTCTATTTGCATCTCTAATTCATCGTGAAGACTCTAACTATTATTCCACTAGGTTCACCGGCATGCTCCCACTATAGACTCAACGTGCACTAGAGACTCCTTGCTTGATGCCGCGCCGATCATCCTCGGGATGCCCGAGCCTCTCGTGTGGCCTAGATTTCTTTTTCTAGTGCAGATCTTCGCGCCCTGGCGGACTGGCAGCAGAGATAGACCTAGCCAAATCCGTGTACCTGGGCGGGGTCTGTTGGTTGGTTGGTCGGCTGGGTGGGTGGTTGGTTGGTTGGCTGCACTTTGCATGGCGAACCAACAGCCTCTCTTTTCAGTCCGCAAGGGGGCTCGTGCGGGGGAATCGCGCGGGAACAAGAAGGATTTGTGAAGAAGCAAGGGCGGAGGCGTTTTGATCGGCATTGTTGGTGAAATCTGCCGTTGCATCAATCAACCTGCCCAACGGCTGCGCCCTTTAGCGATGGGCGTCTTGATAGGCATATCTTCCATGACCATCCATGCTCGGGCTCACCCGTCTAGCGGTCGATCAGTTAGCTTGATTGAGACTCTGGCAGCCGGCGGTCTTGTTGATTCACCACCCCTCCATCGGGCCTTCCGTCTGTTATAGCCGAAAGGCCAGAGCCCGTTTTTGCTTTTTCGCGACTTTCTATGGCGCAAGGCGCCGGCTCATTATTCTGGACGTTGGCACGAGTTGGACCAAACCTGATTGGAAGCTGAATGGGCATGTGTGGGTGGTAGGCTGGCTCGAAGCGTGATGGGGGAGTGGGGGAGGCTGGCAGCGACGAATCTGAGTCGAGGTCACATTCAAGAGGCGTTCTCGAGGAAGCGTAGGCGCCTTCGCAATCCTGCTTTCGCGCTTTTGGCTGACATGTGTGATAAGTGTGTGGCTGGTTGGCAGCCGCAAGACATTATCCAGAGCATGCATGGGTACCCAAAGCATGTGCGTTTGTGTGACCAGAGCTTGGGTACCTGAGGACAGCCCATTGCATCCACAGATGTTGATTTCCAGTCCGTCTCTCAACATAACCTCCCAAATAGTCCATCTATTCTTCGACATCAGCGGTGATTGGTGTCACTGGAAATACCCGCGTATGATTTTCAATCCGTCAGTATAGAGGGACTAATTATCTACTAGTGCATATATGCGAAGCCTTCTGCGAACGAGCAGGCAAACATGGGCAGAAGCTTACTACCAGGTCGACATCCTCTCATCGCGCTAATGGCTACATGTTCTTATGTGGCTGTATTCCAAGGCATATTTGTTAGATAAAAATCAACAAGCCATGACATCAGAAAGGCACACCCATGCGGCGCAGTGTGGTGAATGCAACACTCAGCCTGCCAGTTTGGACTTCTGGCAGCCTAGCTAGAGATGTCGCCTCTTTCGTTTTATATGTTTGCTTGCCATCCGCTTCATACACATACCCTGACGGAGCTTGTTCTTGGAAAAAGACCATGTCCGTTTACGGTGACTTCTGGCTCTCCTACATATTCAATAGCTCCCAATTGGGCCATACACACCAATTCATTGGTCTCCATTTTCATGGACAAGCATGGCATGCAAGTAGGGCCAGATCCCATGCACTTGTCCTCCACCGTGTTTTTGACGTTACACTCAATCTACCGAGTGCACCGCCAGGTCTGGGTTGTGGCTGAGTATGCATAAGATGAGGCTCAGAGGTTCGGATTCGTCCTATCATTTTCATCGAGTGTGCCACATCAACAATAGCACGTGATCATTGGGCTCTTATAGCCTGAACTGAATAAACACGTTTACTTTAGAAAATGGCGGGTTCTTCTTTTATGGGAATTGTGTTCACCTTGAGAGGCTGGTTCTATTTCGGGCATAAACTTGCTTGAATCGGGCCCAAGTCCCAACAGTGCGCCACACTCGACCAACTAACCCAGCTTGAATTCTTCAGGACGGAGGTCCTCTTTTTACCACCATGTCTGGATTTGAAACGCTGGGTATAGCTTGTAACATCATGCAAGTTATTGAAACTGCTGGCAAGATCATATCTACGTGCAAAGCCTTCCATGGTGGACAGCCGACAGCGATTGACGAATTGAGGATGGAGGCAACCCGCATGAGCGATGCTTCCAAGGAGATCCAACGCCAAAATCAGACACCTAGCTCGCCAGCTTCTGCTGAGCTTTGTAACATTGCTACCGAATGCGTTGGAATATCTCTGAAGCTGCAAAAGTTAATCGGCGACCTCCCGGCAACTTCGGCCAAGAGCCACTGGTGGGGCTCATTCAAAGGAGCGCTCAAGGTTCGATTGAGAAAGGGAAAAATTGAAGAGATTGAAAAGGTTTTGGAAAAGCATAAGACTACAATGAATACACATATTCTTGTTGACCAAAAGTAAGATGTCTCCGATTGCAAGTTCGTGGTTGTCACGTGCTGATTTGGAGTGTACAGCATGCGCGACGATGCTCGGGATCTCATCCGAAGCTCTCAGTTTGGAAACATGTCAAAAGAGCTCCAAGATTTCGCCATTCAATGCGCAGGGAACTTTGAGAAAGTCTCTGAATTGATTGAATCCCAGCATGAGCACACTCGGGAACATTCAACCACACTCGCTGCACAGACCGCTGACGCCGTCAATCTTCAAGTCGCGAACGAGATCAGCAAGCTTGGCACAGCCAATATATCGCAAGCTGAGAGGGATCGTTTTCTAAGCAGCCTCAAGTTCTCGCTCATGAACGCACGATACAACATGATTGAAAAGTCCCACGAAAAAACTTGGATCCAAGTATTCAACAAATCGCCACCCCAGGATATCGATTCCAGCACAAATCCTAACAACGAGGTCGCTTGCGAGCATGAAGATGTCGAGAGAGCCTGGAGTGATTTTGTGAGCTGGCTAAAGTCAGCTAACACGCATGAATCATACTGGATCAATGGAAAACCCGGGTCGGGCAAAAGCACGCTTTTCAAATTCCTCGTCGAGCATGAAGAAACCCTCGCAGCATTGCAGACTTGGGCTTCAGATGTCATTGTTCTCAAACACTTCTTTTGGAGGGTTGGAGAAAAAATGCAAAGCAGCCTCAAAGGGCTGCTGTGCTCCCTCATGTATCAGCTGGCCATACTAGACGACCAGCTCATTGCCCAGCTTCTCAGTCAAAATCAGACATACAAATTGAAAGACTCTGACGCTGATTGGTCTACTGAAGAATTGGAACAAGTATTTTTTGCAAGTTTGAAAGCTTGCTCAATGCCCATCTGTTTGTTCATTGATGGACTGGACGAGGCCACAGGCCCCCGGGCGATCGAGGGGCTCTTGGTAATGCTTGAGAAGCTTTTGCAGATGGATAATATCAAAGTGTGTGTGTCTAGCCGCCCGGAATATCGTTTTCAAGCGGCACTTGCCGCGTATTCTCGTCTGGAGCTGCACGAATTGACATGTTCTGATATGAAAGCTTATGCCATGGCGAGGCTGGATGAATGGAGACCCAGCGACTTCCTTTCTCAACAGTTGAAACAGAAGATCGTCTCCGCACTGCTTAATAAAGCGGGCGGTGTCTTTTTGTGGCTTTCACTTGCAATTTCGAGTCTGCAGGACGGACTTGAGAACGCGGACGAAGAGAGCGAGCTTTTGCAACGACTGGAGCTGCTTCCGGAGACCCTTGAGAACCTTTACGAAGATATGTGGACTAGGCTCAATGAAGGCAAAACTATTTATCGTGAGAAGGCAGCTCGATATTTGAACATGGTCCTCTCCTGGATAGAGTGGGCTGATGTTCTGTCCCCACTCACTACATTTCAGATCATGGCAGCTCACGATGACGAGATCCATACGATGCTGCTAAATGTGGGGGGGCCAGTCACGGAGAGCCGCAAAATTCAGATCGAACAATCCTGCGATAACGTGACACGAGAAATCGTTGCAAAATGCGCCGGGTTGCTTCAAGTTTATCAGAATGACTATGGTCACTGTGTTGGTTTCATTCACCGAACGGCTGTCGATTTCCTGGTCGACAAGGAGGCTGGGATTCAAATCCGAAAATGGGACGATTCCAAGCCCCAAGAACTACGTCTAGCTTTATTGAAAGGCTATTTATGCCAAGTCCGCTATGAAAATTCAAACAAGGAGCCAGCTGCTGCCTGGACGACGCAGACGGTGGAATCTATTCTCAGGGCCTTAACGAGATGTTATGTTGCGGATGAACCACCATTGCCCGAGGAGGATATTGCTTCGGTGCTTCATGTGAGCTGGGACATGTTCAAGCGCGGCTTTTTCACCAGTGCTCGCAATCTCCCTCTAAATTTCCTCACCTTGGTTGCAGCTTACCCAGGGTTGCGCTGGTTTTGTGTAGAGGCCATTGAGAAGGGAGGTCCTAAGATCGCGCTTCAGATTCTTTGGGATTTGAGCAATTATTCGGGAGAATCCAATTCGCGCCATTCGCCCTACACTTTGGTACCTGTAACGAAAATGGTGCTTTCTCGTGGGGCCAAGCTCGATGAACAGATCGAGGTATCGTGGCGCCATCACAGAAACGATCTGCTTTCGCGGTTAGATTATTCAGAAACCACAAAATGGCAGCTTCTCAGTCACTCGGAAACCAGTCATCCTTCCATGAGAAAACATCCCAACCAGTCTTACACCCCCGGCGGAAGTTGTGTCTGCGCATTTTCAAGGTTTGCATCGCCGCTGGAGCATTACATCTTTTCTATCCTCGGCGCCTCGGCCGGGATGAAACGGTTTGTATTTGAGAGGGATACGCTGCAATTCATGTTGGATGAAGTCAAAAACTCGCCAACAGTCTGCAGTCAGCATACGTCGATTTTTATGACATCCAAGGGCGAGATCTTTGACGTAGATCGATTTCAGCACCGACTAGTCGCAAATTTCGACGGCACCGATGTGTTGGTTCTGGAGGTCAACATGACAAATCTTATACTCCTGCTCTGCAGAGAAATCGAGTTGCAAGGATGTGTGAACACGGGTGACGACAATGCCGGCATCGACAGCAAAGATCTAGAGATGATAAAGTCATTATCGACTCAAAATGCTCATCCTTTTGCGCGCTTGCGCTACTGTGCTCAATATTCAGATATAACAGGCTTCAGAAATTGGCTTCGTCCCCTGGAAGATCAGGCTGAGCAAGAGATTTCAGAGGGTAGTCGATTCCACCATCGGGTTTTGCAGGCAGCAACCACAGACAAAGATGTATCACAGTTCCCCTATTTGGAGCAGCTGGGGATCACAGACACTCCCAAGAAATGGCGGAGCATGCACGCTTCTGGATTGACAGTCCTGGCTCAAGAGCGCCTCGGATTGTGCTTTATGGAAGACTCGCAACCCGAAGTGGGGTTTATTGGGCAACTGAAATGACATGACGCAAGTTACTTTCATGTTTGAACAGTTCCCGACTCGAACCATGTTGGTTTTGTTCTTAAAATCAGTAGACTCGCAGGCTTCAGGGTATATTAATAAGAGAAACCTTGCTTTTGATATAAGCGGCTCCAGTATAAGGGCCTATACGCATGAATGAATCCAATCGTTTTTGCTCGCCAGATTGAACTTGAAAACGTCGTATAGGCAACGCTTTGGCTTATCCGGCCCCCAAATATTATAATATTATGTCCATCACTAAACTAATCAATGGGAAACACGACCTAGCCGCGACGATATGTCCGTGAAGGGTACGGGACATCGTCATATATCTCAGCATCCTCCATCTCCTGCTGTTGATAATGGCTGCGACCTGAACCGCCTGAGCTTGACTCTTCTCGTGAAGAGCCAGATCTAGTAACTTGGCGAAGCACCCAAACGCGCAAAACCATTCCAAGACTCAAAAGGAAGGGTATCAGCTGGGCCGACGTGGTAAAATCATTGATGCCGTCGATCTGATTCCAATTGATGACCAGTTCAATAGCGGCGACCAATACGGCAAAGACACCCAAACCACATAGCGTGCGGGCCTCATGCAAGAGGCTAAGGTGAGTCCTCCTAAGTGCTCTGTTAGCACAACCATGGATGACGAAAGATCGGGGCAGATCTTACCTCACTCTGCTCCAGTGCCCATAGTCTACCTCGGCGCGCATGCAGCATGTGCGGAAGAAAAGCGTAATTACACCAATGACAAGAACGGAAATGTAGAAAAAAGCAGTAAAAGCTATATACCGCTTGTCCTTGATATCCGTCTTTCCAAATACAAACGCATACTGCCGGCACGTTTGGTGAAGTTTAGGTAGATAAGTGGTGTAAAACCAGATAGCAACACTCGAGTTGGCGACAAGGAGAGCAATAGTTGACACTTGGTAAACTAAGCCGTGGCGCTCTTTGGAAATTCGAAATGGATCGAGGTTGGGATTGCAGCGTGTTATGATGCGCCACACATGGAGGGGAATGAGGAAAAAGAACATGCCTATGGAGAGCAGAAGCATGATGTAGATGTCCAGCGTCTCCAGCTTATCACTGGCCACATTGATAATGAGGCTTGCAGTGGAGGCGGCAGACAGGAAGAGGCCTAAGAAACGCACATCTGGTAGATCATCCTCCTCAAAGTACTCGACGAGAACTGCGCCCAGCCATTGGGTGTAAAAGGCGCTTCTGATGCCGATGCCATAGAGGTCCGGGCGGCCCTGGGTTGGGCAAAGCGCTGATGAGTCGGCCATTCAGGAACTGGTTCTCAAAGATGAGGCGTGTGATGGGACCAAAGAGGCTCGTTGAGGCAAATGACGAAGCGGCCCATGATGTCGGGGGACCTCGCATACACTTGTATGCCATGGCGCACGCGTCAGGAAGGGAGGAATGAATGCGCAACTGCGGAGCAATGCGATGCATGGCGCGACATGTGTGCGCGACCTGTCAAGCCGGCCATTGCTGACAGCCCGACGCGGTGGGAGGCAGGACAAGAGGTATGTGCCCAATGAAACACAGCGAAGCAGTCTGGAGCAACTTGCTCATGGGGAACCCAGCTGATCAGCCCGGGTTCACGACTTGACCGGTCGACATGCCGGCAGCAGGATGCGCAGACGAGGAGGGGTAGCTTGGGCCAGGTCGGGCCATCCAGAGCGAGCCACAAGTCTGAATATTGGCGCGGTGCAGTACCGATGCTTGAGGCCTGCAGGAGCCTGCTGGCAATTGGGCCTTTGTGCGGGTTGAGAACGGTTGGGGGCGGGCGACTTGCAGCTCAGTGGACGATAAGGCCAGGGGTTAGAACACTTGCGGAAGCCTGAAGCTGCGTCGGGTCGAGATTGGGCGAGCGTCTTCAAAGCAATGGGACTGTCCCGGTGACAGGACGACGTGGCAGACTCACAATGTCTACAGGGCTCTTGTTGACACCAGCGCCATTTCTCATCGTTGATGCTGTGCCCTAAAACCACAAGTGTGTAGCGTCTGATGGAGCTCCAGGACGGCGGGAGAAGCGAGGCGCTAGAGCAGGGACACGGGGGACAGAAACGAAGCCATTCCAAAGTCGGTTGGCTCGATGATTGACATTTCACTGTGCATCGCCGTGGTGGCAACAGAGGAGAGAAGAAGAATGATACTCCGTACAGTACAAGCACAGCATAAAGCCAAATCATGGAGATCCCAGTACGTACCTGTCGTGCGAACCGTTTGGGGGCAGTCGGGTGGGTCGGCCCGGGGAAAAAAAGGCTCTGCCCCAAATGGGAAGCAATCCTGAAGTCAGTCTTATCGATAAGATAACGATTTTTTTCCTGGAAAGAAAAAAAAACTGCGAAACATCCCACCAGCTCCCCAGGAATTTTGCTTCCCGACCCCAGCCACTTTTCCCGGGCGCATCTTGTTGACACCTCAATTTGCGATTTGCCAACCGCAATCTGCTACCGGATCAATCGCGCTGACAACTTCAATCACCTTCAAAATGGCTGCGACAAAGCGCCTCGCCGAGAGCGAGGACCGGCCCGCCAAGAAGACCAAGATCGATGCCGACGCTGATGCCGCCGCCGAGAAGGCTCGTCTGAAGAAGGAGAAGAAGGAGCGCAAGGAGAAGAAGAAGGAGAAGAAGGAGAAGAAGCGCAAGGCTGAGGAGGAGGAGGAAGTTGCCTCTCCCGCCGAGGACGCTGCTGACAAGGCCGAGGCCGAGACGGAGCAGCTCACTGAGAAGGAGATCAAGAAGGCCAAGAAGAAGGCCAAGAAGGAGAAGAAGGCCAAGGAGGCCGAGGCTGAGGCTGAAGTCGAGGATAAGGCTGAGGAACAGCAGAATGGGGACGCCGTCGAGGATGCGCCCAAGGACAAGAAGTCGAAGAAGGACAAGAAAAAGTCCAAGACGTCCGAGTCCAACGGCGAGTCCAATGGCAAGTCTGGCGGCCCCTACGTGCAGACCATGAGCCTGTCCGACGTCCCCCAGTCCGAAATCGACGCCTTCATGACCAAGAACGAAATCACAATCACCGACCCTACCACTAGCAAGGCTGAACTCCGCCCCATCCTCGAGTTTTTCCATCTGCCCGCCACCAACCTTCTCGAGAGGAAGCCCTCGCCCTTTGCCAACTACAAAGCTCCCACCCCGATTCAGTCCGCATCATGGCCCTTCACTCTTTCCTCTCGCGATGTGATCGGAATCGCCGAGACGGGTTCCGGAAAGACCATGGCCTTTGCCCTGCCCTGTGTTGAGGCTGTGTCGGCCATTGGCAAGAAGGGCATCAAGGCCGTTGTCGTGTCACCCACTCGAGAACTCGCCATGCAGACCCAGGAGCAGCTCGAGCGCGTGGCCGCCATTGTTGGCCTCAAGTGCGTCTGCTTGTACGGTGGCGCTTCCAAGGACGACCAGCGCGCCTTGCTGCGCCGCGGCGCCGACATCATTGTCGCTACGCCCGGCCGTCTCAAGGACTTCATGTCTGACGGCACCGTGGATCTCAGCGGTGCCAAGTTCGCCGTTCTCGATGAGGCCGACCGAATGCTTGACAAGGGTTTCGAGGAGGACATTAAGCTGATTCTTGGCGACTGCCCTCCCCGTGAGCAGCGCCAGACTCTCATGTTCACCGCTACATGGCCTGCGTCAGTGCAGTCTCTCGCTTCGACATTCATGGTCAACCCCGTCAAGATCACCATTGGCTCTGCCGGCAAGGAGACTGCCAGTGGTGCTGTGGAGCTCCAGGCCAACACCCGCATCACCCAGAAGGTTGAGGTCGTCGACCCCAGGGACAAGGAGTTCCGTCTCCTGCAGATCCTCAAGGAGCACCAGCAGGGCAAGCAGAAGAATGACCGAATCCTGGTCTTCTGTCTGTACAAGAAGGAAGCCACCCGTGTTGAGGGTTTCCTGGCACGCAAGGGTGTCCGCGTCGGCGGCATTCACGGCGATCTCAAGCAGGAGCAGCGAACAAGGAGTCTGGAGGCTTTCAAGTCTGGTGTCACACCGGTGCTTGTCGCTACCGATGTCGCTGCCCGAGGTCTCGATATCCCCGAAGTCAAGCTGGTTATTAACGTTACGGTATGTCAACTACCCCGGAATCTAACCCAAGGCACTGTATTGTCTAACATTCCATCTTAGTTCCCCCTAACCATCGAAGACTACGTCCACCGTATCGGACGAACCGGTCGTGCTGGCAAGACTGGCGAGGCCATTACCATGTTTACTGTTCAAGACAAGGCCCACTCCGGATCGTGAGTACCCCCACCCCAAACCACATCAGCGCAAATATACTGACAATGGTACAGCCTCGTCAACATTCTCAGGGGAGCCAACCAGCCCGTGCCTGAGGACCTCCTCAAGTTCGGCACCACCGTCAAGAAGAAGACCCACGACATGTACGGCGCCTTCTTCAAGGACGTCGACCCTAACCAGAAGTCGACCAAGATTACTTTTGATTAAAGAGCTTATGAGAGTATTTTTCTTTTTTCTACGGACGTAACAGATCATTTTTGAGCGGCTTTGCGGCCGCGGACGTACTGAAGGCACTCGAGGATAAAACGGCGCTCGAAGAATAGGCTAGAAAAGCAACGGTTAGAGATACGGAGATTAGTTTGATGTCGGATTTGTAATACGTACATGAGAAGCAAAACAGGAACTGCCGGGGCGGCGACTTTGACCAGCGTCTTGATGGGCTGGTCTTCCGCGCCCTCGTGAACCTTGAGCTGCCTCAAAAGAATTGCTACAGCGGGTGCTGAAAGACTGGTGACGTTATCAGGTAGCAGTGACTTGAATCCAAAAGTTGTGCCGTGTTTCTTGAAAAAGCGATCGATAAAGTAGCCACTCCAGATAATGCGACAGAACATGTTGATCATGTTGGCTGCCACCAAGCCAATAGCGCCAAGAGGAAAGATTCTCATCAAAACAAAGGCTGATGCAGCAAAAGCGACGGAAAAGGCACCCATCCACACTGACTGGGCGTGAACTTCGGCCTCGGTTGCCACAGAGGCAACAAAGGATTCGGTCAAGCCATTGAGGGCAAGGAACGGGATGTAGAAGCAGTAAGCGGCAAGGACGTCGCCAGCACCAGAACCCGCCCAGCGTCTGCCGGCGACGATTGCGAGCAAGGAGGGAGCAGCGAAAGGGCCAATGTTGATGATGATGGCCGAGAGAAGTACGTAGAGCCTCAGAAGAGTGCGGAGGTTCTGCTTGGCCTCCTTGACTGCCGGTGAGGGCTGTGCAGGAGTCTTGTCGCTTGCTGCAGCAGCAGCAGACGTTTCCACCTCGGATGCCAGCAAACGGGAAAAGTAGCTGCGGCTGCTCTCCTCAACGGGCTGGAATAGAAGACGAGCTAAGAGACCTCCGTAGTTGTTGGCCAGCGCGTATGCACCTTGGACCTCTGCGTTGGCCAGCAATGAGACGAGAAAGGTATCACCCTGTGTGAGCACGTGCTTGACGACGCTCTGGGCCATCATGCTGCCGGCAAGACTCATTGTGGCTCTGTCAAACAGCGAGCCCCAGAAGCGAGCGTCTCCTCCGGCCGCAACCGGCTTGGGGAAAATGGAAAAGCCCTCGGATGAGGCGAGGCGGTAACCTGAGATGACGTAGACGACAACCAGGGAGAAGCCGTAGGTGAGAGTGCCGAGGGCGAAGGGCAGGACACCAATGTCGAGCTGCTGTCTCGATGCCCACACGGCAGAGCCAAATACTACGGCGCACCGGCAAAAGGTGGCAACAGACTCGGCCCTGGCACGAGTTCCGAACTGGAGGCGCACTTGCATGAGAACAAAGCAGGGCTCTGAGAGCAGCTCGACCATGGCGGCCAGGCCGTAGAGATAGAGCGACTTGACCAGGTACGGCGTGTTCAGCGTGGCTTCGTCGGCGTAGGCCAGATACATCCAGCCCAGGCCCAAACTCACGAAACTTCCCAAGATGATGGCGAGGTAGCCCAAGTTGACGACGGCCTGGGTCTCGCTGGCCTGGCTCGCCTTCTTGCTGCTGCCGCCGTCCTTGTCGTGGTGCTGAGCCTCATTGTTCTCGACGGTGCCCTGGCGCTGGATGGCGACGCGCAGACTCTCGCGGGCAAAGAAGAGCACCGAAAGGTAGTACACTTCAAGCTGGGTAGACAGGCCCAGGAGCGGGGCAGTAAGGAAGCGCAGCAGCAGCTGGTTGGCGATAAAGGTGATGAGGCGCGATGCGAGCTGGAGGATGATGAGCAGCGAGGCGCCCTTGAGCATCGACGGGCTGCCGCCGCCGCCGCTGGTGCTGGTGGCTGTGCCCGAGGCAGCAGCCTTGTCGCCCGATGGCTTGGGCGGATCAGGCGAGGGAGACATGTTTGGCGCTAGAAAGAGAAGACGAAGAAAAGAAAAGAAAAATGAACGACTGGGGATGTGGTGCAGTGTGGTGGTGTGCAACTGGATGAAGCTCAACTGAAGCTGCACATTGAACTCATGGGGACACGTGTTGAAGCTGGCGACGATTGCTTGTTGCTATTTGGTGGGTATATAGAAGGGCATGTCCACTGTAATTTGGTGGCTGAACCACTACAATGGCCATCACCAAAAACAATGCGGTGGATTTTTGCATTCAACCACGGCCCATGACTACCGAAACGCCGGTAAAATACATGTGCAGAAAAAAAATTAAATAGAATGTGGCTATACAAGATGATGATTGTTTGGAAAACCCCCCCGGCCCTATCCAGAAATCAAACCCCTAACCCAGCACCTCCAATTCACACCTTGCCAATTGCCCAACCAGACCCAGCCCGCCAGCACAGTGGCGGCTGTGACTGGCAGGGCAAAGGCCCAGTAGACCCATATCCTGCTCGACATGTTCCACTCGCCGGAGCCGGCGTCGTAGTTGAAAAAGGACATGCTGAAGATGGCGCAGATGAAGGTGGCGGGCAAAAAGGCCATAGTAAGGAAGGCAATGGCCTTCATGGCCTTGCTGTCGGCCAGCGTCACTTTGGTGTCGAACTGCGAGACGACGTTGAACGAGAGCTGGATCTCGTTAAGCAGGCGCTCCGTGTTGGACGCCGCGCGCGCCCGCAGGCTGTCGAGCACATGCTCCAGCGCGAGCAGCCGCTGACGAACCCTCCTGGACGCTGCCTTGTTAGTCTTGGTCTTGGTCATGGTCTTGTTTTCCGCCTCGACGTCGTTCATGTACTCTTGGTGCTGCAGGACCATGGACCCGGCCGACCGGACGGCCACGTCGAGCGTCTCGGAGATGTGCACGGCGTGCCGCAGCAGCTCGTGCAGGCCGTCGTAGTCGGGCACCGGCTTCTCGCCGAGGTTGCGGGACTTCTCGAGTTTGCGCAGGTGGTTGCGCAGCGTCCACACGGCGTCGTCCTGCAGCGTCGCCACCTGGCTCAGCGTGCGGGCGTGGACCCAGAAGGGGTCCGATAGCGAGTCGGCCTCGGGCAGGTGGAGCAGCGACGGCCGGATGCCTTTATCTAGGCCGCGGCCCACCTCGGGGTCATTGAACAGCGGGATGACGTTGACGGGTTTTGTGCGGTCCGGGGCGTTGGCGGTGGGGGCCAGGACCTGAATCTGCGGCGCGTCGAAAAGCAAAATGACGGTTTTGTCGTTGGCCGCGATCCACTGCGTGAACATGTTGATTTCGTACCAACGGTTCTTCATCTCCTTAGTCTTCATATCCTGGTACAGTTGCTTGATGAGAAACCGCGACCAGCTAGCTACGGTGCATTGTTAATTATTGGGCTTTTTGGCTTGTGATATTTTTCATTGGGCAAACTCACTGTGCGATACAATCTGGTCATGCTCGTCTCTCACCGTGTCGCAGCCAAAGTAGCCGTTGGAATTCCGGCTGTACTCTGACCACCAGAGCTCCGGCATCTGAAAGACACAGGTGAAGCTCTGGCGACAGGACTTGCAGTTCCGAACCGTACGGGCTTTCGTGCGACTAGGACATTAGTCAGGGAGGGGGGTTCTACTGAAAAGGGCATCTGTGGACAAACACTAAAGTGACTTGCGAATTCTTAATGTGATCCTTCCTCGACTGAAAGAACGCCAGCGGATTCATCTCCTTGTCGGTCCATTTCTTGTCAACTAGGAGAAGTATCAGCATCTTACACTGCGGCGGGGGGCACTAATCGAGAACCGTACCCTTGTTCCACCTCGACACCAACAGGTCTGAACACGAGCAGGCCTCCTCCGCAGCTTGTTGCGCCATCTTTGCTGTGCGAAATGATCCAGGTGAGATTGAAAAAAAAAAAAACATAAACCCAACAGGTCAGCCTGTCCTGTTGGGCGCTTAAGTACCAGCCGGCAATGCGGCTGAATGACGGCAGCTAGTTCGCATGAGAGTCATTGGCCCCACCGTAGTTTGCGAGCCAACTCATGAAGCCGTTGTATTATTTACACTTGTGCCGCAGGCTGTGCAGGCAAGCGTCAAATAGTGCACATGAAGTCAAGCAAATTATCCTTCGTCACAATTAGCGCGGTGGCGATTTCTCCAACTTTCAGGCAGGCCTGGCTGGAATCGCTTGCTAGTCTATGCCACATGGATGTGTTCCCCTCCGAACCGATCTCCACGCATGAGCATGATGTGACTGCTTCAATTTCCTATGTTTATACCTTGAAGAAAGAAAGAACTTAATACTGTGGTGTATTAATGAAAAGGTCCAAATTGCGCATGTTAATCATGAGTTGTTTTCTTTTTGTGGTTGACCAAAATCGCGAGGGAGAAACAATTATGGGCACAAGTCCGAGTTCATTTTAGGACTATGTGAGGGTTTTTTCCCTTTTCTTTATCTGGCAAAGACCCTTGTTATAGTCCAATAATTGGCCTAGAACTCGTGAATATTATTACAGAGCCCCCTTTAAAGCCATACCAATCACAAGTCTCATTTTGGTCGCTCCTTTAGACCCATCCGACTTCCCGGTCCCTCATCCATGACCTACCCTACATGGCCCCTCATCCCAAGCAGGCGGTGTTATCTCGGGCACTCGCACTACTTATCATTTTACAGCCTGCCATAGGACGGGGAGCTATCCAGCGCCCCGCTACCCCAAGATCAAGGTGCTCCAGGCGTACCACGAAGTCATTTGTGATAACCACTGGCCGATTAGCGGTGGGTCACCCCGCATTTCGGGGCATCTTACGTCTAGCTTTACTGCATTGGGACCGGACGTATCAGTGACGATGGGCATTAATTAGTAGCCTCCAGCCCCGGCCTTTTCGGGATCGGTGCTATTCTGGCTTGTTTCGTGGATTGCATCGCATCATGGACGACGTGCGACATCCAAAACGAGCCCGACAAGCTTGTGAGCCATGTCGGTACGGAATACTCAGGCCCCCCCCCCATTCCCATTCCCATTCCCTGCCTGTTTGCTGATAACGGAGATACAGGCGCAAAAAGTCCAAGTGTCCTGGCGAAAAGCCCGTGTGCTCTTACTGCCATAGGCTGGGGCAGCAGTGTGTATACAACGGCGATGGCGACGCTTATCAATCAAGACACAGCAGGAAAATGGTGCGCGTTGCCTCATGTCCGTCCTGAGCGTGGCGTGCTTACTGACAGGTGCCAGGAGTATCGCATGGATAGCCTGGAGGGGAAGTTGGATCAGCTCATGCAGCAATTGACGTACGTTTTCTCCTGCTGCTGATATCAACACGGGACCTAACCAAGCACAGACCCATCGTCATGGCATCTCGCAGGGAGGAATCATCTTACCAAGCTCCTACTCCTAGCCTAGATCAGACCACTGAGGCGCCCTGGCAAGGTCAGGAACAGGCACAAGCAAGTTCTGGGGTCGATAGGTTACTTCTTTCCACGTCTAATTAAATCCAGCCCAAGAACTGACTGGCATTTGTAGTGACCAAGCATTAGACCCAGACCTGCTAGAAGTTGGGCAATTGTACCTTACTTGGTGCCACAACCAACCTCTTAAATTGTTTAGTCAAGATGGTTTCCTTGCTTCGCTTCCGACGAGGAGCAAGGAGCTTTTGCTTGCGCTACAAGCCCTCACGCTGCGTTTTCCTCCCGGCACACTTACACCTCAGGAACAGGACAACATAAGATCAATAGGCAAAGCTTCTCGGCGGCTAGTTATGGACCGTATTGCTGATGGCCACGTGGAATTATCAACGTTGCAGGCATTAGTTCTGCTAAGCCTTGTAGAATTTGCAGGTACGTGTATCGGATACCATCATTATGACTGGCACTGACAGATGCCCAGACGGAAAAACTGTTCAAGCTGGCCTCAACTTAAACATGGCGAGTCATCTCGTCCAGAGCATCCCCCAAGGAAGTTCCCTCGGAAACGTAAAAGAGTGTAGGAACTGCATTCAAGCCATAGAAACCCTGCAGAATATCCAAGGGTGTGTTTTCACCTCGCCAAGACAAAGCAATATCTCTGCAGGGTCGTTACCCGGGCCATTCGCGTCGCCAGTACCTGGCCGCATAAACCTATGGACTGCTCCCGACGACGAAACAGCCTACGAGGGCCCGATGGACCCCGGGATTATAAAATGCACCTTTCAGATCTCAGAAGTTTGGCGCATGGCTCGAGAATATGCGGCAAACCACGTTGATACCGACGCGCCGCCTCCTTGGACGGCTGAGTCGGATTATTCACGCCTGACCTTTCACCATTTGGAGATTGACTGCGGGATTCCTCTGAGGTACCGCTTCTCCGCAAACAGGTTTGATGAGTACGACCTGGAAACGCTGGAGAGGAGACGCGACTACTGGGGCCCTTACCTCTTCATCCAGCTCGTCTATGCCGCAATCCCATGTATCCTTAACCATCCGTTTCTACTCTCAATGCGTCTGCGCAATTTCCGCCACACAATGCCGCAAGCATTCATTCATCAATCCTTTGAAAACATCACGCGGCACGGCGGGTGGATTGTCTACTTTATCGATCTTCTGGAGAAGAAGGGCTTCCAAGTGGCAGACCCGGTCCTGGCCCATTGTGTCGCAGTTGTGGCCACTATCCATCTGCAGCACAGCTTTGTTGAAAACGGCGCCCTTCGACGCAAGGCGCAGGAAGGCTTTGAGAAGTGCCAGCGATTTCTTAACTCTATGGGAGCCATCTGGCCCAGCGTTGCTAACATTGTGAGTGCCCTGGGAAGTAAAACATCAGGCACGATTGCTGAACTAACGGATCCTTTTAGGCAGAAAATTTGCAAAAGCTGCAGCGCAGCGTGGTGGGGGTGCCGTCGCCAGGCCGAGAAGGTGGAGGGCAAGAGAGTGCTCAGCAAGCATTTTCTATCGACTCACAGCTTCTTTGGAACATTTTGATCTACGAGAGAGCTGTGAGAGCTGGAGGCACCGCAGATCGGTCCATGTTTGGTGAATCCGAAGCACCAGCGCACGAAACAACCACAGGAAACCCGAGGGAAGAATTCAACCTTGTTGGGTCAGCGGGCATCTCTGGTCACAAATCGGTCCTCAAGGAGATCCCGGCTTACGCCCCCAACGATGCGGCTACTTCTCCCACGGTGCTGGGGTGTACCCCAAACAAGGGCCAGAGGGAAACCGAGCTCGGTGCATCGGCGGAGAATCGGTATTTTGAAAGCGTGGGCGGTCTTGGGGACCAGGAGAACTGGTTTCTGCAAGCGGATGACTTTGGAAGGGCCATTGAGAGCTGGCTGAATTTTGACCCGGTACCATGATTCAATCAAGAGAGTTTTGATGTTATTGTTGTTGATGACGAGGAAGGGTCAAATTAGGAAATGAACTGAATCTACCAAGCTAACTGCGCTAGGCCTTGGCTATTCCCGCAGTCGAGGCCGTTACAAAAGTCAATTTCCTCCTGGTTCTTATCCGTCACCAGCTGCTTTGGAGTCGCCGGCCAAATATCCTTCCCTCCTGCTTCCTCCTCCTTTCGATGGGACATGACCAATTCTCTGGTCAGCTCTTGGAAGAATAGAGACCCCTGTCGTTGGGAAGTTAGCAAAGGCGGAAGTCAGTATGGAGAGACCAGGAGCGTACCTTTTCAACACGAGGGTGAAGCTCGCCGTTTGTGAAGACGCCGGCGTTGAGGTTCTTCTGCGCAGCGTTACAGAGATCCTTGTCCTCTTGGAGCACTTGCTTGAAGAAATCGCTGATGCCGTTGAAATCTTGGTCTGATGCATCTTTGTGGCGGTAGACTTCGTACTCCATCTTTGTTTGGCTGGGGGAAATGGGAATGCACCGCATGATGTAGAAGAAGTGAGGACTGGCAGCTCGCATTAGCGCAGGTAGAACTTGGTCATGTGGAGGACACAACACTTACGAAAGAGTCATGCAAGAATTCGGGTAATAAAATGTGCTGTAGATGCCGAGTCCCTCACGATCTGGCTTATCAACATTGAAGTGTTGGATGTGCCCGCCGGCTGTTTCAACCCAGTACTTTGAGAGGTCTGAGATGCTGCTGACTGCAGGATGCCCTGTGGGGCAATGATAGCACTTGCAACTTAGCAACGTTCGAGACTCATGGTCAAAGAGCTTACCTCGTTGTAATTGTCGGCTAGTGTTTTCCAGTTGTAATCTCCAACCATTTCCCATTGGTGGTCAAACTTGTACTCGCTGGTGTCAAAGACCTGCAAGCGTGGTTGGAGATCCACCTTAGCAAAGTCTTGGTCCCACGGGATTGTTGGCGTCTCGCTCGAGTCGAGGTTGATCCAGAGAAAGCCGAGGTGGTCCTCGTGGACGTGGATTTTGAACAGCCCATTGGCCAACTTGTCAAAGGATGGAATTTCCTGATACTTTGGCGCCTTGGCCAGCTTTCCGTCCAGGCCGTATGACCAGCCTAGAACAAAAGCTGTAAGACTGGGACTTTCTGCATTTAGAACAGCGGTGAACAAGACATACCGTGGTACTTGCAAGCTAGAATGGAGACTTTGCCATGATCCTTCTCGACCAGCGGATAAGCGCGATGGCGACACACATTATGGTGGGCCCTGATCTGCCCCTGCCTATCTTTGATCAAGAAGAAGCTGAACCCAGCCTCAGTGATTTGCAGGTACTCGCCAGGCTCGGTAAACCGCACCCTGTGAGATACCAAGAGCCACTTTTTGGAAAAAATGGACCGTCGCTCCAGCTGGTACATGGCAACGGATCTGTACCAGGACGATGGGAGGGCCCGGACTGTCCTGGGGCCCTCGTCTTCCTTGTCGGAGGATTTTTGGAAACTAAACCAGCTGCTCATCTTGGTGGTTGCTTTGCTGTGAGTAATGGGGAGATGCTTATTGATTCAATGCCCGCACAGACACTCTCAGCTAACCCAATCCCTTTATAGACAAGGGTGATTGATTCATCCATTCTGAATCTCTACGCATGCCCAAGACAAGGACGGCGATTTGTGCTGGGCAACCCCAGAGGGACGGGCCATGGCCGAGTTCCCCGGGGGTGGGTGGGTACGGAATCGTCATGACGGTGAGGTCATCCCATGATAAGAGAGGCGGCCCGTCTTCCGTACCCACGTAATTCCCCATGCGGATATCGACTCCACGTCTGATTGGCCAATGAATCCCGCCTCACACGGACATCGGACCTGGTTCGCTGCGCTCTACAGGCATTGTCTTCTTTATTGGGCCAGCTCTTATGTCTTCGTGCTTCTCTCTGTAGCTCGTAGGTAGCTTCTCTTTCCTTGAAAAAATCTACCTTGTTCATTTGATTTGTTTATCGACCGAAAGTAAAAATGACTATACGCGATCCTGTACCAAAGAATGAGTCCATTCTCATCGTTGGTGCAGGTGTGTTTGGGCTGTCGACGGCTTTGGAGCTGAGAAAGAGAGGCTACCAGAGCGTTACAGTTCTGGACCGGTATCTCCCACCCGTTATCGATGGCAGCAGCGTGGACATTTCACGTGTCATCCGGGTTGATTATGCCGACGCCGTGTATGGCAAGATGGCCCGTGAAGCCCACCAGGGCTGGACGAGCGAATATGCAAGCCACTACCACGAATCTGGCTTCATTATGCTCACCAGCGGCGTGGGAAGTTCTTACATTGAGAAGAGCAAAGAGGTCACAGAATCCCTTGGGCAAACGCTGGAAGAGTACGACGACGCAAACGAAGTTCGCCAGAAGTACCCAAGCATCCAGTCTCGACTGGATGGCTTGAAGGCATATGTCAATCCCCAAGGCGGCTGGGCCGATGCAGAAACAAGCATTAGGCAGCTCAGTGCCAGGTGCAGTCTTGAGGGTGTCAATTTCATCACTGGGTGTCGAGGCCGTGTTCTCTCCTTGCGATTCAGCGGTCGCCGAGTGATTGGCGTAAACGTGGCCGAGGGCGATCCTATTCTCGCATCGCAGGTCATACTCTCTGCCGGCGCATGGTCCAATCGGTTGTTGCCGATTGAGCATGCGACATCCGCCTCTGGTCAGCCTGTGGGATTCATCCAATTGACCCCGGACGAAGGTCAAAGGCTGAGAGCCATGCCGGTCATGATCAATCTCAGCACGGGCGTGTTTGTGTTCCCACCGACGCCTGACACCAACATTCTCAAAGTCGCACGACACGGCTACGGGTTTGCGACAAATGTGGCTGTGGAAGAAACTGAACGGTCCGTTTCCTCGCCAAAGCGAGACACCAGCAACGTGGGTGCCCGCTATCTCCCGGACGATGCCGACGAAGCGCTTCGCGAAGGTCTCCGCCAGCTTGTTCCGGAATTCGCAGAGCGGGACTGGATGGACCGTCGACTGTGCTGGTATTCAGATACCCCAGAAGGAGATTTTATCATTGACCATCATCCTGCTGCGCTAGGTCTTTTTGTGGCTACTGGAGGAGCTGGACAGTAAGTCAAATATACGCAAGCAAGCCTGGCCATGCAAATTATTGACACAGGATCTCTAGTGCTTTCAAGTTTCTTCCCGTCCTTGGACAGTACATTGCCGATTGCTTTGAAAACAAAGCCCCAGAAACACTTAGAGAGAAGTGGAGGCTCCGAGCTCCTTCGAAACAGGATAGCGGTCCGAAGGGCGGTGATGGAAGCCGGGCCGGGCCACCACTGAGGACGCTCACTCAAGCCGAGCAAGCCAAGTTGTAAGGGGAATTAGACAAAATTGTCGCAATGTTATAGCGCTTCTGCATATTAAACAAAGAAAATGCAAGAATGAATGTTTTAATTCATGTGTAGATGAGAGCTTTGGAAATAGATGAGCTGATTTTGGGGTTTCTAACGTTGTGGGTGAAGACTGTACCTAATTTCAATCTACATTTGCATAAAAACACGGATAACTGAAAAGTTCAACAATGTCACTCTGGGTGAATTATTAAAATACTGTTTTGCATGAAGCTCATTGGATTTGAACCGTAAAGAACGTCATATTCCTGTAGTGTGTTGAAGTTGACCGGCGCAACATGTGTCGGCAAGTGGGGGTCTGGCCGTGCCGTAGACGGAGAATGAGACAGTGAAATCGCGGTAGAGCTGTCCTATCACGAACAGAATTCGCGCACGGGCAACGGCTTATCATTGATAAACCCCGGCATCTCCGGCAATGCTATTTTAATCGAAAATATTGGTCCTGTGATGGAGTCCCAGCCGGGGCGCTGCCCAGACGGACCGTCCGGCCCGCCTCCACTGTGCTGATACGCTTGATCTGCCGGGCCGCATCTGAGCGTCGGCGCTTTGTTCAGCAGGAGGAAAAGTTACCAAGAGAGTTATCTAAGTACTTGGTCAGGGGCCTGTGCGATTCCCGATCCAGTGGTGTTCTGTATCGCTGCTGACAACTACGAACACATAGCAAAAATGAATTCTTCCACTACTTTTCCCCGGCAAAGGCGTCTTCGATGCACCATCATTGGCGCTGGGTAAGTGAAATATCACGGATATGTAGAAATTTGCGCTAATTATCCGCGTAATTAAGAGTCTCGGGTATTCTTATGGGTACAGGTAATTAAGTTTGCAAAAAGGGTTGGAGGCTGACCTCATCACTTAGCATACAAGCTGCGACAGCATCTGAAAGGTTATGTAGACTTTCAAATTTATGAGAAGAACGCTGAACTGGGCGGAACATGGCACGAGAACACTTATCCAGGTAAGGGCATATAACCTGACAGGACTCACCCTTGCTCATGTTGCTAGGTTGTGCTTGCGATGTGCCGAGCCATTGCTACCAGTTCACGTTCGCGCCAAACCCATACTGGTCCCAGTTGTGAGTGCATTCTCTTTTTTAGATGAATGGTTGGCTGACAGGTTGCAGTTACGCTTCATCTGCCGAAATAAAAGGCTACCTCAAAGCTGTTGCTCGCCACTTTGAGCTGGACCAGTTCATCAATTACAACACCAAGGTTGTCGCGGCAAGCTGGTCCGAAGAATCCGGCACTTGGACCACCAAGATTGAAAACGGCCCTGCCATCCAATCAGAGATTTTGGTCAATGCCGGCGGTATCCTCAACCATGCTCAGCATCCCGACATCAAAGGCTTGTCAACATTTTCAGGGCCTCGACTGCACACTGCTGCGTGGGACCCTTCGGTCGACCTGACGGGCAAGAAGATTGCCATCATAGGTTCCGGGGCCAGCGGCGTTCAGCTTTTGCCTCAGCTTCAGGCAATTGGTTCCAAGCTGAACGTATTCATCCGCACGCCGTCTTGGATTTCTCCTCCGGTAGCGCTGCCTGCTGGGAAAACATCCAATTACAGCTACACAGAGAGCGAAAAGGAGGAGTTCAAGCTTGAAAAAGAAGACTACCTGCGTTTGAGGAAAGAATACGAAGCACACTTTAATGGCATGTTTCGTGGGTTCATCAAGGAAAGTTCCGAGCAGAGGGATTTGCGCTCCCACTTTGAGCATCGCATGAAGACCTTGATCCCAGACGAGGAACTCCAGAAGAAGCTCATCCCTTCCTTTGAGGTTGGTTGTCGCCGTATCAATCCTGGAGAAAGCTTTCTGGTGGCGCTTCAGAAGCCAAATGTTGAGCCAGTATTCGATCCTATTGAGAAGATCACCCCAAGCGGTGTCGTAGCTGGCGGCACGGAATATCCGGCCGATGTCCTTGTCACGGCGACTGGCTTTAACACTACCTTTAGGCCCCGCTTCCCCATCTATGGCCGCAATAACGTTAACCTGCAGGATCTATGGGCGGAAACCCCGGTTTCGTACCTGGGTACAGGTGTGTCTGGGTTCCCAAACTATCTTGTATTTCTGGGTCCAAATACCCCCATTTCCAATGGAAGTTTAATGGGTGAGGCAATTGCGCATGGCCATTGTACTGCAGAGGCTGATATTTGATAGGGTCTCTCGAGGCCACAAGTGATTACTTTATTCGGCTCCTTCGCAAAATGATCCGCCAGCAAGTCAAAGCGTTCGATGTGCGGCAGGATGCCCAAAGGGATTTCGATGAACACACTCAAGCTGTCATGCAGAATATGGTCTGGACAGGAACCTGTCGAAGCTGGTGTAGGCACAACTATCCTTTCCGCTCCGGAAAAAAAAAACCTCGGGTTTACTGATAGTGTGTGTCAATAGTCAAAAAGGGCACAAACGGCAAAGTCACGGCGCTGTGGCCCGGAAGCTCTCTTCACTATATACAGGTCTTGGCGGAAAACCGGTGGGAGGATTACGAGTGGCAGTATGAAAAGGAGAGATACGGCTACTGGGGCCAAGGGATTTCGTGGATCGAGAGCCCAGAGCTGGACCCACTTGGAATCGAGGAGCGGCAAAGTAATATCTCCGCGACGACAATTCCGCAGAGGGACTCTGATTTGAGTTTCTACCTGTGGAACAGTGCCCCGCTGCCGCGCGAGAGCTTCACACCTCGTTCGTCCGTAAAGAAGGAAATGGTGACGGAGGTCCTGACCACTTCGAGGGGCTGGGCAGCAGCCGCTCGGATGGGCGACAGAGACATGTCCGGCGTGGTGACCGAGTCGGCTGTGCAAGCGTAGTTGTTCGGAGAAGGTGGAAACTATAAACAAGTTGGCGTCGTCATCTTCTTCTTTTTTTTTCGGCCGAGTTTAGTCGCGGAACCCGAATGCATCCGCGCACGTGTTTGAACTCCGTGTGTGTTATGTTGGTTATGTCCCGACCTTTCCATTGTCAGCACTCTCCGTCTCACCCAGCAGAGGCCCAGCATGCTAGCATGCTAGCATGGATGGTTGCGAGCACTGACCACGCCGGCGGATTTAAAATGCCTTTATCCGACCCTGGTATGCCTGCCCTGGGAAGTCGGGTAACAATAATAGTTGCCGTAATGATGGGATTCGGGCAGGCCGACTTCCCAAACGCCCAAACGCCCTGATGCTCCCATCTGCAACTCGCCCGTTCGGCTTCTGGGCAACTTGCCAAGCTCCACAGAATCTATTTAATTGCCTATCTTGCGGGAATTGGCCGGCCTGTCGACCAAACGGCCTTGTGCGCATCGTTGTTATACGACTGCTAGCACCAATCCGGAGGGTTGCACCTCGGTTGGCAAGGGCGCCACAAAAGGCTGTGCACGCGCGGTTTTCCCAATCGGGCGAAGCTAGATACTTGGGCACCAGCCCCTGACAGTTAGTCAGCATACGCGTGAATGGTGCTTGTCTCAGGTGCTGAAGCGATATAAGCATCGCCGGTAAGAATTTGTCAAGCTCGCTTCAAGCCGCAAACTATTCTCACCGGGAACTCGATCCAGCTCTGACGTTGATCATAATACACCTGCCCGCTCAACATGATCTCGCATGTTATCCGCTTCACACTCCGGTCTCCCTTGGCCATTTCCGGCCCGGAGTTCCTCAAGCTGCGCCAGGACGCCGCTGCCGCGGGGGCCACAGCCCAATACTTTGGACACAAGATCCCCGTGCGGCCATTTAGTCACCCCAAGGTCCCCAAACCCAGCAACGAGATTGTTTGGGTCATTCGTGAGTAATCCTGTCGCCAAGTCGAGTGCAGCGTGCCAAGCGGGGGCTTCGAAGCTGACCACCACGCCTTGTTCAGATTGGTCAGATGGAAACAAGACCTCAGTGGCGTCCAGCCTTGCCCAAATTATAGAAGGCGACGCGACATATCTTGAGCTTGAATTCACGGATGATCAAGTACCGCACATAACCACAGCTCTGGATTCACCGGTTGCCGAATTTGTATGTTTGCCGTGTCCCATAAATGTTCAAAACAGCACTCTTTTGTTAACATCATCACCTAGGCCTTTATTCGCTTCTTGGACGAGGTGGATGTTGTGAATCCTGAGCTCCAGAAATCAGTGGAAGAAGGCTACTTGAATAGCTTCAAGATGAAGGGATTCCTTGGCGGCCAATGGTCAACCGTATTCAACACCACGAACCCTGATGGGGAATCTTACATCAGTCCAGCCAACACCGTCCTTCCCGAAGACGAGAGGAGGCTGGTGACGTATTATCTGGGTTGGGGGAGCTTGGAGGTCTGTTGCATCCATTCTCCGAAGACGACATTGGCTAACCCCGGATCTAGGAACGGATCGCTACAACGGAAACGGAAATATTCGCCGAGGGGTTGGGTAAGTTGATGCCATACTGCGACAGCGGCACTGGAGCCTGGTACTCAAAGTTTGAGAAACATGCATAAAGCGGCCATCTTCATATTCATTCACACATTATTGGCCAAGAGGCCACAAACTGCTTTTTTCGAAACATGGATATGCCTGGTTTGAACCCTCGGGAAGTTTCCTGAATCATCGAGATTTGTTTGGACTGGACGAAACTCTACTCTCGTTAAAGTCTGACGGGATACGGCTTGTCCCTTCCGCCGCTGCGCGGAGATCCAACCAATAGGAAGTAGGCAATTTACCTATCCTTGAAAGCTGCCTGCCTGTTGCGCATGCTAGCTGACGCGCTGCTTTGGTGCATTTTTTTTTTTTTTTTTTTGGAAGAAAGAAGCTGCTGCGAGGCTGACGGGTGTAACCAAAAATACGAAAATGGGTCGGGATCCAGACAGCTGGAACAGGAGATGCAGCCGCCGTTTTTCCTCTTTCCTCATTGTAACCCGCGGCTCGGGGCGCTAGCCAAATGCTGGGAAACGAAGATTAAGTTTTTCCATGGGTTCTCATTTAGGTATCGTGAGGTTCAATCCGGCGCGCCCGAGACAGGGGGGAGGAAGGACAAGGCAAGTGATGAATCCTACCGCGACAAGCGGGTTGGGGGATACCCTGAATTCCTTGGAGTATATTTCAATGTGTTTACTTTGAGAACATTAGTGCCATGAAATGATCAGATATTCATCCACTTTTTTTTTCTACTGCGCACCTCTCTGGACTGCTTTGCTACAAATAGTGCCAGATCCTCCGCTTTCAATAGCAACTGCTGCACCCTTGCATATTTGGAATCTACCGTCGTGAAAAAAAAATTAAAGTTTGACGGCTCTCGCTAAAAATCCCAACGAAATGACTGGTTCGGTGTGATCGACTGATGGAAGGGTAGCATCGATGACTAAGTGTCGCTGTTTCATGTAGCACGGCGAAAACCGAGAACGAACATCGAGTCGTGAGGCACTTCATTCACGATTACGAGGCCTAAAATAGTTCTGGGTTGGCCGCGGATTCTGTGGAGACTTGTTTCTATTTGGGGGACCCCGAAACACATTCAGCGTCTGTGCTGCTGATTAACGAGGCTTGCATCAGGCCAAGACACCAACATCTCCGCGGAGAGGGTTGAGGTGAATATTCGGGCAGAAAACTACACTGTGCTACTTGCTATGAGCATGATACAAAGATCTATAACCACTCACGCAATCTATCTCTTGCTATAGGAAACAGTGTCAACGGGCAGCACCATTGCAATCACCCCAATAGCCACGTAACAGCCACAAGAAACCCAAAGTGGCGCTGAGGTGGTCGTGTCGGCAAATGTTGCAATGAATGGCGCACTCAAAGACGCCAATCTTCCTATGGCCATAAGCAAGCCACTCCCTAACCCACGGTTCTGGACCTGGAGTGCCTGTGGTGTGTAACTGGAAGAGAGGTTAGCAACTGGGCTAAAGCTGTGGCGCAAGTTTTTCAAACTTACGAATAAATGATGGCATACAGTGCATTCAACCAGAAATTAATCATGGATGAAAATGCCAGATTCTGTGCCTCCGTTTTGACCGACGTGAACGCCCCGGAGAAGGCGGCACACATGACACCTGTGATGAGCATAGATAGCTTCGACTTGAACCAGCGAGCAGAGACCATGTACATGCTGAGAAATGGACCGAATATGCCAACCACAGAGGAGACGGTCCAGTCTCGATAGGTAATATATGTGCTCTCATCTCCTAGCTTGGCCCCATGAGCTGCAAGATAGTACGGCAAGAAGATGGTGTAGAGGGGATATCTAACCAGTCGGGAAAAAATTAGAATATGATAGGAGCGCTGTTTTCAAATGACTTACGCAATGCCGATGAGCGCCCACATTCCTATAAGACACAGCATCAAGCGTGCTTGACCAGGCCCAGAGAAGAGTTGCGCAGCTCGATCCAGGTTTTCTCTAATCGAGACGACCTTATTTTCTGGATGAGCATCATGAGAGAACTGATCCTCAGTCACTACGTAATCTGAGCCATTGGCAGTGCTGATTTTGTTCAAAACATCGACAGCTTCGGAAACTTGGCCAGAGCTCACGAGCCACTTTGGAGACTCCAACGACCGGAGGACGAGGCTGCGGACAAGTGCCATGACGAGACAGAGACCGCCAAGGGTGATGAAAAGGTATCTCCAACCCATGTTCTCCGCTTTTGGACAATTGGCAGGTGTTGAACCGCTAGGACAACCAATATTGACAAGAAGTGGCCATGCTGCAACATGTTAATGATGAGGATTCAGGATCTTTTTTTCACAGAAAACAAATAACAAGGGGATGTGTACCAACTAATCCAGAAATGGCATTTCCAAGACCCCAGATGCCAGCAAGACCGGACAGAATAAAGTTCCATTTGCGGGGAATACTCTCAGCGAGTATAGTCAAATCAATCGCCACTGATGAATCAGTTCAAGTTCCAGAGTTAGCCACCAGGATTCTGCGAGCGTTGTGGGGAGAGGTTGTCGAGAGCCACAGCCAGACGTACGATTTCCGCCACCAAAGAAGCCAACCAAAGCAACAAAGACATTCAGAGCAGCCCAGTTTGGGGAGCTGGCAGCAATCATGGTGACAATGGAGACGGCAAAAATGCAGCTTAGCCAAACAAACCTTCTGCCAAGATTGTCGGCCAGGCCACCTATGATGATGGCGCCAAGAAGCAGGCCAGCGTACAGAGACGCGGAGAGGAGAGTCTGATACTTGGGGCCAAACTCCATGGCGGCCTGGGGTGTCACGAGACTGATGGAGACGAGCAGCATCTGCGAGCAAGGTGTTAGAAAAGAATCCCAAAGTTCTCATCGTGCCATGCCTGGTCAACCAAGAAACCAAATCCGCAGGAGAGGGTCAGCTGCCACTGAAACGGACCAAAGCCGATGATCTCGATGATTTCCTCAATGAGTTTAAGATTGAACTCCATCTCATTCTCAGCATCACCTATTGAAATGATGGTGCCTTTAGAGTGGCTAGACACTCGCTCAACCGGGGCTCCCAGCGACTTTTTAGCTTCAACATCCTGCTGCTGGGTTGCAGTGGCATCGACGTTGGGGCTTGACCCGGTCAGCTTGGTGGGATGAGGATCCGACATGGTAACAATTGTAAAATGGCGATATGCGTAACTGGACCAACGGATTGGTCGGTGTGTTTACACTTCCAGGACGGGGGTATGTGTGGCAGCATGCCAAAGCTAATATATACAGCACTGAACTGGACGCGATGACGCTGGGCCCCTGGTCAAATGCTGGGGTAATCCACTACCACGGTCCCAGAACCTCGGGTACCCAGTTTAAGCCACATATGTTCAGGCTGGCTTATCTCTACAACAAAGTAGTGAAAGGGCGGCATGGAAATGCCGTCCTCTTTGCGGTGAGGACGGATCAGGGCCGAGAGGAGACACCAACCCGGAAGCGGCCCGGCCACGGAACCAACCCCGCTTCAGCTTATCCGCATCCCACCGACCGAGATACGCCACGAATCTAATCAACTACATTAATTGAACCCTGGCATTATTTTTTAGATAGACGCGTGCGATACGAGACACGCGCGAGTCAGCCATCAGTATGAGCGCCAACGTCCAATGCTATTTCGCCCCCTCGACAAAGGACGCACCCAATAGTGTGCTTCCCATCTTACACTATCGGAATGTCTTACCCGCGCCGCGAAATGAGGATACGACAACTGCGTTTTTGACAAGACATAGATGGGATAAACGCGTAGGATTGCTTCTTTTCCCATTACATACATGCAGCATACTAATGTTGATAGGGAACCTGGGGCCACATCGAGATTCGACACTTCCACCCAAATACCCATGAATGCTACGGTGGCGTCCAATCCCTCTCTATCCTCACTGCATTATTCTAATGTCATTTCTCTATTGCTAGGCATTTTTCAGGGACATTCAAAACTCCTGCTGGGTCAGATCAATGACGGAAGGGGCTTAGAGGTCCATGTGGAGGAGGGCGACGTCATCGTCCTCCCTGCAGGCACTGCTCATTCGTGTCTTGAGAGTTCTCCTAATTATCGCTACATCGGCGTTTATCCAGTGGTAAGCAAATGCATTGCCGTGTGAATTATAGCTTTTTCCAGTGCCTGACCTTTCACAGCGGTGCCCGAGATGGCGGAATGAAATGGGCAAGAATCCTCCGTCAGAGTTTCGTGAGACAATCAAGAGCGTGGAGATGCCAGAGGCAGATCCGGTGTATGGAATTGGCGGCCCCTTGACGCAACTATGGCAGCCCAATATCCTAGCAAAGCTTTGATGTATGAGGTGTTGAAAATGAACAATGGCAGGTCGCGGGTAGCGTGTTAAATTGAACAAATTTCACCAGCCGTGCTGCAATGTGCGGAATTGCACAACATTCGCCGTTGGGTCGGAAGTAGCCGAAACAACATGAATGAAAGTGGATAAATAAAAAGACAAACCTGGTTTCGGGCCGTGATAGTGGGTGTGCTACCCTGTTTACCAGCCACGAAGTATTCTTCTTTACTCGGTGATATGAGTATAATAATGCCGAGGCTGTCCTCTACTCTAGTCATCAAGGCACAGCCTGACGATATGATCAATGTTTCATGAACTGAGGTTTGGGTGTGCTAGTTGGGAAGCAAAAAGGAATTTCTCAACAATCACATATTCCATATCAAATCACATCAAATCACATTAAATCACATCAAATCACATCAAATCACATCAAACCAAAACGAGAGACAGGTGGGGCGAAGCGGCACTTTTGGCGTGAGGGCGGCACAGAAGGATACGGCACGGGATACCGAAATAGTGATTCCGAAGCTGCAATATTTTGCGCAATGACGTGAATTCAAATAAATTTGTGTGCCAACGTAGATTTCGGAATAACAAATCAACTGTCTTGTAATGCGATGAGCGGTTACAACATTGTTGCCAATGAACCCTCCAGAAGTAGCCGCATCTTGATGGCTTTACTGGGGACATAATGACTTACCAATACACTACATCGCACACACAGCGTAAAGCTATTCTTACTACTCGGGCTAGCGAGTGTCTATTTGCCTTCCAAATTTCCAAAAATAACATTATTTGCGAAGTCCCATGTGTTAGCTTCGGCCTTTGAAAGTGATGGCACATGTCTGGGAAACACTAACACTACATTATGATGCGTCACCTATCACACGCGGCAGCAGTCACACTAGAAGTTCTGACCAGTTTAATTTCTAAAAGTCTACGTAATAGTGAAGAATGCCTTATTTAAACCGGCTCAATCCCGCCTTTTTAATGGATTTAATAAAGTACGAAAGACCTCACAAGCGTTACGACGTCGCTATCTATCCTTCACCTCAAGTCTGGCTCATCTTTTCCGCAGTATAAAGAAAGAATGAAGATTTCAATTGTGCTTGGGATTGGAATTTGTAGTTTGGCAATGGCTGACCCCATCAGAAGGTCGATATTCAACATCGGGGATGGCTCAACGATACAACCTGTAAGGAAACATCACGTCAACGTCATCGAGAGCTAGTCTCTTTTAAAAGTCGTGAGCATATGTAATGAGATTAACATTGGATGTTAGTGCCGTCTGGGTTTTGCAGGAACAGACTGTGCTTCTGTATGCAGTAGAACTGCAGTGCGTCTATGCTGCAAACTCAACCGACCGGATGTAAGTCTTTACAAGACTGCTGATTGATTCTTACTAATTACAAACCCAATTCAGGAATTCAAAGTAGGAAATCTTTGCGTTTGCAAGGTGAATTCTTCCCTTCGAATATTTTATCACGGTTTGGCTAACATTTTGAATAAAACTAGAGCTCACATTGGCCATACGTAAGTTTTGAACCTCGACAGTTGGCATAGGCACAATGGAAACATGCTAAAAATGAATCTTCCAGTGTCCTGGCAAATAACTCCAATTACCTAAGAATTATTTACGATAGTGATTTGGAATCAAAGGTTCAGGACTTGAAGAACGATGCCGAATTTGCCTGGTTGGGAAGATAGTTAGCCTGGCTGCAATACCGGTTTTAGTGGCCAAGCTAGACAGTTATGACACCAAACGGCAGGTCAATTTTATATTCATTGATCACAGCTTAATTATGTCTTGTTTAAAGCAAAAAAGTGTCTCAAGACCCAGCCTATTTTTGAGCTCTGTTCGAATGCCACCCTTGTGAAATGGCTCCCTTGATTGAGCCTGCGTCTTATTTTCTGAATGCTAGAATAAACGAAGCTGTCAATTTCAAGCGAAAACCGCGTTCACACGATAATAAACACCGTTGGCCTTTCTCCACTCAAGTTTTCCCGATTATCAATGGCAGTTTCAACTGCGCATAGCCACTCTTGCTAGCCGCACGTCCAATTCTGTGGATATTCTCACATACCAATCTGTTTTTCACCCTTGTTGGTTTTGTTTTAGTGTTACACAAACCTGTCAGCAGCGATTCTGATTCATCGCGGAACAATTTGGTGATAATCCACCCCTGTATCGTGTTCATGGATGAAGCCGATGGCATCCTGGGTAGCCGCCAGGGGAGTGACCAAAAGCACATCCGCTCAATTTTAAGCGAGTTCTTGCGAGAATAAGATAGCATCACTGGAAATAATGAAAACAGTCCGTTCCTGCTGCTTGCCACTAACAGGCCATGGGATTTAAAAAAAAAAAATCAGGCCTGATGCAACGAACAGCCTGCAGACGCAGAGACTTGTAGCGTTCCAGCAGCGAGGTGTGTAGTCGCGCTGGAGGACGCATATTTGACGACAATATGTATCTCCCGTCTTAGTGAGGTGAATATATGGCACACTTCCTATGCACATGGGTAGCTGGCTCTCATTTTAATTCATTTTATTGATTTCATAAGCCATAATTCATTCCTCGCTATGCTATTAACTCTGGTGAGTTTATGCAAGCCATTGGCTCATCATCGACCCAGTACGGTGTGTGTAATCACCAGCCATCCTTGACATACGCCAAAAACACTCAATTCCCTCACAGCTCCGGCAAGGGCAAGTCACACTTGCGTCTCTTGAATTCCATTCTCAATGCAGGGTCATAGGTGGAATCAAATCCAAACAAGAGCCCCTCAACATTGTCACCTTCGATAATTCTAAAGTCATACTTCATGATGAAGTGAATGAGCATAATCTTGGTAAGGTCGGAGGCGTAGAAGCGGCCTGGGCATGGCTGCCTGCCGTAACCGAATCCAAAGTGATCAACACTGGTGGTGGCCAATTGGTGCTGGGTTCCTTGTCCAGCTTTCTGTCGCAAGTTGTAGTAGCGGTAACCGTTCCATTTCTCTGGGTTCTCATAAAATTCAGAATCCCACATTCGGTAAGATGGAATGGCCACTGTGGTATCCTTGGGGACAAAGGTACCGTCCGACAATGTTGTATCTTCGAGAGCGACTCTTCTTAGCACTAGTTCAGCGTTAGCGACGAACAGCATCAGGGTTTAAATCTTCAAAAACCAACCAATTGCAACAGGCTTCATGCGTTGACTCTCCTTGGCCACGCTTTCCAAGAGAATCAATTTTGCCAGTGATGATTTATCCCATCCAGACTCGGCCAATACAGACGAAATCTCCTCTCTGAGAGGCTCGATGATCTCCGGGTTCTGGGCTAGGCGAAGAAGGGTGGTGCAAGCGAGGTCTGTCGATGTGTGAATGGCAGCCACTGAGAGGAATACCTGGACACCGGTGTGATCATACTCCCTGCCGCGGGCAGACTCGTCAAACCACTCCATTGAGTCGTTGAAGTCTGTTTTTCCAGCGGCCTTTTCCTGCATGCGCTTCTCCAGGGCCGGTTCCACAATCTGGCGAGCCTCGGCCATCATTGCGCGGAGCTTTCGGGTGCCTGGGAGAAACCAGTGCAAGATATAGCGCCAGGATACGGGCCAAAGTCTCAGGATAAACCCGACAGGGACTCCAGCAAGTGCATACTCGCAGGTGATTCTGATCCAGTCTGGGTTACGAGCAAACTCTTGTCCAAGAAAAACTCGTGCGACGCACTGCGCAACGATGGTGGGGACCTTCTCCAGAATAGGGACAGCATGCCATTCTGTTTTGTCAGTACCCATTCAATCAAAAGACGAGAGAGCAAATTTCGCTTACCTCCATCTTCGGGAAAAATATCCGCAATGGCCTTTGCGGACTCATCTGCCAACGGTCGAGTGAATTTTGCTAGCAGACAAAGTTAGATATTTTACTGGACATGAATGTCAATTAGCGTAGGTGTGGTGGGTGACATACTCAGGTTCTTGTTCAGTTGGTTGTTGCAGGTGGATTTCAAAATGTCGTGGTAGTATCCACCCTCCTGAAAGCCCTCGAAGCCGGGGAGGTGGGCGTGAAAGGCCTAGAACACACCATCAACCCCCATTGAATTGACTAAATAGTTGATTGGACTAACCTTGCGGAGCCATAGCGACAAGCTAAGACGCTGATCGTTCTTGACCTCATGGACCATATGAGGGGGAACCAAGACTACTTTGCCATCCCAGGTGTTGATCCAAGCCGACTTCTGCGGGTTTCCGCTGAGCCACTTCTTGATAATATCGTCCGCATTGGTGAAAAACTTGACCTTGGGGCCAATCTGGAAGATGTCATAAAACTTTTGCTGTGGGTTGAGCAGGAGCTTCTTCGAGTCAGATCCCCAAGAGGATATGCAAGTAGCCAAGATGACCAGCGCAACCACAAGGTAAGGAACCCTAGGCCACGATAGAAGGCCAAGAGATTCGAGCCCAAGATTGGCTCCGATCGGAATCGTGTCACTGAGGTTTGAAGCCATGGTGAGATCCAGTTGCCAGTCTCGTGGATGCGAGAACAAGAACGTATTCCTCCCAAGGGCGACAGCCTATGAGACGTGGGTGATTAAATACAGCCATTGCACTCGGAACCATGTACAAAGATAGCAAGTAGGATCGGCCAACGAATTTCTAATTTTGACCGCTTCTGGGCTGTGCCAGATAGATTGCTGTTGGCTGAGGACGATTTCTTGCCAATACAGTCGTGTTGGTTGTACGGTTTCCAAAGAGCCCCATCGCACTAGTGCAAAGACGTGACATGCCCCTGCCAACACAAAAAAATACCTTCTCCCCGGGCATTATTTGCAAGTATATGTCTGTTGGTTCTGGTTCCGACTTACGTCACGTTCGGAAGCATTTTTGCAACGCTGGCTCCGTCGGCAATGCACTCATGGAGCCACAACCCACCCGGCTGTTGGTTGCTTCGCTCTCCTCGCCGGCAAAACACCAAGCCTGCCTACCTATTGAAACTGCCGTGAATGGTCCATCTAGATACTATGCGTTAGTCCATCTCCCCCCGGGGATAACGGAACGGTGCGTCTTTTAAGGTTGGATGGACTGAGCAGCCATGTGCAGCAGGGGGCGTAGCGGCACGACAAATTTCGCCTCCACTTCACTGAAACCTTGGCCCGTCGGCAACGGAGCCGCGGACCGCTTCCAGAGACCGCCTAGCCTCTTTCTCTACTTGGCCGATAGCAGGGCATCCTGCTGCTGCATCTCCGCCGCAGACGAGGAAGCAGGCGCGCGAAATCCCCGTCTCGTCGGCTCACTTGACGGCCCAGCAATTGATGTTCGGGAGCGAAGAGGATTCCGGGCCATATGAAACCGTAAAGGATCTACAAATGGTGGAATCTTAATTCGCTGATCGTCGCCATCGAATCTGCCCTGCACCTGTCAGGTGCAGGCTAGTCTGTCTTCACTCGTGCCTGTCGTTCCACGAGCAGGGATCGCAGTGAATTCCGCCCCACTGGGACACGGGTTCCAAAGAGGCGTTCTCTAGAGTCTGTCGCTAACGTTACATTCAACCCCATCCTTCGGTAAGCTCGGGGCAACTCCTACGCGTCGTATTGGTGGTCGGGAGGCTCCGTGTGCGGCTTGTGGGCGGAAAATCAAGGGGAGAGGTGTAATGTTGTAGGGTAAGAGTATGGACATGTGGCCTCTTGCTCTGGACTCGGTTGTTGAGATAGGAGAATTAAAATCAATTGGGGGAGCGCCGAGAGATCTATGTTGCTATATATTTCATGTGCTCCCGAGTACACTGGCAAAGGAGAAAGGCAGCTGTCAGCAAGGTCAGCAGGTACGATGCTTGCCACACATTGAATCCGACGGATCGGCATTATCCTCACGGATACGGTATCACCAATAAAGTCCACCGGAACTCTTTTTCTTGGCAGTCATCACATTAGACTTTCAAACAGTTAATGAAACGTGAAATGAAAATGATATCTTTAATCAATAAACGCGGAAAGCAGAAGATTGTAGGATTCTTTCTCCAACGCCCGGTTCGTGCGTGCTGAGTGATCGTCTGCGATCTTTACGATTTGCGGGGCGATTTTGATACGCGATTGGTTAGTGTACGGATACGCGACGCACTCGCTAACGAATTTCAATGATGCGCCGATCAATGCTGTGCTGCAAGGACCATCACGTCACATCTGCGGGACTGTCGGAAGCTTATCAGCTATGGGAAATTCGATACAATCCTGTGTGCTTCAAATGCACGCAATAGACATAAAAAGTGCGAGAGTGAGTATTGTGATGAACAATTTTACTGGCGATTCCTTGGCTGTCACATGCTGAGAAGACTTGTGCGCAAAAGTCGCCAGCTCTGGAGGCCGTTGAGTAAGCTCTGTTGGACCATCTCGCTTTGGTGAAAGGTTAAGTTTGAAAGATTGGTACGTTGCTTCGTTTGCTGTTGTTTTGCAAGATGTATATTATGTATTGGTAATTACTCCTTCGTGCCTCCTCTAGTCGCTCTTGACGTTCTTGGCATGCTATGAATCCCTGGCTACTTGATTGGCAGCGTCGTATTGTGCTATAGAACTCCAGAAGTCCTGATCTGGAGCGTTGTTTGACAGATTTGGGTTTTGTTCATTATTTATCCATTGATTCTGGTGCGGCCAAGCCGAAATCTCATCCGGCGTCATATTCTCGAATTCTTTGATCGTTAGGATTGTCTTGTCCCCGAGATGAATCGACCTCGAATATTCATGGGTTATTTCAACGTACTAGAAAGCAAATGGCTTAGCCTCGCGTCGACAGGATCTATTTCCGCCGTCAATTCGTCCTTGAACAACGCCTTTAATGGCGCCGGCTCGTCATCGACAGTTGGAGTGACCGTAATCTGTAGCTTGCCATCGGGACCTGTGACAATGAGAGTGGGGACAGGTCCAGGTGACATTTGGGCGCAAAGAAAGCCAAGTTTATGTGCCGATTGATATGGCAGGGTATAGCTAGATGATCAGAATTTTCAAAGGAGGGAAAGTTGAATTCGGCTCGAGAGTCTGGAGAGCGCTGATAAGTGCTTTTGTGCGTTTGGTTAATTACCGACTCCCGATGGCGCATTATTAGGGCGGTGTTCAACAGCGAATAGCGGCGTGAAAAACTGGGCAGTGTATGTGGCAGTGAGTGCACCAGTAAGCTGAATCACCTTGAAAAGCGGGCAAGTGTAAGCGCCCCCAAGAGCACGGGATGTCTTTTTGGCTTACTATTCCTCTTTTAAAAATAGACAAGGTTTTACAAAAGTAAGTTTGATTGTTGCATTGCCGGTTCCGGCATTGGTAAAGTGACGCCCTGCTAAGGCTTAGCGGCCTAACCTATATCAAGTTCGAGATGGGTCAAGACATTTCATTTTTCAGTCATGATACTTCTGAATCGTTCAAATATAAAACCAAAGATAAGTGTAATAATAATTATCTGAAGAGATCAACGTGTTGAAGATTTCTTTGAGAACGAATAAAGTTGTGATAAAAATGTAAGGTCATTCATCATGGGTCTATTTCATTCTGCGCAAATCAACGGACAGTCGGATAGATGAACTAGTTCACTGACTTGATACTCGGGTTATTTTTAGCGCGACAGCCAGCTGAAAGCTTCAAAATGTCACCAGAATTGGTGCGTCCAAATCATACACGATAATTTACGTAATGGCTAGACTGGTCCAGCATGTAGTGAATTGCTCTACATAGGGCATCTATTAATATCGCGGTTTGCATCATTCCAATGTACCTGTCCCCACGGCCCGATTTGTATCTCTCTGAAATAATGTAGCAAAAATGAACATCCGATTTGGCTATTTATCGGTCCTCCTCATCCTCTGCCACCCAATACGCTTCCACTTCAGCGATGCAAGTTCGAGCCGGGACTGTGACGGCGATGGGGAAGCCACCGTAGTCAGGATCATCGTTGGGCATGATGAGAAACTCTCCACTGCGGGTCTCATCGCCGTTGAAGATTCTCAGCGTCTGCAGCTGGCCTTGCTCGTCGACCTCCTTCTCCTCCGCCTTGAGAATGCCGGTGAAGGTGGCCTCCTTGCGCACGCTCTTGAACCTGACGTGGAAGCCTCGTCCGACGAGAAGGAACTTGGCGTTGCCGAGGTGGATCACCATGCCGCCTCCAGGGCCGGCCTTGCCAAAGACAAAGGCTCTCTCGACAATGACCTCAATATCTCCAAACACGCGCTTCCACTGCTCAGGGATCCTATCGCATGGCTCCTCGTCAAAGAAGAAACCCATGCGGTCCTCGGGAGCGGCGGCCAGGAGGTAGCTCGAAGTCTGGTTGAGCAGCTTGTATTCGCGACCGACTGTTTCAGCGCCGGTATCGATGCCGAATGGGGCGGTACCAAGGGCTCCGTACGTCGCATATGAGAGCCACACCCTTCGGGAGCCGTTCTCATCTCGTCTCTGCTCGGGAATAAACAAAGGGTTTTGCTGCTCGGTATAGTTCCGGCATACTCCCTCGTAGTCGTGAAAGTACAGGTCCGGGGACAAGAAGTCCAGGGAGGGAGTGTTGTACCTCCAGATATCTAGCACATGAGGGCATGGGCCGCCAGAAGGGTAGACTCCAGGGTCGGCACCACCACCTACTACGATAGGAACACCTCGCAAGTCCAGCTGAGAAGGGTCGTCAAAGTTGAGCCAGGTGTTTGTGTAGAGGGGAATCGGGTATTCCTTCTTTCCGGCGGCTGCCACCCGTCCAACGTATGATGAGATGTGATACGCCATGAAAGCTTCGTTAGCGGGGTGTCCTGCTCCAAAGATGGAGTCCCACGAATGTGAGCCTGATGTGGGAACATTTGAGAATCGCTCCTTGAATCTGGGGTGAAGATCGACCTTTCCGAGGTGTGCCAGCAGGTTCTCCGGCACAGGCTCGCTAAATGCCTTTTCAGCTCTGCGTGAGCGGTCACGGGAGTCGCCCAGCAGACCGGTCTCGTTCTCGACTTGGATCATAAGCACGGTGTTGTGCTCTGCGTCCACCTCGGCTAAATGGCGCATCAGAGCCGCAAAGGCACGGCTGTCGGCCTCGCAGGCTGCATCGCTCAGAGGCGTGACCATCTCTACGGTGCGCTTGACGCCGCCGGCCTCGAGGACTTGCACGCGAGGAAATCTCTTGACATCCCGCTTCACCCAACCTGGGGCGTAGGTAGAAATGCCGTTCTTGTAAGTGCCAAACCAGAGCAGAACGAGGTGCATGTCATGCTCGCGAGCACCCGCTAGCACCAGGTCAAGCTCACTGAAATCGAACTTGCCCTCCTCAGGCTCGATTGTTTCCCACGTCACGGATCCCAGAAGGGTGTTGAGGTGGTTCTTCTTCATTTCTGGCCATACCTCCTTCATGAACTTGGCTGAGCTGAGGGACGAGTTGTGCAATTCGCCAGCAAGCATGAGGAATGGCTTTCCCTTGACAATGAGATGGATGGACCCATTTTCTTGGCGGTGGATATGGGGTAACGCATTTTGGGATGCAACGACAGTCATTTTCGGCAAACGATGGTAATGAAGTATTGAGCAAAAACCAAACGTGGCTTGGGAGGGGAATCAAATCAACTTCCTGGGAGACGATGGAGAGTAAAATACAATGCCGTCGGAGCTGGAAAACTAAATCGCGAGAGTCGGGATGATGATGTGCAATGCTGCCGGATGCATGACCTTGCTATTGCGGTCCGACTTGGCTGAGCGTGACTCGGGTACCACATAAGACGCAGGGGGGTTTCTATCAGTGAGTGGAGTTTCTCCGCACCGGGTGTTGGAGTGGGTGGAGAAGAGTTTCTCCATGGAGAAATGTCGCAGTTGCTGGGTTTAGCGCAATTGATGTATATCCGGCCGGTCGGTGGCAGGTGATTGAAAATAGTGTGAATATTCAACGTCACAGCTCAGCTTAAGAAATAGAGGGATATAATAAGAATACACGATCATGATGGATCGAGGCTGGATCACGTTGCAATTGAATCGCGCCATCTTATTTGGCTCGTTTACATCTTCATCTAATTGGTTGTGCTAAGCACCCTGCCCTGCGTGCGTGCTATGCTGCAAACCCGACCGCGTCAGGGTTGCCACTAGCACCTCTCCCCGGCCAACAATCGAGATCCTCGAGCTTCCTCAAGACGCGCTCTAACTTGCCCCTGGGGCTGTCAGCGTCGGCATGGCCTGTTCCCTGCCCGCTCTCCACATGTTCGAGGTAGGCCGCCCCAATGTCCCGGACCTTGGGGACCACGCTACTGCCGTTGGCGTTGAAAACGGCTTGGGGTAGATGGTATAGGATCTCCAGCAGGTCGTCCACGATCTTCTGGTGCTCCGGTGCGCTGGTTTGTGTGGGGTCTAGCTTTTGGAGTAGGTTGGAGCGGATGTGCAGGCTGGTGATGAAGATGTTGGCGATCTGGACCTCGTGGCCCTGGGTGACGTTTGGTGGGCGGGATAGTCCTCCCCGCCAGCGGAGCTCTGGGGGCAGGGCATCGATAACATTTTGGACTTTGATTAGATATTCCTTGAGGCACGCTCCCGGATCTTGAGGTGCCGGCGCGGTCAATAACTCGTGCCATATTATGAACAGATCGCTTAGACAGTTGAGCCCAGGGACGTAGCTAATCTTGTCTCCGTACCACGCGACGTGGTCCGATCCCAATGCATCGTCTGGATCCATTTGATCATCCGTTAGGTTCAATGGTCGGGGGATAGAGTCGGCTAACTCCTGCGAGAGCATACTGCAGGAAAGACGGCCAAGCATGCTGGTGCTGCTGTAGCAAGGGTGTCAGTCATGTGTACCAGCCATGATGTGACGAGTAGACACGGGTATACCCACCAAGACCCCGCAAACAAGAGCCAGTATAATCGTTTAAGCAACTGCTTCTCTGCACTGTCAAGGTCATTTAGGTGATAGTACATTAGATATCGTACGCCGGCCGTGGCCTCGGCTAGCGCGTGGTAGGATTGCACATCGCCAAAGCCTGCTTCCGTTACAGCCCCGGTCGCCGTCCCGATGTTGTACATGGCAATGCACCAGTCTACAGAGTACTTGACCCGCGTGAAGCCGCATTGGATGAGGTTGTGCTGGGCGATGAAGTCGAGCGAGCGGGTAACAGTTACCGCTCCGTAGTCGTCGCGCGGCAATGTCGCGGCCACGGCAGCACACACGCTGATGACCAGGCCGCAAAAGGTCCGATTGGTATCGGCCTCCCCCTCACGGAGGCGTCGCAGGAAGCGTCTGCGGAACAGGATGGGGGCGACGGGGTGGACCTGGTCGAACCAAACGGCAAGCATGCGGGACACGATGGTGTCCGGGGCAAAGGCGGCCATCCAGGGGCCTGAAAGACTGGGACACGGCTCATGTGGCCGTGAGGAAGTGGCAGAAAAAGCCGGGCTGGAGTGTGATAGTGGAGATGGTCCACTCGAGTCCAGCGACATTAGCTGAACGCCGGGCTGGGTGGTTGGTGATTCGATGGAGCCGGTAGCAGGCTGGGCATGTCTGGGTAAGGTGACATGTTAGCACTCGATACACCAGGCTCGTCAGATGGTCGTCGGCATTGGGCGGAGAACCTGTTTGGAGGGCCGCGTTTCCTCCGGGGCATCTGACGGGTGCAATTGATGTCGAGAAAGACGCAGCCTTGACACTGGTCCTTTTCATCGTCGTAGATGCACTGCTCGTGTTAGCACGCACACAAGGTGGGACTCGAAGTTGAGAAGCTGGGGAAAACAGGCATCGATCGTACTCTGACTTTCCGAGACCGGCAGCCATCGCAAGCATTCTGGTGCCGCGGCTTGGCCCTGGTTATTCTCCGACCCGCAAGGCTTGTCTCGGCGCTGGGGGACCCCATTCTCACGAACCAGGCTCTTCGTCATTGAGTCGCGCTGATAGGACCCGTCCAAGGTTTCATCCGAGGAGAAATGTCGGGGGAAGCACCGCCTCATATCAATCGCATCGCCCCCTCACCGCAGAAACCTCGGACGTTGGAGGAGTCTCCCGGACTACTCCTCCTTGCCCACCCCGCAAAACGGGGCCCGCTTCCAGCTTGCGCTCCAATCGTGGCCGGGCGAACCGCTTGGGGGACAGCCATGCCCCGGATTCAGCGAGATCCAAAGAGGTTAGGGAGGGGAGGCTAAGGCTCTTGGGCCGGGGAATACCGCCCTCGCGACACCGCAGTCTACCGATTGTTTTGCCCTGACGTTTACCCCACGGGGCATGCGTCGTTAATCCGCGCTAAAGGTTATTGCAACACGCATCGGTTACGAGACCTCACATGGTTAAGCTGTCAAGGGGGTCGTCTGATGGTGGACTGCCCTGTGCTTGACTAACAGCCAGCCCGACTAACACTATACTGCTTTCTCGCCTTCAGCCTCTCTGCCCATGTCCACGCGAAAAAAAAAAAAAGTGCCGAGGGATATAAAGTTCGCCATGCTGTCTCGCCAGGATCAAACACCAGGGCTGGTGCCGAGCATTTCTCGCAACCTGAATCCGATTGAAGACGCTTTTTCATATCCTCTTTTTTTTGCTTGGGACTGTCTCTGGAATCATGTCGCCCAAGAGAGAGTCTGAAGATGCCGCAGAGCACATTGACACTCTGCAGGTGCACGAGGCACCCCAGGGGTCACCGCTGCCCTTCTGGAAACAGACGGAGCTTCGCAAGCTCTACGCCATGATGCCCTTTTTGTTTCTGGGATCAACCACGCTGGGTTATGATGGAAGTTTGCTCAATGGCCTTCAGACGATGGACAGCTGGCAAAGCTGTAAGCTTTTTTTTTCTTTTCTTAGTTTCGACACCTTCGTTGCTGACCTCCAAAAGTTTTCGACAACCCTACCGGTAGCCGACTTGGACTCTATGGCGCGTTCCCCGGTTTCGGAGGACTGTTTGTGCTTCTCTTCGCCCCATACATTGCCGACGGCCTTGGACGTAAGAAGGGCACAGCCATTGGTTGCGTTTTCGTCATTGCTGGCGCGCTCATGCAATGCTTCCCCCACAAGACCAACTCATCTAGCAGAGACGCCCTGTATCTAGCCGGTCGATTCGTTATGGGATTCGGATCAAACATTTCCAACGGAACCTGCCCGCTCCTGATCACCGAAGTCGCCCACCCCCGACACCGCGGAAGGGTGACGACCATCTACAACACGGTTTGGTACGTGGGGAGCATCGTCGCCGCCTGGGTTTGCTTTGGAACCCTGAGGAACATCTCTGGCAACCTCCAGTGGGTTCTCCCGACTGGTTTGCAGTGCCTCATGCCAGGCATCCAGCTGCTGGCCATCTGGATGGTTCCAGAGAGCCCCAGATGGCTCATCAGCAAGGGCAGGGAAGAGGAGGCGCGCCAGATTCTCGTCAAGTACCACGGCAACGGTGATGAGGACGACGAGTTTGTGAAGTGGGAGTTTGCTGAGATCACCAACACTCTGCGCCTGGAGCGCGAGACCTCATCGAGCAACGGCTGGGCTGAACTGGTGCGAACCAAGGGCAACCGAAAGCGATGCGCCTTGATTATCGCCACGGCCATTTTCTCTCAGTGCAGCGGAAACGGACTCGTATCCTACTACGTACGGGCGTCTCCTTTCTTTTTCTCCTTCCTCAACCAGCCGGGTTTATTCGCTAACTCGTCCCATAGCTTGCTGCCATTCTCGATACTATTGGCATTACCCAGTGAGTGAAGCACCCATTTCTTTTGAGACGATGAAAAAAAAAAAAAAAATTCTAACGGGGAGAATTTAGATCCGAGACGCAGGCTTACATCAACGGTGGCCTGACCATCTGGTGCTGGCTCGTGTCTCTCTTTGCCGCCTTCTTCGTCGACCGAATCGGACGCCGTTTCTTGTTCCTGTTTGCTGGAGTGGGCATGCTCGTCTCATTCTCTGTCTGGACAGCCTGCAGTGCCGTGTACGCCAAGACTGAATCTTCGGCATCCGGAATCGCCGTCGTGGCCATGATTTTCCTCTTTTACGGCATGGCCGGTGCTGCTTGGCCCGGCTTGACGGTGTCGTACACTGTCGAGATTCTGCCGTACAACATCCGCGCTAAGGGATTGACGCTGTGCTTCTGCTTCACGGCCCTGAGCGGTGTCTTTAACCAATACGTGAACCCTGTGGGCATCGAAAACTTGAAGTGGCGCTTCTACTTTGTCTACATTGTCGTGTAAGTTCAAAACTGGGCTGCAATTTCACATATCATGTGTGCAAAGCTGACTAATATCCCCTCTCTCTACAGGCTTGTCTTGGAATGCTTAATCATTTACTTCTTCTTTGTGGAGACAAAGGGCCCGACTCTGGAGGAGATTGCAGTGCTATTTGATGGCGAAGACTCGGCTGCCGCCATTGCTCAGGCTCAGGCCCAGGAAAAAGTGGCTGTGATGAGCAAGAAGGAGGAGGTAGAGCACGCATAATTTACGCGAGTGCACAATGGTTTAAAACGAACGCACATACATGACATGAATCAATTTGAACAATAACCGTCTAATTTCTCATACATTTTATCCTTTTTGTTCTAAATTCAGCATCTCGTGAATGTGCCGCCGCTACTTTTGTTTGCACATGCCGTGAAGCAGCTAGAGCTTGATAACCTGTTGCCGCTGCAGTGCTGATGATCGGTTCCAATACCGGAAAAAAAAAAAAGTCTATAATTTGGCCAATATAGCATTCTTCCCGTTTGAGCTAACTATGCTGCTGAAGCGGGTGATGTCCTCGGGTTTTGTAGCAAAACTGGTCACAAAACGGCACAACTGTTCGTCATCGGCGACGGGATGGCTGGGGAACGGTGCCCATCCTGCAAAGAAGGACGCACCTTCGGCTTGCAGCTGCGCGATTGTGCTCTTCTTGATGATTGCGAATATTTCATTCGCCTCGGGCTGGCTGACGAGGCGCATCGACTCTGAGCGGCTAAACTCCTCGGCCAGCTTGGTCGCCATGGCGTTGGCGTGTCGTGCGATGTCGAGCCACAGCCCGTCGGTGAGATAGGCTTCCAGCTGAGCAGACACGAAGCGGGCCTTGGAAAACAGCTGGGCCGAGCGCTTCTGGAGGAATTTGAAATCCTGCGCCTTGGCTGGGTCGAAGAAGATCAAGGCTTCGGCACACCAGCATCCGTTCTTGGTGGCGCCAAACGAGAGTATATCAACGCCCCGTTTCCAAGTCATCTCTGCTGGGCTGCACCCGAGCGAGACGAGCCCATTGGCAAATCTGGCGCCGTCCATGTGGATTGGGACTTGGTGCTCATTTGCAATGGCGGCAATTTCATCCAGCTCCTCGAGCGTGTAGAGGGTGCCCCTCTCGGTGGGTTGCGTGACTGAAATTGCGGTCAGCCGACCTCCATGGAAGCCGAGGCCAGAAATGCGTTTGGCATGTCGGCGCAGCTCAGCCAAGTCCATTTTCCCATCAGGTCCATCGACAGGAGTCACCCTCAGCTGGCCGGTCAAGTACTCGGGCGCACCGCACTCATCGACGGCACAATGGGCTTCGCGGTGGGCGAGTACGATGCCGCCCGGCTTGGCGGTTGTGGTCAGGGCCAGCGAATTGGAGGCGGTGCCGGTGGCAACGTAAAAGACGGAGACCTCATGCTCGAAAATCTCGCTCAGCTGCTGCTCGACGGAGCGATCGAGATCTGAGGCTCCGTAGGGCGTGGCATATCCGGCCGAGTGTTTGGCCAGATTGGCGGCGACGGCCGGGTGCGCGCCGGCAAAGTTGTCCGATCCGAATATCATGGCGGCAGGGAATTAATTGATCAGCAGCAGCAGCAGCAGCAGCAGCAGCAGCAGCAGCCCGATTGGGGGCGAGTCGTCGATGGCAATTGGCCCGACGAGAATGTGAAACGAAACTGTGGCGCAGAATAAAATCCCTAAGACGCGGGGGGGTACGTATTTTGCGAGAGAATTGGTTCAGCAGGCGTCACCCCATCCGAGCGATAAGCTTGCGTCGAGGCTTGCGGGAAAAGCCTCAGAGACGACGACCACGTGAGGCGTTTGCAAACTATAAACCTTTTTGGCGATAGGGTCCCGTCTGCCTCTGTAGAAGGGCGCACTTTGCTCCCTAGCACACGCGCACGTGGCATCCTTTGGAGCGTGGAATCCCCATAAGTGGAGTGGAGCGTGGCAGGAGACTCCGAGAACCATTCGCGTGCCTGGTAGCGTTGCAAGTCTATGTGTAGATAATAGATAACCCCCCAACCACGGTGGGAAGAGATAAGAACGACATGTTGTGGGAGTTGTAACCGGTCGGGTTACTCGGGTTTGATTTCCCTTCATCCCCAATTCGCTGTGCAGATGCCTCCTACTGCAATGCAATGGAAGCGGAGAAGTGGCAGTCCACTACCCGCGGGGGGGAGCCGTTATCAATCAGGTATAAAAGCACCACAAGTTGCCATGTGAAAGAAAGATGCTTTGTGCTGTTTGCATTGTTGAATTGAATTAATTCGCAAAATAATACATCTTGTTCCTTTTGTTTTTACCATCTGAAAGTCATCATGAAGGCGATACCCTTGTTTGCGCTTCAACTTCTTCAATTGCTCATCCCTGTTGGTGTAAACGCCTGTGGGGGCGGCCACTCTGACGTGAGGGAATGGTCTCAAGATGAGATCGATGAGTTGGAGAGGAAGTGGGGTGCCGATGTAAGTAATCCACGGAGTTGCACTCGGCATTCTTTCTTTTGCGACACGATGCGGCTTATGGAGGAGGACCTCGGGGGTTGCAGATGCTAACCAGCGAATCCTTCAGTGGGCCTTTAGCGGCATCTCAACTTTCGCCCACTTGCATCATGTCAAGTGTCTCACGACACCCAGGGAGCTGTACGACATCGCCATCATCGGCGCGCCCTTTGACACGGCCGTGTCGTACCGGCCCGGAGCCCGGTTTGGCCCCCGCGCTATTCGAGCCGCGTCTGCTCGCCAATTGAGCGGTTACCGCGGCTTCAACCAGAGAGCCGGCATCAACCCGTTTGCATCATGGGCCAAGATTCTGGACTGTGGCGATATCCCCATCACGCCCATGGACAATGCGCTGGCCCTCAAGCAAATGACGACTGCATTCACTGAGCTGAACCAGCGCAATACGAAATCGGGCATTAGCCAAAGACCCAAATTGATCACGCTTGGCGGCGATCACAGCCTAGCCTTGCCTGCACTGCGAGCGCTCAAGGAGACGTACGGTGCTCCGCTCCGCGTTCTTCATTTCGATGCTCACCTCGACACATGGCATCCTGCCGCCTACCCCTCCGCTTGGAAAAGCACACAGGCTCATTTTAACCACGGGAGCATGTTCTGGATGGCCGGGAACGAAGGACTTATCGCCAACGCATCATCTAGCCCATCAATGCACGCAGGCATTCGCACGCGGTTGGCTGGCACGCAGGGAATCAGTCCCGACAACACTGCTGACGACGCACAGAATTGGATTCGCATCCATGCCGACGATATGGATGACCTGGGTGCCAATGCCGTTGCAAAGCGGATCATGGAGGTGCTGGGCACCGAGGATCCCGTCTACTTGAGCGTCGACATTGACGTGCTTGACCCGGCATTTGCTCCCGGGACCGGCACGCCCGAGCCGGGTGGTTGGACGTCCAGAGAGTTGATCCGAGTCCTGAGGGGGATCGAAGGGCTGAATGTCGTCGGCGCCGATATTGTCGAGGTAGCACCCAGTTATGACGGCAGGGGTGAGGAGACGGCTCTGGCAGCAGCTCAGGTTGCTTACGAGATTCTCACGAGCATCGTGAAGAAGGGTCTGGAAGGTATGGGAAAGGAAGGGGAATATGAAAACACGAATCAAAAGGATGAGCTCTGAGGGATGATCAAAGCAACAACCATCATATCCGGTTGTTGCATTGCAATTATAATAAAGAAATAAAGAGGATTTATTCATTATTTCATTTATGTGAGTGCTTTTCCTTCTTTTGCTGAGAGCAATTTTATTGTGTGCAAACATCACCCAGGGAATATGATTCTCACTCAAATCACTCTTTTGCGATAAGACAACGTTTTGGGAACGCCGGATCTCCCTTGCTGTCTCCTGCATCCTCTTGGGCCTTGCGTCTCATGTAATCGGACATGGCCTGTTTCTTTTCGTCATCCACGTCTCCGCCATTGTATGTATTTCTCCTTGCCTCGTCCCTTAGACGTTCCTTTGCGTAATCTTGAAGGTAGCGGAAGCCGAGATGGAGGTATATGAGAAGAGTGATGTACTCTGTAAACAAACACATGAGGGCATAGGCGCCCTCGGAACCGAGAACCGGACTCCATTGCGAAGATGAATTGTTGACCATGAATTCGTCGAGAAGTCCGTAAACAATGCGCATAACAAGCGTCAGCATGCTCATGAGCGTGAGGTCCACATACTGTCAAATTAGATGGTTTCCATTATTGTGCCAACAGAGCCACTTACCATGAACCAAGGAGCAAGGATGCGCTCTCTTTGTGTGTGAAGATGTATCATCTCTATCGCCAATGAGGCGACCACGGCAGCCAGGACAATGTTTCCGCCCTCGGCGAGAATCTCTGCGACCCCGGCAAATTCATCGAGACTGTCCAGAACGCCGCTGGCAACGAAAGATGAGCCGGCAATGAAAAAAGCAATTGGAACATATCTGATGAAATAGTAGGCTCGATGGTTTTCATCGTCGCTTGCTTTTAAGCTAAAAGTAAAGATTGGTAATTGTTCATGCATCGAATGGGATATACTCACATAATGTGAACAAGACTGATGGTGCATATCAGCAAGGGGATAACGCCAGCGTTGACCAGCACAGTGGCTGCAACAACCAGATTATAATCTGTCGGCTTGAACTCTTGGAGAATGGTTAAGGTGCTACTTGCAAGCCGCACTTTGGAAAAAAAAAAAAAAGCCGTCAGCGATACGCATCTGAGAGCTGAGGGTTGGCGACTTACGCAGGGAGAATAAAAGGAGAGGACTCCACACGAAACGTGGTCTGCAGCTCCAACTGCGAATGATAAGGTAGATGGCGACAGGGAGAACGGGTACATACAAGACCGCTTCCGAGATCGCGACACAGGTGCGGCGGCTCACCATACTTGAGTCAGGTCATGGAAATGAATGTAATGGTGGGTTTCAAAGGACTGGAATTGAACTGAACATACGGCTGCCCTGCACATGATTAAGGGACGCTCATGGTCTTTATATCTTATGATCCAAGTCGAAATGTTTTGGCAGATTATGCTTTTAGGCGTGTTTACTCCGCAAGGTTTACAAATGCCATGGTTTTTTTTTTTTTGACGCCGAAAGAGGACCAGCGTGCGGTTCTTGACACATCGGCCTGGCCGCATTACCAGCTATGACGGAGTATGAAGAGCTAGATTTTCAGCCTCGTGGATATTCATATCTTCCAATGGAGGCCGAATCAGGATTAGACTTCAGGTCTCTGTCAGGGCTGGTATTGGGCGGCTCCATAGGATTGGTCAAGAAGGATGATCTCGGATGTCCCGTTTGAAAGTTGCGGCACGTCCCACAATTCGTGCGCCATGGTGGAACACGCAAATGCTAGATGACATTGCTAGAATCATCGATCCAGGCACAAGCGATTCAGAATTTCAATAAAAACCTCACGTTCAAGCTCACGGTTATCGCACCTGAGTCTTGCAGCTGCAGTATATCACAGAGTCGTATCCATCTCCTCCACCGCATATGGCTAGCCCTGGACTCTATTCCTTTTCCGCACACAACAACTGCAAAAGATTCCATGTCATAACCACCCATCTGCCTTACCACAACCCGACATATTGCTCATCTTAGAAGCGATTTCCGTGGTCAACTCTGTGCAAACAGATGATAGTTCAGTCCACGTCACATCATGTTACGCACGACCTGCGGCTACCGCAGGCAGTTACCAGTTGGTTTTTCTCTTCACAATTTTTTCCTCAAATTCCTATCGCAAAGCAAGCGTGCTGTAAACAATAAACCACCTGCAGCGGCCATACAAACCCCTGTGTAGACGATGAGGTTTGTGTACGCGTTTGTGCTGTGGCCCTTGACAAGAGCTCCCCCAATAGGAGTGCCAGTGAAGACCCCAATGGCACTCCAAATTGTAAAGGCGCCGAGCCTTGCGCCAATATTTTCGTCGGGCGACAGGTGAGCGACGACTGGTGACATGACACTGATGAAAACACCAGAACAGAGGCCTGTATTTGTTAGTGTGCTGTGTCCGAACACAAACGCAAAGGGTGGGATGGCCTACCATACAAGCAAGCAAAGCTCACAACCACATCCACGCTTGTTGCAAGCAACCACATCGTGAGACAGAGGCAGCCCGAAATGATCGTGAAGATGTAGAGGAGATTAAGTCCGCCTAGACGGTCGGCGGCATATCCACCACTGCCTAGCAAGTCAGAAAAGTCCGCATCATTATTGTTTCATAATACTCTGAAGAGAAAAAAGTAGAACGGGGTTGAAAAGAATTGGTCGTGATCAGTGTGGGTGTTGTTACTTACATCAATCGACCAAAGAAGCTTGATCCATTAATTATGGGAAGCAAGTAGGTGCTAATATCCGTTTTGGGGTATTTAATGGCAAGGTATGGCCCTTGGAGAAGTCAGTAAACCGGCCGTCCTTACGCCACTGAACATACCTATGTAATAGAAAGGCACGTAGAGGCCAAAATTTCCAATGGCATTTGCACATGCCAATGTTGTGTATCTGATGTCGCGGAAGCCCCCAAAGTCGATAATTTGTTGGGGAGATTTAAGTGGTCGCCGAGACAGCTTTGCTGTTGAGATAAAACCGGCAATTCCATAACATACCAAAATTAGCAAAGCTGTAATGCGTAGCGACCATGCATACCCAAGCGTAGGTACGAGATGAGAGAACATGATGGGTAGGCATACACCACCTGCACTACTGCCGCCCGCTACAATGCCCATCGCGAGGGCGCGATTTTGCTTAAAGTGCTGTCCAACAACTGACAGGGCAGCGCATGTTCCAAAAGGCACTGTAATTCCGAATAAAACACCCTGCTTCCAAAGTTAATAGTTCCCCATCCTTTGCTTGACAAGGGTTCGTACCTGAGCGAGGAAATACTGCCAGATATGTCCCGGCTGCGCAAACGAAACTCCAATGCACGAGACTACCCCACCTGAGGCTCCAATCAGATACAGCCATTTGATACCGTAGGCATCGAAAACAGCACCAGAGATGGGCCCAATGAGAAACATCAGCCCCAACTGCAGCGAACCGATGAGCGAGATGATGGACGGCGAAAACTCGGTGAGGTCATGTTCGGCATAGTACTCCTGGAAAAATCCGAAGCTATTCATGTAGCCAAAGGACACAAAATAAACGAGAAAAGATCCGACGACGGTGAGCCAGGCGGATGCAGTGTGCTCGCCATGTCGATCTCGGGTAGCGCTGCCCTTTTCACAATCAGCTCTGCTCTGCATGATGACTTAATGGTGACAGTACAGTAAGTAAAAGTTCAATGATAAAACAAAAATAAATACAACAATGAATAGGGAGGATGGTACGCAGAAGGAAAATTGGGAGACAATGATGGGCACGGCGTACCAAGGGGATACCATGATTATATCCTCATATGGTGGACATAGCGCTTGTGACGGCCCGTGTCAACAAAATTTCCCATTGGATCAATTCTGTGTTATCTCAGCGCCAAGTTTCCATCCCTAAAATAAGCATTCCAAGCCTTTATTTGGCATAACAGCTTCCAACTCGATACCGAACAGAACGCAGAAGGCGAGTGTCTAACCCATAGTGAGAGCATCTGTCAACAAAAAGTCAGAAGAGGTTAGCGACAATCTTCTAGGGGTGTCAACACAAATTCCCTGATTGGTTAGCTTTGGTCCAAAATGACGCATCGAGGCCCACCTTTGCTGAATCTCTCAAAGTCAGCTCAGCACCAGCCATTTGCATCCAAACCTGCGAAATTGTCTTTGGCCAATATTCCTTCTCCTAGGTAGAGAATGATTACGATTTGCGTCTAATCCCTACTTCTCATACTTCATCTTCTCCCATGTTGCAATGGCCAAACGAGGTCGACCGCCGCTGAAGCTCTCCCCCGAGGAGAGACTCACACGAAGGCGCACCCAGTTCGCGGATTCACAACGCAAAGCGAGAGCCAGCAAAAAAAGAATTCAACTCAATTCCGATGCCAAATCCATTCAACACACCCCGCAGCTCAAGTGGTGTTCATTTCACACACCAGAGGCATCGCCCTTTGGGGAAACCGTCTCCTTGCTTCAGCAATCGCCGGCCAATCCTTGTCAACTCCACCAAGTCGTGGATGCAGCCACCCACGCAACTCCTTCAAATCATAAAATCGCGCCGGATACTCCTCGCTATGGTAGCGAACTCCTTGACATAGCTGTGGACAGCACAGCTATGTTTGCTTTCTCACCGGCAAGCAATACCCCATTGACCCAAGTACTAAGCACAGATGCTCATTCTTTGCCCTTGTTTAGATCAGAGGCATTAGCTAAATGTCACGAATGGCCCCTCTTCGACAGCACGTCGTTTTTTGGAAAGGACATGGGCCGTTTCGCGATGGAACATGTTCTTGGCAGGGCGACCGCGGAAGAGGCGGGTTGTGGCACAGAAATCGACTACATCCTTTCCCCGAGTGGTGGGCAATCCACTACGGATACATCAGCTGATATGGATCCGGCTGCCTGCTGTGAGACTGTTAACAATCCTCCGTCATCAAAACTGCCCGAGTATTCACGCGACGGCGAGATTTCATGGCTACCTGACACTTTGGATGCCCCGATTCCGTTCTGCTATGAACCTTGGGATCCCCAATGCCCAAGAGATTTTGTAAGAAATAATACGACATCTCCTCAAAGCGAATATTCAGAGAGCAGAGGACCAATGTGGATAACATCTTGGCTGTCGGATAACCAGTTGTGGACTTGACGATTCGAGTAAATGAGGCAAGCGTTGTCGACCTCCACGTTTTTTGTGGCTTATGGCTGACTTGAATAGAACCTAATCATTGAAGAAATATGGGGAATCAGAGAATACATATGGCTTCCTCAATCGGACGAATTGATCGAATTCATGGCGTGACTGGGGGGAGAGAAACGGACTACCGCTCCGTCTTGGTGCTGGTTGGAAGTACACCGCCCATCCGACAATTTATCAATGGACCCACAAGTGGACTTGACTAAGGATTTCCGAGCCAAAAAGGCTTGAGGAAAAGGCTTTTTATTTTGTCAATGGCGCATGTACCGGCGGTGGGGGTGGTGGTGCGAGTTGAGATTCTCCACGGGTACCATTTTTTCGACTGAAATAGTCGGCCTGGATTACGGAAAAAGTATACAGGCTGACATCACCGTCTTGAACATTTGATACTGAGAGGAGAATTCTTTTGAATGGATCTGGTTGCATGACTGCTTGCATACTTCATGGTATGATTGATATGTGACGCCGTCTATATGCTGTTGATTGGTCCAAGATATCTTCGTCTTGGCTGAGGGCAACCCGAGTTTCACTTTTACAAATCCAAAGAATCCGATAGCCTAATTGACCCCAACGAATGAAAAATTCATGTCCTTATTTCATCAAGTCTAGCCTCAATGAAATTGCAGAAATAGCAATTAACATATCCTCGGCTTTCAATATTCATGCTTTGAGCGGGGTTGATAAGCTAAACCACATCCAAGGAGGTTTTGGGGCAGAATGGAGCCCCGTGATGGACCAAGTGCAACCAATGAACCAATCAGAAGGTCCCGACGTATTCTTCCGAGGATACCCTGCCAGGTTGATAGCTGACCAACACCGGATGCATCTTGGTCTATCATGATCTCCCGAAAAGGATGATTGGTTATCATCAAACCGGAGCAGAAAGCATGGCCATCTCGACGTTAAAACAGCCACGCAATCACCCTGCAGGGAGGGTTCGAAACCCATATTCGCCTCCAAAGTCTATGAAGCCGTCGAAAAATTATTTCATCACTTTTTAGCCTTGTCATACCAAAATGGGGCTTGATGCACTCATTGCCAAGTCTCCTTTTGCGAAGCATCACAGAGCAATCAAAGATGCACCTCGCGAAATAATCTCCAATCGGCGCCTGATTTTGTCATCTCTCCTCTATGCCATGGCTGCCGTCCCACTCAGTAAGAAAGGCGCAAGAACATTCCAATACACGCGCAATCTGACCACTGACTCAAAACAGCGTGGGATCAAGCCTCTGCCGCCTCGGTGCCCTCGCTGCCTGCTTTTCAGAAACACTTTCACTTCGATTCCGGCAAGAGTGCACTAGAGATTAGAAACTTTGTCTCGATAGTGTACATTGGAGCTGGTGTTGGCGCCGGCCTGTCTTTTTTCCTAAATGACGTGCTTGGGCGTTTGTGGAGCTTCCGGCTCTACACCTGGGTCTGGATCCTTGGGCAAATGGTCGCGACGGCATCACCGACAGTCAGCGGACTTTATGCATCGCGCATCATCTCTGGCCTTGGCATGGGAGCTCTCACGGTCATCGGGCCCATGTCTATTGTTGAAATTGCGCCGGCCGAGATCCGCGGCATGCTCACGGCGTGGTTCAACGTTGCCATGAACCTGTCAGCCACGGGAGCTGCGTTCTGTGTCCTTGGCGTATACAAGAACATGTCTGGCACCACCTTACAGTACCAGGTTGTTTGGTTCGCGCCGTGCATCTACATGTTTTTGTGTTTCGCTGCGAGCTTTTTCGTGTCCGAATCCCCGCGCTGGTTATTTTTAATGGATCGCGATGAGGAAGCAACCAAAGTGCTAAGAGAGCTGCGAGGGCTGCCTCTTGAGCACCCCCGGCTCCAACGAGAGCTTCAGGAAATAAAGTATGCCATTCAAGAGGAAAAGGCCATGAACAGTTCCGGGATTGTGGGGATTCTGAAAGAGGCATTTATGGTCCCTTCCAACTTGCGCCGAGTGCAACAGAGCCTTGTATCTTATGGTCTCGCGCAACTGTCCGGCGCCAACTCCGTTACCTCCTACTTTGTACCGATTTTGACCTTGATGGGCATGGGAGGAAGCTCGGCCCACAACATATTTCTCAGCGGCATGTATACATTCTCCAAGTTTTGCTTCGCCATTATAGCTTCATTCTTTTTTGTCGATGCTCTGGGCCGGCGAAAGTCGCTTTTTGTAGGGGCTAGTCTTCAGATGGTGTCGGACCTTTACATCGGAGTGTACATCAAATATGTGCAACAAAACGATGTCTCTGACGCGGCATCCAAGGGGGCCATTGCATTTATTTTCATTCATGGCTTCGGCTACGTAGTCGGTAAGTCCGATAGCGGGTGCATGCCAACATTCTGTGCTGTTTTAACATTATCTACATAGGACTCTACATTTTACCATATATATTTGGTGGGGAGTTGTGGCCGAACCGGATCCGGTCCTTTGGCTCTTCACTTTCTCAGTGCTTCCACTGGCTGTTCATCTTTGGTATGGCATACGGAGCGCCGTCCCTTCTAGAGCAGACGAACAACTGGGGGGCATTCATATTCTTTGCTGCATGGTGTTTCATCTCACTCTTATACGTCTACCTCATGGTTCCCGAGACTTCAGGTCTCAGTGTTGAAGAAATGGACCAGATTTTCAAGGGTTCTTGGTTCAATGCAATCCAACGATCGAAAAGGGATCCTACCATTTTTGGGGTTGAAATACGCGGAGATGATCCTGAAACGCCAAACAAATCAACCACAATACGATGAAGAATGCTTTCCTAACTTGGCCGCAGCAAAGGAACTAAAGCACCAAATATTGAGAAAGTCCGACGAACTTGTTGAAAATTATTGCGACGATGATTACTATAGCTTGGATAGTAAATTGATGCTAGTTTTTGATATGATGTCTGCCAGCTATACAAACTCGAATGAAACGCCGCATGAGCGTTAGAAATATCATGTCTGGAACGAAAACTTGAAAGCTTTCTCTTGACATGATTCAAACAATTTGCCCTGTGCCCAGTTACAATACTACAACGAATAAGATAAATCAGGATTAGTTCATAATCCAATCTCGCCATCGTTTGCTCCATCTTAAGCTCTTAAGCCTGGAGCGGTCAAATCACTACCATCTTCCAAAGCTGGCCCACTGACTCCGTGTTTCTGGAGTGGACATTCGTGTATCAATTCGCCCAGTAGTAAATCTACTCCAAGCGAGATTCCAGTATCTGCAATTTCCGCCATCCACTGCGGGAAACTTTCCGAATACTGGTCCTGGTATGGTACCAACGTGGCCGTCATTGCATTTTCCTCCTGTCGTTTACTTGCCATCATCGTCATTGTACTGCTTGCGAGAGTTTCGAAGACATCACGGTAAGGAGCTGCATCGCTCCATCTCTCTGCTAGAATTACGAGAAGCATGGTACAGTCAGTGCATGTACTGCTGACTTGATCTTGTCTCGACGCGTTACGAGCCGCTGGCGATACCCAGAGACAATACAGATACGTCAACCCGGAAAGGAATAGCTCATGCAGCGCACCCCACGTATAGGTTGTTGGTTTCCCAAAAAATTGTCGACGAAAGCCATGGCAGGTGCTCTTTGCGGCATACAGACACTTGAGAAAGATTTCATCGGGTGCAGTGTTTTTCTTGTCGGTTATCTGGACACGATATAGTTGCAAAATGGCAAAATTGTAGTTGACCTGACACCAATCCGACGTCACAAAAAACGAGAGAGCGCCCCCAGGAGGAGGCACAATCTTGGGGGGCTCCAACGCTTGGCATTCGTCGAGCTTGGCTTGCAATTCTTCAACGCGAGATTTGCGGGCTTCGGGGTCTTTGAGAGTCGTGTCGGAGTAAAGTAATGTCTGAATGGAACCATGAAGGGTCCGAATACGGAAGGCATGAATGGCGTAGCTCATAATTGTAGGCGGGTCAGTTGCAGGGTTTCGCGGCGAGCCGCAAATCTCAATTTCAGTGATGCAAGAGTCGTCAATATCGAGTGGAAACTAGCCAAGGATCGCATCAGAAAATAACCATGAATCAAGAGAGAATCTGCTGTAGCATACCTCTGCATCAATTTCTTGTAAGTGGAGGCTCAGCGGACGCCCCAGCATGCCTGCTGCCGAACATTCCATTTCATACGCACTCCAGAATGTCCGCTTTTGTAGTTCAAGTTGCAGAGGGTTGACACTAGGTCTGAGGCGTTTATAGTTTCGATGATAACCTAAATTGACACATTGCCGCAGTGCCTGTCCAGCAAGTTTCCTAGGCTCATGAGCAATCGCACGTGTGTTTGTTGCGTTTAGATAACTGCGTACCAATGGGATATTCCTTTGGAAGAACGGAGTGAGTATGTTGCACAACACAATATTGCTTGGATGGATTCCAAGTTGTCTTGGTAAAGCACAGCATCGATGTAGAGCAGAGCAGAGACATACAACTGCTCTGGTGAATACCCAGAATCTGGCAGAAGCAGGGCGCCAATGGCATATACCTGAAATACACGGTGAGCTATGTTAATTAAAGGAAGCCCGGATTACTAGATACCATGTTCAAAAAGTACAGGGGAACAGGCGAGTGGTTGAGACTGTTCATCGTCTGGAAAGGGTCTTCTAGAGCTGCCTCCCAAGCTCTGAAGGTGCGCTCATGCAAGAATGGATATTGTGGATGGATGTTTTGGAAATAAGCGTTGCTTAACTTTAGCGCTGTATGATAGTCTGGTAATGCACATGGCTCTGGTGTCGCCGTGTCAAAGAGGCCTTGGTTCGACATGCGAGTAGACATGGACGAGACAGCTTCACGAAGAGATGGTTCAATGAAACGTGAAAATGCGAATGCGGATGAAGGGCCCAAATAGTGTGGCTCTGCTCCAGCTGCATTTAAATTCAATGCACCAATCACAGATGATAGGTTATTCAGTTCATCGTCGTCATCATCATTGCCAATTGGAGCATGTGACTGGTTAGAGCGGCGATTGTTTGTGGCAAACTGACTGCTTGGCAAATCTGCCAAGTCGGCTGTAGTGTTTGAGTGAGCTTCTCTCAGCATATCTTCTAGAAAGGCTACGCGCTGTTCAAGAGTTTCCAGGTAGTTTCGTGGTTGCTGTCGCTTAGTTGCAGGGTCCTCGATAAAGCAGGCTAATTTCCAAGGTCAGATGGGGCTCAAAGATGCTTGTCTGTGACTTACCAATCCCGTTTCGATGACAATTGCCGCATGCTGGAATCTGAGCATCGCACTATATCATTATTAGTTGCGTCTTAGTAAAAATGCGACGCTGTCTTTCCCTCAGTTTCCTCTCTTTACAGCTTATGCAAGCCACCAATGTTCGGTTCTTTGTACGCACGCGCTGTGAAGCGCCTCTTGCCGGCCGACTTTTGAGCGGATTTGACATCTCGGAAGGTTCCGTGATATTGAGTGAGATCTAAATGTGAAGGATTCCAAAAACTTGCTCGTGGCTATCACAAGGTAGAATCGGATTATGATGCTCGGACAGAAGATGCCGAGTATCTGCAGTGGGCGATAGCACAGAATTGATAAGAATGGTCACTATCATTACCCCGCAGGCTCTGTTTTGGCTGCGTGATGCACATCTGGCGCTAGTCGGAGGAATACGGGGGGCCAATAGAAAGTCTTATCTATTGAGTCAGGTCGGAAACCCCCGAGCTCATCAAAGGTTACATCTAAATACCCGCAGTTAGTAATTCATCGACTTATTTGGAAAATATCGTGCTGATAAAATAACCTACAACTCTCCTCAGCCATTCGACGCACACCAACTCCGAATCCGAATATTAGCCATTCCATTCTGTAGTTTCTGACAGAATATTCCAAATAGTTCCGGGTCGTATTTCACCATGTCTTCCCCCCTGACCAGCAAAGCCGCGCCAATTGTTATCGTTGGTGCCGGCGTCTTCGGATTGAGCATTGCATTGCACCTCGCTGAGCGTGGCTACACAAGTGTCAAAGTGCTGGACAAGAAACCCTACCATGAGAAGCGGTACATTTATGACAATGGCTGCGACGCTGCTTCTGCAGGTCTGTAATAACTCTGTTCCATTCGAAACCATGTATCACTATTAAACAGGCTTCTAGACATCAATAAGATCATTCGCGCTGCCTATGGCTCACAGAAAGAGTATCAGGACCTTGCAGTTGACGCAATCTCCCGCTGGAAGAAATGGAATGAGGAAATTGCTCAGGGTAAATCCCTCCCTCCCGGCTTCACGCCAGAGGATGTGCTGTTCGTGAACAACGGAAACCTAACCATGACATCGAATGACGCAATGCCTGATTTCGAGAGAGCCACCATCGAAAACATGAAAAGGGCCGGCCTGGAAAAAACGCAGTGTGTCTTGACCGACCCAAGCGACATCGAGCGCGCAGGAGCTGAAGGGTTCGCATTCGCCGTGAACCCATTCAATCGAAAAGACAACTACGCTCTGCTCGATATCCAGGGAGGGTTTGTGTATGCTGACAAGGCTTGTCATTTTGCCCTTCACAAAGCCGAGAAGCTAGGCGTCCAATTTCTACTTGACAGCACAAAGGGCTCATTTTCAAGCTTTATTGGCGATGCAACCTCTAGGATCAAGGGAGTCAAAACAGCCGATGGCGAATCTCATAGTGCAGAATTGACCATCATGGCTTGCGGTGGCTGGACGCCGTCCCTTGTTCCTCAGCTTGATAACCTTTGCGAGACGACGGCCGGAAGTGTCGCGGTTTTCCAATTGCCGGATGATCAAGCACTTTGGGATCGCTTTTCGCCAAAGAACTTTCCTACTTGGACGTAAGTGAGAAAAAAGATGGCGGTTGGTTCAATATTGACCAGTATTAATATAGATATGACATCCGAGACGGAAAAGCCGGCGGGTTGTACGGGTTCTGTCGAGATGGCAAAGGAGCTGTCAAAATTGGTTATCGCGGTACCAAGTTCACAAACCCACAGACGCAGACAGATGGAAATGTCAGAAGCATCCCGATAACCCGCTGGACGGACCAGGCAACGCGCCAGGTTCCCTTGGTAGCCGCGCGGGTAATCAAAGGCTTTGTTGAGAAATTCCTACCCGAGCTGGTTCCTTGTGAGGTTAAGACGAGGCTGTGCTGGTACACTGATTCGGTTGACAACCACTTCGTCATTGACTTTGTCCCAGGAACCGCGGGGCTGATGGTGGCCACGGGTGGAAGCGGACACGGCTTCAAGTTCTTGCCAAATCTTGGGCGTCATGTCGTGGATAAAATCGAAGGGAAGCCAAATGACTATCTTGAATTCTGGAAATGGAGGAGCCTGGGTGCTGGCCAAAAGCCATACAACAAGATCATGGAGGGTGTGGCCAGCGAGCGTTCGTTACAAAACCAGGCCTTGACGATGGATGATAGCCTCACACAACAAGACAGCCACCTATAGCGGTCCGGGGGCACTGATAGAGTGCTTCTGTAAGAGAGGTGCCTACTGCACAATCATGCCAAATAGCACCAGTCCAATCCGGTATTCTAGCTTATAAACCTACCTAATCGTCCTGCTTCTCACATACAGCTTTCAGCGACACCTTCAGTTTGCCCAAGTCCATTCCCTCGCCCTCTACAACCGCCTGGTATCCTTTCTGGTTCCATAGATCCTTAATTGTGACTTCCCTCGTACGACCGAGACTTTCTAGTTCATCAAGTCTATCCATGGTCGCCTTGAGGTGATCCTCAAAGCCCTCTTGGTTACAAATTTCCTTGAATACATTTTGCATAGCCACCGAATCGGCCTGCACCATGTTCTGCGAGTTAATTGCGAAGATACTGATGTGATCATGTTGCTGAATGAAATCCGATCGGGTCATGATCTGCCGAGCCTCGTGGAGTGGAATCTGCGGTAATACCCAACCAGGGGTGCCTTGCTTCTCCATGACCTTTTGCTTTTCCACCAGGACCTTGGCCAGCACCATGGCGGCAACGCAGAAATCCTGGTGTTCCTCTGCGGCAGGATCCATCTCTTCGCCCAGGATCCAACAATGATTGAGCAGCCACCGTTTTTCCTGCTCATAGATTGCGTTGCAAGCTTCGATCATGTTTGGCGCTTTTGCTACCTGGCTAAGGAACCGAAGACGCCCTCCAATTCTGCTGTACACATATTCCAAAGTGTCGTCAGGTACTTGCTCTTGAAATCTGATCTCTCGAGTCTTCCTGATGCCTGCAATTGTAGAAGCTTTGGAAATATCGTGTATCGGCATGACGCGTAGCCGTGTAGCTTGTCGCATCAAACGTTCCGTGATCCAATAGTCATTGCTATTTAGGATCACAGTCACGAGCTTGCTAGCCGCCCACAGCTCGGCACGTTGTTGCACCAGCTCCAACAAATTGCGGCCATCTTTGTCATCACGGAGGAGATGTACCCCGTTTAGGATCAGGATAAGAGGTTTTCCAACCTCCTTCTTACGCTTCAGCGCGATCTTTTCCATCTTGTTGAACGCCCGCTCCACGTCCAATAGCGGAGTCGAGTCCCGAGGCCCTTTGAAGCTGAAGAGGCTACCGATGTAATCTTCATGATATTCATAATCCAGAGCCTTCCCCAATCGCACTCGAAAGACTTCAAGATCTCCGTGGACTTCGAGCATGGCAATGCCTTCGCCGCGGACTTTTTGCATCGAGTGGAAAATCATGGATGTCTTGCCGGTTCCCTTTTCGCCTGTAATAAGCCAATAGTTGCCTTGAGTGGTTCCATTTACAATATCATCCATAATTCCTTGCTCCTCTCTATCGATCCAACCTTCATGGGCTTCGTCGGACTCGACGCTCGGAGAGGTTGTGTGACGAGCGAGGGCAGCCTTCTCGAGACTGGAATAGCCAATGGCAAAAGCATTTTCCATCTTCTCGAGGGTCAGGTACTTATAATACTCGTGGTAAGAGTATCCAGCCAACGCAAAGATGAGAATTGTCCCCAGCGCAGTGGCACTGCCCTCAAGCATCTTTGTAGGAGCATCTCGCCATGTGAAGGGCGGCGGCTCCTCTTGGCCTTGCGAGCTACGACTACGGCGAGGAGCTGCGGGTGGTTCTGTCCTAGCACGCTCTCTCGCTACGATGGACTCGTATGAGGGTCTCTGGCTTCTTGGAAGCTGAGGAGAGGCATGTCAGCAAAACAAAAGCAAGGTGCTGGTGTTGGGTGGGGTGCTAGCGTCTTACCACTCGCGACCGCAAGACACGGACGAAGCGAGCCATTTTGTGCAGGGCGTGTTATGCTGCGACTGGAGATGCAACACCAAACTCAGCCGATGAATTCGAGAGGATTCTCGCAGCAGCAACGAGACGAAAAAGTAGTCGCGAAGCAAAGGGGAGCTGCCGTATATTTCCTGCTGTATTTTCGTTTTCGCCAGAATTCTTGGCGAAGCCGCGTGTGTGCCCACTTCGCCAAGTCTACCCCACTTTATCCATCCAGAATCATTACCATTCATGACAAAATATTACAGCGGATAGGTTATATCTACTCTATTGGCATTCACGCAAGCATATAGAAATGTTGCAGGGCATTTGCAGCTGCAAGTGTATTATTCTTGTTTATCCTCGAGAACTGCTCACAGTCGGAACTCGGCTCATCTCCAAGCATTGCCAAGACAGCTACGACAACTTGCGTTAGTGTGTACAAGGGCCTCATGGAATAAGCCAGTCGGCGTAAAGTAATCTGGCCTTGTCCCGTTTAATTTTTGCCTCTTTTCCTCAGATAATTTGTCCATTTGGACAGAGACCAAGATTGGCGTCGCTGGGTAGTGCTGGGCATGAAAATCCAGAGCAATGGCAGACTGTACACCGACCCTCCTTGCAACGCAGGATTCTCAATGCATTACTCTTACGTTTATCATTCCTTAAGATTGATATACCTTGCCATGAGGCAAGATAAGATGCAGGACGAAAGCGAAAGCGAGATGCGAAATGCGAGGCTAGAAGGACCTGTCAACTGTCAAACGCGGCCCAAGATTAGCACTGCATTTTACCCTCAAGGCTAGCAGCATCGCTTATCGGTTCATCCCACGTAGGAATGTCTTTATTTGGGAGTGGGGGTACTCCCAGGCACTTTGCCTGAATTTCCATCAAGCGAGACTCCCCCTTCTTGCACATTAGCGCAAATTGGATCATGAGGTAAGGGTTCATAAGTCAAGCATGATGCCCGGTTAGGCCGTGCCGAGGGAAGCGCCGAGAGATGAAAGCTGACGGGTTTAAGGTCGTCCTAAAACTCCAAGTCGGTATAACCGACCTGGTATGACACCCAATGTCGGTCGCAGCCCTCGGTTGATTGGCCAAACGAGGCTTGCTAGCCGCCCTTCCAACAACGGCGGCCACGGCGATGGAGGGCCAATGGTACCTAAGACGGCGCCCTCGCATCTCGCCCTTTCAAGAGGAAAAAAGAGCGACGCAGTGTGGTCTGCGCGTTTGAGGCAGTGTGGTGGGATGCGCAACCTCTTGCACCGAAGGATGAACAAATTTCACAATTCCATGAGACCGCCTGAACAGTCCAAGTTGACGGACAACACAACGTGGCTCGTTCTCATTGGAACTTTTGAAAGGGGGTTTGCACTTTCCTGCAGGAGCTTCAACATCATGTCCGAGCCTAAACCTCTTATGGAACTGAAAAGTGTGCGCCTCGGTACACCACGCGTCGACCACTACCACCAGGCAACAACGCTGAACATACATTCCTTGGCGGTAATGCAATTCACGGAGATGAAGCATAGTAAGTCAAAATTTACACCGAGGTAATTCTATACGCAGCAAAGCCAGCAATCCCTCGATGACACCAAGTACCAGCACACCAGTCCGCGTATGGCATTGACAATAGCTACAAATCATCACACCCAGAGGTACATGGAGACACGGTATCAGAGGCTTGTAATCGTGTACTATTCTCAATCTCCCGCCGATAAGCGATCCATGGTCCTGGCCTTCTGCGGCTGACGTCCGTGTCTCAACGATCAACGCTCGGAGGTTGTGTAAGAGCCCCCTGCATACTGACAACAGGCGCTCAGATGCGCCGATCGAGAACCCGTGTGATCGAGGCAAGAGCCCATCAGAAGGATAAATATAAAGTAGATGAAAACGTGAAGTTATTTCAGTGAGAGTTGCCAGGGACATTTTTGCTACTCATTTCAGTCGTTATCGATCCGTCAGTCGTTCATTTTCTTCACTTCACTTCATTCATTGACAAACTACTGTGCTCGATGTACACGATGTTGTCTTCAACTCCATTACTTGCTTTGATTGTTTCCCTTCTTGTCATCATCGTTCATGGTGATGATTTTCTTAATACCCAACCTCCTACTTACGAGCCAAACAATAAACGGAATCCTGTGTACAGAGAAGGGACTATTGTGGACATTTACTTGGGGACAAACTCTACTTTGGTGGATATTTGGGTTTACGAATCGTACCCGCTTGGAGATGATGGCAAGGAGATGAACCAAAGCATCTGTAAAGGGTGTGGTTTTGCCTATGTTTCGGGTAAGGTTGACTTCAGAGATGGCGCGAGTAAGTTGCTGATCAATCTCTTAGATGGTCCCTACGATGGGTGCATTGGGTATTCGTGGACGACAAACCTTACCGGCTTCTCCACCAACGTCCCAGAGGGCGAAGCTGCCGTGCTTTACTTCAAATCCTTTGAGCGCGGGAATTCTACCGCGAGCGCGACTTCCCTTCCTTTCAACATCTCGCGGAGCAGCACGAGCACGTCGTCGTCGGACACAGCGACAGCAGATTCGGGCGAATCCGGCCTGCCGACCATAGCCCTCATATCTATTTCCGCTGGTGGTGCGGCAGTTGGCCTCCTGGTGCTCGAGGCCATTGGCTTTTTTGCTTGGAAGTACTTCCGCAAAGGCGTCACTCGACGGAGGGACAAGCGGCGCAACAGTAATCTACCTAATGTTAATGACATCAATATGAGGCGGGTAGGTGCAGGCTCGCGTTACTCTAATCGCATTTACGAGCTTTCAGCATCATGGATACGACTACACGAAGCGCCCTAGTGGCGTGGAATAGAGGCTAGGTCATTGGATGAGTTCGGGGCTGAGAATATGATTTGTTTCGTAATGTTTGTTGAAATGGTTGTCCAAGTCGTTGTGTAGCCTGGTAGAACTAGCAGAAATCTCTTGAGTAAATTTCTTATGGGCAACGCTATTGTCAGGCATAGATTGCGTCGTGTTTTGGTTGATTTTCTCCGGTATAAACATTCATTGTATTTTGCTACCATCTCAACAAACTATAGGGCTACCATGCGCTCTCGATTGATGCGGGATTGCTCCACAAGGATTTATGAAGTTCAGGGTAGGCCGATCCTGACAGCCAAGTGAGTGCTTACGCACCTTCTGCCTCACAATGGATTTCTAATCTACATCAGCGCCCCTCCATTCCGTCCTTAAAAAAAAGAGGAGCCGACACGGGCAGGGCAAAATACACATGATCACAGCCCAATTGTACTTTGATCCAACCCAATCTTCATATAGTGGGTTGTTGCCACTAGCTCACGCCTCATTCAATAGTGCATGTAGCTAGACGACTAAGCGAGATGTCGGTGTTTGACGGAATTCATCTAGAAAACAGAGCTTCCAAAACCACAAGCATTGATTAAATTTCGGAAAGAAAGAAAAGGACACAGTTTTTTTTTAAAGCTTGTTTTGAAAACTCCTATGCGTGTCATTGTCGAAAAGGGATCTCGCTGAATCCTCCTTCACCGCTGTTGCTCCTGAGTTTCAGGGTAGGTCGGCTCCACGATAAATTAGACTATTAATATTTAGGACGAAATTCCACTTTGAGCTGGTAATATTGAACCAGGTACACGCTAGCTCCCGCTTTTAGCTGCTAAAGAAATGTAGCCCCCGAGTGTTATTGGCAGAAGGCAGGACTTGCATTAAAGACAACATACCAATTGCGGTTGGCCTTACTGCTAAGCTAAATAGCCTAAGGGACGTAAGCAATAGTTTCTTTGGGCTGGCTCGGTTACGGCGCCGGATTAGCGTGGAAGCCCATCCCCATTGCCAACTTCCTGTGATCGTATAAGAAGCTGTGGCATCCGCTTCTTTTCTTTAGTGAGATAGTATTCATACCATCCGTCAACACTCATAATGCATCTAACACATCTGGTTATTGCCTCCATGGCCGGCCTCGCTGCGGGGGCAGGCATCTCGGTAAATGCTGGCTGCGCGACCCAAATGGGCACAAAATCCGTGAAGTCGGTTCCGACGGTGGCTTCCTCAACTACAACGACATATACCACAATCTACACGACAAAATTAGCTGGCAAGACAGTTACTGTAACGCCCAAGCCTGTCACAAAGACGATCACTCGCTCAATCACTAGTTCCACCACTTCTACGGCAGCTCCCAAAACGACCACGGTCAGTCTCAGAACCACAAAACTGGTGACCTCAAGCGTTACTCTTGCGGTTTCCACTGTCTTTGAGACATCTACTTCTATCACCGATACCTCGATTACATCCACAACCACTGTACCTACACCTGTAAACTTCACACCTGTCCAGGACACGCTCGACCAGGCCACTATGGTGGGCAACATCAAAGGCGACAGCGTCCAGAAGCGCGCGACGACTCTTTTCCCTCAGAAGGTCGAATGTAGGACTACAACTTACATGCCCGCCACCATCACCGTGACCAAAGCCCCTACAAAGACGGCCAGCGGTTCAACAAAGACCACTACCAAGACCACGACTGTGAAGAAGGTCAGCACCAAGATCCCTGCTGCTGTGACGGTCAAGACGACTTCTACCACGACTTCCATCATCCAAAAGACAATCACGCCCAGCCTTGTCACCGTCTCTACCACTATAACAACCACGACGACCGTGGACCTCCCAGGGCCTACAGTGTATGGTGCGTGCGCCGACAACAACTTTGCCGACAGGTTGTCCAACGGAGACAAATTCTACCTCATCAGTGGTACCGCTGACGCTACGGCAAAAATTGTCGGCGTCGACAGCGCCTACGAATGCTGCACGCTTTGCTTCTCGACCCAAGGTTGCGCGGCAAGTTATCTGCAGTATGACTACATATGCGCGCTGCTCATGCTGCCAGACGGATCTGGTTGCTCCACCGAATCGCCTTGTTCAGGGTCCATCTCTAGCCGCCAGTCTACGATTTTCGGGAATGGTGTGACGCTCATGAACGGTCCTGCTCTCCAGTGGAACACTATTACCGGCTGAGTTGCATAATGGTCATTTACTTTTGGCGAATAATGCATGCCGCTCAACGATCCATCAAATTCGACAAAATGGTGTCGATAATGCGTAATTCTGCACCCCACATCTACTAGAAATAGCCTGAAACCTTGCATTGGAGGACGCGATTCCCATCAGAATCCGTACTGTAGAGTCAAGGCTTGACGAGAAGCAGAATGATGAGGTCGTGCAAAGACGAGTCACCTGTCTTCTTAACGCGATACGACCTATATAAGACCGAACTGTACCCTTTTTAGTTACAAAATATTTTGTAGTTCGCCCATTCGTAGTTGGAGCGATTGAATTGTTAGATTTAGAATTAGAGACATTATCAAGATTGTCGCCCTCTCCACCCACTTGTCTACCATGGGCCTTGTCATACAGACCAGGTGGCCCACTGACGACTTAAAATTTTATTGTAACATAATATGACTTCTCAATTAGAGCCTAGCGTTATGACAAGTCCTGCTCATTCCCGACAGGAAGTAAGCTGGAAAATAATACCAGGTCTCTACTCATGCAGTAAATGCTCGTGTGTCAGGAGCAACGATTCGGCCAAATGGTGGGCAGCACCCTTTTCGCGATCTTATGTCGTACTTGAGTCAGTAATAGACGAACTAAAATCGTCCTTTATCACTTTACGTCATGCTACTTCCCTGCTACTTCCCTGCGCCGATGCTTAGAATGGTTGGTAATATTCCTTAGAGACGTGATGTCACGTGCGTATTTGACTGTGGTTTGAGCCTCCTTTCCAGCGCGACTGGCTAGAAATCGGCCCTTCACCCACTTGGCGAGGAGGGTGGCTGAATTTCAGTGAGGATAAATGGACTAATTCGTCGTGGAGCAATTGCACGGGCACATCACGGACATGGCCAATCGAAACGGTGGGGCGAAACATGATGAAGATGCCGCTACCGGGGAGACTTGCTGCTCGAGTGTGAGATGGGCGTTGCCAAGAAGCTGCTTCAGCGCTCAATCGGCCGTATGGAAGAACTCAACAGGCCCAAACGGTGCAAGGTCTGTTCCATCACGCAGTGGAAATGGCGAAGAGGGGTCCTGGCACGTGGTGGCGTCCTTCTTAGCCCCCTCGCATTGACATTTGTGGAGCGTAGATCATATCATCCCAGGGGTAATTGCCGTGGCAAGGGCGCTGAGATGTGTCGAACTGGCGATCACGCGCAGCCCCTGCGAATGTGCGAAATGGTGGCGAATATCTAGTGAGTAATTTGGTGAGGATTCGGAAAGAAGTCCGAATCGCGGGACTGCTTCGTGGATTTCCAATGCTTACTGATGGACCAAGTCAGTGAATCAATCTGCTGATGACGACATAAAGTCGATCACTTATTTCCTGACTAACAAGGGCAGTGCAAAAAAACAAGTTGTGAGTATGGTGGTGGTGGGTGTTTATTTAGCTGTAAGCCGATTGCCATCTCCTGACTTGAGCAATGCCGAATTTATTTCCCGAGATGCATCGTGAGGTATCACACGCCGGGAGGGGCCGATCGATCCGGTAAAAAATAATGATTATCCAGACGCCTCTCTCCAGCCACGACTCCATAATTAACTAACTGGCCTCTCGACACACGACTGAAACTCGCCAGCCACGTCCCGCGTTGTCCCCGGAGCGCTTTGACACTCCACCAACGGGGGAGAAAATTCTGGCTGCAGCACTAGGACAGGTACAGGAGATCTAGGCCGCTTCTAGTGGGCCCTGAGTCAATTGAACACACGACCTGTCTTGTGCACTTGGATGACAGGAATTGGGAAAAAGAAAAGTGAACCATGTTGGAGCCCTGTGGTCCTGACAGGATACATACATGTCAGACAAGCTAGAATCCCGATATTGACTCATGGAATGTGCCATCAGAATCCTCGTCATGGAGGAAGATGGCAATTGCATTTCCACGGTCTGAAAGCCACCACCCCCGAAACAGCTATCCGAAGGGGCTAAAACAATGGCTCCAGGAACGGCGCATCGCTTAGTCTCTCCACCAACAATTCTGAGCCCAAGCCATCATCCGATCACACACGGAAATGACCATTACAACGTTGAGACGGTTTCTTTTCTTCCTTGAGGCCAATGTGTGTGATTGAATGCTTAGCCGCGGGGACTTGTCATCATCGATTCACCGAGTTAGCCGCCAGATGTACCGATTCACCATGTTGTTGCTCCGCGGCGCGCCCAGGCCTTTGCGCTTCGGACCAGATCCCGAGCCGTTCGACCTGATTCTGCTCGTGGGAAGACAAGAACTTGATTGTGCACGGATCCATGGCATGTCCATCACTCGGGCTCATGCACGCTAAATTATGCCGCCTTTTAGATCGGTTGGCCCTGTCGGCTCTGTTCCGCATTGCCAAGCTACATTATGAATAAACTGCGTCCTCCCACCACCCTCTTCAAACTCAATTGAAGACGTCGGTCGCATTGCTGTTCGGTACCAAAATCGCCTAGCCATGCGCGCTGTGTGGAAGCTCGCCTTGGCGCTTTGCCTTGCGGCGGTGCCTACAAGCATGGCCGAGATGTCACAGCAGGAACTCCTCAATGGTCTGCCATCATGCGCGGTAAGCAATCAGCTGCAATGCGATCCAGAATTTTTGCTAACAGCTTCTAGGTCACTTGTTTGTTTAATTCGTTAACTGACTCTGGTTGCATGCCCACGAATCGAACCTGCGCGTGCACTAATATGGACTTTCAAAACGAGATGACGGAATGCGTCGTGCAGGCCTGCACTATCAAGGAATCACTCAGTAAGCTTCAACAAAACTAACCAGGCAATGTATCTTCGCTGACCAACTTCGCGCAGCTACCAAGAACATGAGCATGACCTACTGCGACGCCCCCATCCGCGATCGATCCTCATCCCACGTCATCGTGTCCAACACCATTGGAGTAATCGGCTGCTTCTGCATTATCCAACGGTTGCTATTCAAATTTCTCTTCAAAATTGAATACGGCCTCGACGACTGGTTCATTCTTCTCACTGGAATATCCAGTATTGCCAGTCTGGCTGTCAACCAATGGGGCCTTGTAGCCAGCGGTTTGGGAAAGGATGTCTGGACCGTGCCGTTCAACGAACTTGGGAACTTTGGGAAATTCTTTTACATCTTGGCGGTTCTCTACTTTGCCCAGCTTACATGGGTCAAGATGTCGATGCTCTTCTTCTGCCTGCGCATCTTTCCAACCAGAACGCCTCGGCTTCTGCTGTGGGGGACCGTCGTATTCAATACCATGTATGGCATCGCATTCACCATTCTGGTCATTTTCCAATGTCGACCCGTTTCTTACTTTTGGACCAAGTGGGATGGAGAAAGTAAAGGAATGTGCTATAGCATCAACACCATCACTTGGTCCAACGCGGCAATCAGTGTCGCTCTTGATGTTTGGATGCTGGCCATTCCCTTGTCACAGCTAGGAAATCTGAAATTGGACTTGAAGAAGAAGATTGGCGTTGGTTTAATGTTCTTTGTCGGCACAGGGTGAGTATTTGTTTTCTCATACAACCTCGGATGAACCATATCTCTAACCTCGACTTGCAGCGTAACTGTCATCAGCATCATCAGACTTCGCTTCCTTGTCGAATTTGGCAAGACCGAGAACCAAACTTGGGACTTTGTCGAGGTGACACGATGGTCCATTATCGAGATTGCAGTGGGAGAGATTTGCACATGCATGCCATCACTCCGCTCTGCCTTTGTTCGGCTGTTCCCCAAAATTGTCCAAACAACGAAAAGCACGTATGGAAACTTCAGCACTGCTAAGAGTGGCCGCTCAACTGTCCGGAGTGTCAACGACAACGCTCAGACACCAGCCGTCCGTAATGAAATTATCCTGTCAAGGACATACGTCGTTTCTTACGATGAGAGCGATGAGACGGAGTTGGTCCGCATCAAGGACTCAGATCGGAAGAGCGAGAGATCAGATCTCGAAAATTAGAAATGATACATGTCGGATTTTAATGGTTAAATGACAAAAAAGGATAACTTTCATCCAGAAGAGGGGCGTCCACTAAGGCTTTGTTACAATACATGTTGAGTTAATGCTGGGTCATGAAATAATTTCTAGTCCTATACAAGAAAGAGGAACTCATGCAAAGAACATGAGGTTTCACGTGTAAACTATACTCTCAATTCCTCGTTTGATGGGACCCAGTGTGAGTTTATTGCCCTTGTTCAAACAAATCAAGTGCATTCCTGGAGACTCTTCCTCTCAAAAGGCAACATTTATTAAGTTTTGCCCTTATTCTTGGTTTCCGAAACACCGTTGGTAAAGAAATCTCGTGATGCCTTAACTATGTGCAATTACCCATTCGGCACCGTACGGGGTGGCAGCAAATTGGATCATTGATTTCTAGGTAGCATTCTTAATTCTATTTAGTGAAGTACTTATAACGATACGTGCGTCTAGCAAAGCTGGTGGAATGCAACAGTTTTCCAAGGGAGACTACAAGTTGCGGGTTCAGCAATTACGTACGGCAAAATGATGCAAGGAAAGATCATGTGTTTTGTAAATATTGTGAAATAATTCAATGTCTTAAGCAGCTTACTATTTTCTGCGGGTCGTGGCCTGGCCTGTTTAACTCGTAACTCCATACTCGGCTAGCAATTGACAAATCCTCAAGTTGATCCAATATGCCGCTATCAACCTACCATAAACGACGCCCTTTCCAGAAATCAGAGGGCCCAGAAATGCGGTCACAGGTCGACCATTTTATGATCCTTAATTCATGTGATGAATTCCCTACGGAAGAGTGGCACTGCCATCTAGCAGACCAGGCACAGGTGAACCAATACTGTCAACCGAAGAAACCAGCGTGTGTCTGCTCGCGACGAAATTCTGAAGTAGAAGACTTGGTATTTCTCAAATAGTAAGCATACATCCGATTTTTCCGTTCTCATTATCAAAATGACCTGCGGTGACACCGATCCTAAAAAGTTCAAGTGTCATCTATGTAACAATGCGCCCATAGGCTTTTTGATGAAACCTTGTTGTGACCAATCGGCATTTGTAAAAAGGCTACCTTACATTTAATTACTGAATTGTCGAATTGCCGTAATCGACCAAATTATTTATACAGCTCAGACAACCCAGCGATTCATTCCCAAATTATTCCAGCTTGTCTGCAAAATAATTGAGAGCGATTCCAGGAAAATTTGCAAAGTTAATTCTGATAAAGTTCCATCGACTCAACACAGCCTTGGTCTAGTTCGTTGCTAGGTCCAACTCTCTGCCGTAGGCCCCTGCCGCGCCGTGTGGCGCAAAAAAAGGAATTTAGCAGAGCTACTCAGCTGCACAATGTCTTGGTCTCAGTCTTGGGATTTGATGGAAAATAAATGGTAAATTTCAGTGCTGCCAACAAGTAGATATAGGCTAATTAAAAAAAAAATCAATTCTGTTCCAAACAGAGCAAACCCCGACCAGGGAATGTTTGACAACGTCATTCAAACAGGGATCAAACCCGTCAAACGCCAGCTAATTTCTCACCACGAGCCACTATCCAATAAAATTAAGGGGTCCGAGCATTAAATGCTTTTCGTCTGACTAAGTTGGCAGCACCAAAAAGCTGGTATATTAAAGAACGCTAGCCTCGCCCAAATTTTTCTCGAAAAAGTTGAACGGCTAGTCGCTATTTCGTCGCGAACTCGGCCCAGTTTTGCAGACACGCCCACGGATACAATGCGCCCATCCACCCTGCTTTGCGGCTTTCCGCTAGTCGTTGCGGCGTCCTACTGCCACTTCAACCCATCGGACAACGCTACGGCGCAAAATTACCCCGGCTCCGAGAATGATGCGACCACAGCTCCCTACGATCTCGGGCTTCTTTCAGCCGTGCCGGTAGCCGACGTCTGCAACTCGGGCAACAGCACCGCTGAGCTAGCGTGCGCTCGCCAGTACATCAACGCCATCGATGAGCAAATCGCCTTTTTGTACGCCAGGCGCCTGGGCTACGCAGCGGTTGCGGGCTTCTCCAAGTTCCGCTCAAATACCAGCCTCAACGACCCAAGCAGGAACGACGCCGTCGCGGAAAGCATGGCCCAAAAGGTTCTCAAGTATGGAGGAAGCCAAGACGCAGGGAGAGTCATGGCTGGCGAGGGTTGTCAAATCTATGCCAGTTTGGAGTTTGAGGCGGCGAGTATCCAACAATCCTGTGCTCCCAGTTTTGATGAGGAATTCACAAGGACTTGCAGTTAGGGAGAAACTTGCAATGACCTACTGATAACAAAAAGTTTCGCAACGCGAAATATTAGCTTCAGGCTAGAGTAAATAAAATGTGAACCTTGTAGCCTCTTGCAAACGTACAAGCTGAATAACATATGCTTGACTTCAATCAACGTTGGTTAAATCATTTTCGGACCCAATTATCAGATCATCTTCGACATGCAGACGTATAAAGTTATGAATATAACATAATTAATGACATTGTATAAGTTTGTGCTCGTTTTACATTCCGCTGCACCAGGGCGGGACAATGGTCTTGGAAAAAAAAGGAGATGTAGGGTAGATCGGCCGACCTGTAAGCCCTGTCACAACACCAGGTTTAGTAGGATAAAAAGCCTCTAATTTTGGCACGAGTTTGACGATTCCTCTCTGAGAGACGATTATATTATAGTGACCTTATGGTATTCGTGAGGTTTTCTTTTTATCTGGTTGTTGCGGGTCATTGTTTTGCTTTGCTGCTTTTCTACATTTTCATCTATGACAGCGTTCGTTATTCCACCCCTCAGCGTTGGCTTCTGATTATCATTAGGCTTTGTGTGGTTATTTCGTACCAAAACTGTACCCCTAGTTCAACGCCATGAAATATGCAGTCGTAACCGTTCTACTACAGCTTGAGAAAACACGATATCAGTGGCTGAATTCGTGCAAGGTGATCGTCCCCATCTCAACTTACCATAGAGTAGTTTTCCCACCGCAATCGTGCATTTTTACTTTACCATTTGCATTTCAAACTAGGGTCTGTGCTTCCACGGGAATATCATACCAACCATTCTCAAGGATTGCTAATATACTGGTCAGCTTGGGTTGAGTAATACCTCCCACGCAACGCTGTAGAATAGAAATTGAGATGCTTGTCTATTATGTAGGGCCACAAACTAGATCCCTCTGCAAATTTTTACTGGAGGCGCCTTTCAGGGGAGCTATCATTGCCACGCAGTTGAGGCCCAAATGAACTTGCCCAGTTGTGGGTTCAGATCTGCACACTGACGGTGGGCATTCATTCTCCACATCCCCGAACCCAGAGACAAGCAAAACTTTTAAGGCTATTGCCTTGTTTCGCTAAAACCCTTGGCTTCCAGGCCCAACTCACTCAGCTCGTGGGTCCTTGACCCGTTTTTCTGGGCATTCATGGCCAAGACAATGCAGGCCCACGAGGTGGTTGCCCCTGGAAAATCCGGGGCGCCCAGGTTATCCAATGAGCGCCTGTAGATAAGGTGCCAAGGTGCTTGAGTCAATACTGCTGGTGTCATCCCATGATTGGGACCAAGCGGATTTCCTGTGCCTTGGCCTTCCAGGCAGAGCTATCGAATTTGGCGCCAAATGAGACATGAAAAATATTTAACTGTCTTTACACAAATGTCTTTCTGCAGAACTCTGTATTAAAGTATTTCGAATAGTTGATGGCGAGGCTTTCATCAGAAAAGAGCTGTGTCTTTCAAGGCTCACTATGTACGCCGGGATCACGCATAGCAGGTAGCATGCTGTCAAACATTGGGCACATACACGTGTGCCTGATAACCTCAAATGCAGCTTCCGCTCTGACGTGGGTTTTGCCAAGCGTCGATAGTTTCTAATAGTTTATAGCATCTTGACACAGCAAACGGGGCTGCAGTTCCACAGATGAGTCTTTTTCAATATTTATGCGAGCCAAGAGGTCCACATGAGACAAGGCGCGCGGCATCCGGTTGCTGTGAAGGGCCATCGAGGACGGAGAGCAAGTCAAGAAAATGAGAGTGACGAATCCGGCAAACGAGAACGAAGACGTTGGCGATTAAAGTGGATAGGCAAAAAGAAGGTTCAACGAGTAGCAACAGTTGGAACATGGGTTCCTGCAGAACCAACCGAACGCCTCGCGCTAAGCGGATTTGGTTGGCAATGGCCCTGAACTAACCAAAAAATTTGGAGGTGACGCGTCACTGGATTTTGTGGCTTCAAATCATCTGGCAAAATCGGCACTGCGGCAATATTAAAAAGTCATGCGTTGGTGTTCCCGGAAAATTCCCGATGGACTAAGAGGCCGGTGTGCTTCTCATGATGGGGACTTTCAGTGTGTGAGGAGACGGCCGAGTCATGATCGCCCCGGAGGATCGTTGCCGAACTCAATCTATAACGATCGCAAGAACTACCAATTCTCCTGCCCCATGCTTGGATGCCGGCAGGGGCAATATGAGCTAAAATTCAACCTCCAGGCCCATTCCTCTGTACCTGCGCCGTCTCGAGGCCGTATTTCCGGGATTTTCAGCCAAGGGTGGAACCAACAGGCACTATCGATTCTCGGCCCCTGAAGATCCACAGTCTAGAGCGTGGCCTCTCAGCCAACTGTTGGCTGTCCAATGTCTCTCACAGTGCGCCGCATGCCTCGTCGCCAAAAGAGGCTTGGTACAAGGTGAGGCGTCAAGTTGTGGCGTCGACATGATTCCGAATGTGGTATTTCAGCTACTCGAAGGCTGGCTTGGTTAGCCAAATCAATGTCCTTATCGAAGCTAAGACGCCGCCGAGGACGGCGTTGACTGGCTCAGGAACGAGCGCTAATTGAGACGACCCCCCCAACAAGACAACCGAACCTGCGGAAGCGAACTGCTAGCTTCACCAAGGCTCCAGATTATTGACAATGAGTGCGTGGCAGAGGTGGAATGGCAGCCGACTACAATAGAAAGTGGCTGCCCGGCTTGCGATGAGGCTTTTGTTCAGCAGCCTCACTCGCTCCAGTCACTCATTATTTCATCACACTCTTTTACCTTGACCATGCAGGTCCTTACAGTCGCTCTTTCTCTCCTTTCTGTTGCCCAGGCCTGGGCACCGCCCACGTACAGCTCCTACACGACGACTTGGGTGTCCGACTTCAGTGGCGCGGCCGACACGCTACCACTCACCAGCCAGTGGAACTTGATCCAAAACAGCAAGACGTACAACAATGAAGTCCAGGTGTACAAGAAGAGCACCAACAACCTCCGAGTCAGCGGAAAGGGCACTCTGCAGATAATTCCCAGAAAGGATTCCTCCGGAAACTGGACCTCGGGCCGCGTCGAGAGCAACTACAAGTTCACTCCCACCCCCGGAAAGATCACCATCATCCAGTCTCGACTTCGCCTTGCCGGAAACCCCACCAAGAACAAGCAGGGCATCTGGCCCGCCTTCTGGATTCTCGGAAACTCGTACCGACACGGAGGAACATGGCCCGCCACCGGAGAGGTCGACATCATGGAGAACATCAACGGCCAGACAACCGTGTCGGGCGCCCTGCACTGCGACCAGAGCCCCGGAGGCATCTGCAATGAGCCTTCCGGTCTCACCGGCTCGACCACCCTCGGCGACAACCTCTACCACAGCTGGCGAGTTCAGTTTGACCGTAGAAGCGACTCATGGCAGGAGCAGTCTATTTCTTGGTTGAAGGACGGCGTCCAGTTCAACAAGATCACTGGCGCTCAGATCAACAACGCTACCGTGTGGGCTGCCGTGTGCCAGAGCCCGCTATATGTGATTCTCAACGTCGCTGTCGGTGGAGACTGGGTATGTTTTTCAAGCTGCGGCTTCCCCTCCCTTGTGAATGAGATGTCAGACTAACCATTTGATAGCCCGGTGCTCCCAACGCCAGTACCTGGGGAGGTTCGGGTAGCATGATGGAAGTAGGCTACGTTGCCCACTATGTCTCCAAATAAAATGGTGGCTTCTCAGGAAAAAGAATTATGTCTTTATAATATCAAACAAATACCCTGATTTCAAAGTAAATATATTATAGGCAAATACTTGCCTCATCTTTTATCCAAATCACTTCTGCGTCACAATAACATGAGTGAAAAAGAGGGAACGGGATGGAAGAAAGTTGGCTCAAAAGTAGAAAGCGCCTTTGTGTGAGCCATGAGCCCTTTGGAGCTATTCAGGACCCTGATGTATGAAAATCTCTTCGCTAATTTGTGAGAAGTTCTTATGCTGGACGTAAGAGTTGACTGGTGCAAGGCAAGATGCTGAGCAGTGGCCATGCGTTCGTCTGATTGGATCACAATGCTGCACGATTAAGGGGTACGTGCTCTTGATTTAGTGCTAGACTTAATTTGGATTGCTATTTGACAAATAACTATTTTCTTTCGTAAATATTGCTATTGCTATTTTGGCGAATCTCGAGATTTATGGGCTCTATCTAGACGGCGGCATTCTGCTGGCTGGGTGATTACCTCAGAGTTGGACAATTTGCAAAATATTTCGCGAAAGAAAAAGGTCTGTTAAACTTAGGATTGAATTGATAGATAATTTGTCATCATTCCCTCTTCTTAAACTTGACCATCGGTCCGTCGCGGGTTGCAACAAATACGTCGCGCAACTGGTACTGATCAACCGTTTGCCGACCAGGCATCGCATCGGGGCTTCCTCCACCGAGATTGTTGGAACTTTCTTGGGTGATTTCAAACTGATACATGATTTTGGCAAAGATGATGCTCATTTCCAGATAAGCCAAATTTTTTCCGATGCATCCGTGTGGACCGACTGAAAAAGCACAGAACGCTTCCTGGGCCTGAGCAACATGCCGAGGTGACGCAACGGCGTCTGCTTTTTCCTCGCTAATCCAGCGCTCCGGGCGAAACGCCAAGGGATCCTCATAGTATTCTTCGTTGAGATGCATGCAGTAATGGGCTGAGCTAACCTTGACACCCTGCGGCACATGATGGCCATCAATCACCGCACCTCCCTGGCAAACCTCTCGTTCGAGATCAGCGGGCACTGGTGGGCTCAGACGCAAAGTTTCGTCAATAAATGCTCGAAGATACTGGCATGACGAGAGGGTCGCGCCTCCTTTGATGCTGTCCAAGTCGGAAAAGCAAGATCGCAGCTCGCTAGCAAGCTTCTTCTGTACTTCAGGGAACCTCACAAGATAAAACAAGCCAGCTGCTAAAGAGATTGATGTTGTGTCGGATCCTGCAATGATCATAGTCTCGGTCTCTCCATAAAGCTCTTCTAGGGTGTAACCGGATCCAGACTCTGGATCCTTGGCTTTGAACAGGTAATGAAAAAAGTCTTTGCGGACATCCTTTTCGGAAGTCATTGATTTCTTGATGTCCTCTTCAGCCTTTGCTCGCTTGATGAAGCAATCCTCGACAAACGATTGCCAGTTTTTGACAGCTGGGGGCGCAGCCTTAGCTAAAAGGGCATTGAGGCCTCTCGGCTTTAACCATACCCACAATGGAGCGAACGGAGAAAACGCAATCTTGCAAAGTCAATATACAAAGGAATCACGTGGAGCCTTATGTCATGAACTTTACTCACCGGATGTAACATTTCCAAAAACGAAGTCAACAAATGTGGGATATATCGCAGTTCACTTTCCGGCTCCTTCATATCAAAGGATTTACCGAAACAAAGGTCGCCCAGGATGTCGAAAATAAGATAATTTGCCCAGTTTGCCATGTTGAGGGGCTTTGACCAATCTCCTTTCGTTATCTCGAGGCTGATCAATTCGCACCATCTGTCCACATTGGAGTGGATAAACTGTTCCGCGGATCGCATTGCTTTTTCGGAAAAGGCATGCGCCAGAACGCGCCGCTTTCGCGCATGGACAGATTTGTCAACAGAGTTCCAGGTATTGACTGTGTCAACAGTGCGCGGATACGCTTTGTAATACGTCGACTTGGTGACATTTGCTTGATTGTTGAAAATCGCTCTGAGCCCATTCGGTGTGTTTATCAGGACACTGTTTGGGGCAATTCGGAAGGTGGTACCTGTGGAGAAGCAGAGTCAGTACCCCTCGGTATAGCCCTCTCAGGGCGGGGACAAACCATATTTCTGTTGCAAAAGCCAGAACCACACATGTCTGTCGCCCCTGAGAGTGTGCAAATATGCGGGAAACCCAGATATACGAGCCCAAAACGGGCCAGGAAACTTGGCCAGAGGGTGGAAGAATAGCCTGTACACGGCTAGAGAAACGAAATAGAAGCAGGAAACCGAAATAAATAGCATCAGACCATTGCATAGGGATATATTCCCCAGTGCGTAATTGAAGGCCATTTTGAAATAGGTCGGTGATGAAACTGGGTGAAGAGACCCGACGGAAAAGATGGCATCGGGCTTTTATGGCCTTGCGGGGATCTTCAGCTGTTATCTGCCAGGTGGTACCTGGCAAGGTTACCTGGTCGAATCGTGTTGCAGACATTGCCGATGGTGGGTAGCAAAAATGTTACACCAAGTGATATCCCCTTGCCGTGGCCGTGATGCGTGGAGCCAGAAACGTGACAATGCATGAGCTAGCCATCCAAGCATGGCCCAATGACGGACTTGTTTCACCCACAAACGCCACGCTCGATTAGCGCTTACGGAACCGGAACTAGAAGACCCTTTTCTGAATAGGAATGTGCCAAGCAATAGAGTATACAGATTTCGCTGATAGCCTTGGGAATCAACATTAAACAGTCGACAAGATCGGGAAAAAGGGACCCAAAAATTTTATTATTTCATCTCTTTTATGTTATTCTCTCTTTACTCCCTGACTTTTGTAGATTAGCCGACCATTGCTTTTTAGCCCGCCATAGCTAAACTTTGCCAGGTCATCAGATCCCGTCCTTAGTCATGCACCCAGGCCCGTGTCCCGGTATTCCCGCGCGCCAATCCACGTTTTTGTTTTTCCGCTAAGGGAAGATCCCGCTACCACGGCGCCAAGTCCATTACCCGAGGAATTGGGGTGGAGCTTGCCTCGCGTAAACAGACAGAAGAAGAAAAAAGAAAAGAAACGGTGCCCGGAGGCACAAGCTAAGTGGTCGCTTTCATTGTCGTTTTATCCACATGGCCATGCCCCCCTCAGCTCAACACTGAGGCGGTATCTCTCAGCTCGCTTGGCAGGAAGCAAGATGCAGCGTCGGCACTTGAGAAACTGGGTGTCGTCGAATTTTTCTTCTGTCCTTGGCACCGCAATTATGCATGCATGCCCCTATTGTTCCCACTTGGGCTGTTTTAAGTCGCCTTGAAACGGCAAAACGCAGCGCGCAACTGGGTTCTATTCTCTGACACGGTTCGTGAATATTGGCTGAATGGAGTTGTGTACTTCGTATGCCCACCTATGAAAATGGATATCTTGTTAGCCTAGACACGGCGGTATCCGGATCGAGTTATGGGTGTAAACGTGTGATATATAGATTGGGGCTTACATATAGTGCCGAAATGCACTGGTCTGGCCCATAGCTATGCCCAATCTCCAGTAGCCCAACTCATGGGTTGCGTGGCTTGTGGCATAACCATTTGACGAAAAGCAAGAAAAGAAAATCGAGATCAGTAAGGCGTTATGTTTTGGTGATTGGGCCTGGGTAAGAGGTATCCCTTCTGCGTGCTAAACTCGGCCATACTCACGGGAAGGCAAGTGACTCCTTCATATTTGACTTGTATACGATTTAGAGGTTTTAGGAGTGGATCTCAAAGGCCGAAGATTTATAGTACAAGAACATTTGCCTCTAGATGTGAACACTGACTCAACGGCCTAATCAAGTTGCAGCTGCCACCGCGGGTAACTAAGTGATCCTGGCATTTTAATTGGCCAACATGTTACGGATTATGTGACCAAAGCAATGACCTGCGCATCTTGGGCATGAATGTCTCACCCCCAATCTTATTTTGCAAAAATGGTGTGTGATGCACCAGGGGGTAGAAGGGTTCGGATTCAGGTGAGCCCGAAAACAAGAGCTTTTTAGGAGCTTAAGATCCCTGGATTGGTATGGAACCATGAGGCCAGCTGGAAGTGTGGAGCGGTACCGGGCCTGGGTATCTGTTTCAGTTATTCATACGTGAATGATCCTTGGTGCATTGGTGCCCTTACATCGAAAGAACTGAATGGTCTATCCTCTGACCTGTTCACACTTCAAAGCTGTGGTCTTATTACCGATAAAGTATTTTTGAGCTGGCTTAGAAACACGAATAAATTAATACTCTCTTTGAGCTTGTTAAAAAAGCTCACAATAATGGCTGATTTGGACGAGATGGTCCGATTAGAGTAGGCTGACCTGGATGAAATACCAAAACACCACTCAGACCGAATGCGGAAACTGAGCAAACCTGGAGATATGCCCGAAAATAGGCACTTTAATGAAGAAAGAATGACGGCGGATCTTGAAGAAGCAATAGAATCTAGAAAGGAAATCATTGACCAAAAATTCGAGAACGACTGAAAGAAAAGCCAAGTAGCTCGGTGAGCTCGGAACGCTACTGGGAGACCAATCTTGGGTGGTTTTCTCATCTCCAGATCTATTGGAAGCCATAAATATCACCAAATATGCTACGAGATTCGCTGAAAAGCCGTAAACCGACTGGGTAAACCTTTCGCTTGACCTTGGACTTCGTCTTGGCGATAGGTTTATGCAAGGTGAAGATCTAGCTGACTCAGTTAGAGCGATTCAAATTTGCGGGGCACTGCCGGGACGATTTCCAAAGAGGATTCAAGATGGGAAACCTCCTGTAGCAGATTCGTATTTTTGTTGAGATATCGCCATGAAGAACCTGGCAAACGGGATTATTTGGGGGCGGCCATCATGGCTGCGAGAGGAGCCCTGGGAGCAACGCGAATTAGAAGCCTTGAAATAATAAACTCTTCGAACACAATGACGAATTTTCTTAGGGCCCTGTTTATCCTCGCTAAAAACATGGTCGGTTCGGAACAAGCCATCTGACCGGGCGGGAAACCATAGACAACTGTGACAGATGACCGCCTCAACCTGACCAAACAGTCAAACAATCTAGCGCTTCAACTTGGTGACAGTGAAATCAACATTTCGGACAAGGCTGATCTGGAAGAGGTCACATTAAACCGTCAGCTGGCGCTCCATCACTTTCATTCGCCAGCAAGTTCTCATGTTTACGCGGGCAGTACCCTAGTTGCGCACAATGTAACCACTCTGATTAGAAACAAGAACATGAGGCCTCTGAAGTGTCTGATTGACTAATCAAAGACCTCAACTTGCAATCTCTTCCTGATATTGACAAGAAAGAAATACTTAGTGAAATCACAGTGTTTGCGATTACCGATATTGTGGCACCTGCAAACGCAAATCTAAACCCGCTGACTGCACTGTGGTTTCTTGAACAAGGCCGTTATATTCTTGCATCATCCGTCGAAAAGACACAATAAAATTATTCATGGTTAGCTAGTATGGCCAATTTAGTAACAGACTGCAATTGCTTCTCGGACGTGTTGGCCACAGGACGTCTCTACCTAATAAAGAATCCAGTGACGCAAGCATTACTGCATGGTTAAAATTGAGCGACATTATGGAAGAGATGATCTGCAGACCCTATTCTATTTTTCGTGTCAGATCTCCAGGGGAGCGGGGATATCAAGATCGATCTTACACAAAAAAGGACGTAGGTGTGGGTGATAGCCCACAGCAAGATCGCAGATATGGCCCGTTCCCCGCGATTGATGGCGCGTAGCTTTGGTGCCGTCAGGGGCCAAGAGCATTTATCCATCCATCTAAGCCGTACCTGCATCTAGTAGCTCGCCTCAATTGACATGCCCCTCGTTCCTGGAAGACCCGCATTTGGGGACACTGACGGCATTGGCGGAAAGCTCATACAAATAGATGAGTTCCCACAATCAGGCCTAGAAACGGGTCAGTTTTTGTATGCTTGGGCGTGGCAAAGCAATCGCCGATTTGTGGGAACTAAGTCGTCTTGTTTGGGGTACAAGGGTCCAGGAGACCATCATCGAACGGGGTCAGCGGAACGCCGCTGTCTTGCATCTCGGTGGCTTTCTGGACTCTTGGCTAGCTGGATCTTGCCTTGCAGCATGGTACTCCTTGTGGGACACGAGCCGAAGTTGGCAGCAGCCGTCATCACAATTGTGAGATACAAACTAATCGAGATTTAAAATTCAGCTGACTTGGCAAATAGTGAGTCAGTCGAAATGGTTTTTAGCTATTCTGTGATATCTTGCGGATACCGGAGGCTCGCATCCTGCTTCTTTCTCTATAACTATCCCCAGTAGCCTTTTGCCGTAAAGTTTCAACCAAGCCAGCATTTCAACAGCGCTAATCCAAATATGCTAGATACGCCGTTGGCTACATCACCTTCCTTCTTCGGGTCCGTACAAGACTGCGCTGCTCCGGTTGGTCGATTGAAGCTTGGCTCATGACAACAGCACTCTTTATTTTTACTATGCTCTCCATTGAATGCACCGCCTGCGCTTTTATGGTTATCAGGGCCACCAAAGCGATACTTGTCTCGACCGGGGAACGAGCGCTATCAAAGAATTGGGTTTATTTCAAGGTGGAATGATGGAGGATCTTGTCCACGCTGATGTTTACCAGGAGATGGTGGCTTTTTTATTCGATGTCTTTTGTATGCTGTCATCATTCTGATCAAAATCTCTCTTGGGTTGGCGTTTGTTCGCATCGATTAGGTTCGCACATGCCATTCCTAGTTTCATCTACTTTAGGGCGCTATCCAATCCGTTTTTGCAAAAGACTTGTCAATACGATAGTTTGTGAGCAGTTGAATGCATGATGATTTGGCATTAATATACTTGATAAAATTGAGAAGGTTACAAATACATGCAATACCGCGTCCTCGGAATATTGACGTTGAGGGACCTTATTGCTGCTCAGTAACCAGCTCATCGACTCTTGCAGAGCGGACTATTTTGACATTACAAGCTTTTACAGTATATTCCATCGCGATACTATTGCTACTACATGGACATCTTCTCCTGAAAAAAAAAAATCAGGCGAAATGCCACCCTACACAGACTTTGGCAAGCATTTCTTGCCGGTCTTACCAGCTTTCAATTGAAACTTTATGTTGACAAGAATGATAGAGGCTACGACTGCGGTAATTATCTTCATAGACTTGGCCACTTTTTTCATGTTTATCCCGCTGTCCTTGGTAGTATTGCCACCTGAGGCTTTGCGGAAGTTCTGATCGTTTTGGCATGTGGTTTCGCTGCCACTGATAGCCCTTACTGCGTAGGTGGAATGAGCCTCGCTCTCGGCTGTTTGATGTCACTTCACAGAATATTCAAACTTGGGGACGGTTCATCGAAGCCCAAGTACGGCAAGTGCACTCGCAGCTGCGGATTCCCGAACAATGCACGACGCACTTGCGAGAAGCGCGATCCCAATTGTGAGATGAGGACACCTGTTGAAAGAACATGCTCCAAGTCTTCCTGCGACAAGTACGATCAACACATTGACGTTGATGAGTTCAGGACTGAGAGCTAAAAGGAAATTCTGGCAGAAAGTGACAAGAGGATTGCTGGAGTTCCATATGAAATTATGGTGGCAAACCAACTCAACCTGTCACATGATGCCCAAGTGTCAATCTCGGTTCCATATCTAATCGCTGTGTGTTTTCAGCTCTTCTCGAAGAAGTATGAGATTTTTGGACTCAACAGATTGTTCGGAGCTGAACGATAGGTCCTGGATTAGCTATGCCTATTTTGGAATTTTACCTGATTTATGCAGGATTGATACGGTGATGCGCGGTTACAGTTCAACTCTGCTGCATCAAGAGCACTCTGATGAAACGAAAGCTGAAAGATTGCTTCGCCATGGTGCGATTGCATTGCCCAATAAAATTTTATCAGGCAGTGACCGAACCCAATGGATCCCCAAGAGTTATCAGAACGATCAATTTTCCTCTCGCAGGCGCTGGAGCCACATGCATGTTGGGTGACATTCCTAATGCAGCCAACACGAGGTCGGCAGATGACGCGATAGGTAGAAATAATCCGCTAATTCAGAAGAATTGGGTTTCACCTGTGGCCTCGTTGTACCACCGTCGTCGACGGGCGCAGCGCAGCGATACCGTATCGGACGTCGCCGAATCGGGAACCATCACTGCAGTCGATACAGGATTGGATCAGACACAGTCGCCCGCAGATTCTCCCCCCTGTCGCTGCCCTGTGAGATATTAGCTTGACGCGTGGTGTCGGCTCATGGCCCGGGTGCTGACCCACTGACTAGTCTTGACAGGGACGGGAACGCCCGCGGGGAGAACAGTGGGCGGCTACTCGATGCGGCATGCGGGAGATGCGGCCGAAGCAAACACCATGGAGAAGCTGAGCCTCTTAATAATGCGAAGGTCGCTTCTTCTCTCGCTAAGGTGAAATATTGGAAAAATGTCATGACTGCCCCCATTCTGAACGCGTGGAATCATGCAAGTCTTGGCCGTTTTGATTGGCCTGTTCGCCTCTAGCTGTGCGTCCTCGAAAATGTAACCTCAACCCACTCAAGTCTTGATAAGGCAGTTCAGTTAAAAAAAAAAGAAAAAAAGTCGAAGACATCGGCCGAGACGGCTCCTTGATTGTTCTAACCGTATTTTGAACCTTGTACGGGTCTGGACTCCTGCCCTCGCCGAAACCACCAGATCCACTGTCTGATGCTTCCTTCAGGTTGAGAAGCGATAGCGCCTTGCCTCGCTCCAGTTCATGCATTTCGTATATGCTAGTTTTCATGCAGTGCTTACATGGCCGGCCGTAGCAAAAGATAGTGGCGGGCTGAAAACTGATCGAACTGGCGCTGATCGCATATGGGTAGAGATATCAATCATGAGTCTTGACAGGGGGTTGATTGATACTATCCATAGGTTCAGCTTCGAAATATTCAAAGCTCGGATGAAGAGCTGGAAAGGGATCGTGGGGTCCGGAACTATTGAAACAAGGGTGTCTGGATACCTATCGACGAGAACACCCTGGTGATCGATGCAGCGAAGGTTTTGATCCGGCTAGGCCCATCACAAACTTGGAAACGCGGCGTGATTCCGGGACTGTTACCCTGGGTCTTCGATTGAAATTTGGGCTCCGATTTTTAAATCCTTGTTTGTCTGATCTGCCAGCGGTTCCGCGCGATGATACCCTCAACCCTCACCCTGGTTCCCGCACATCCGGCACATCAAAGCCTGTGGCTGATTGGGGCACAGCTGTCTCTGCTTGGGTACGATTCAAGCTAGTACACGCTTATCTAAAGGACATCTTGAATCATAATACTCTCAGGACTGATTTAGCCCAGCGGCTACCTGATATGCTCATGGGTAATGCAGATCAATCCACCGAGTAGAAGAGACCTATCTCACGCTATTGACATCACTCGGTCTTATTTTTCTCGCTTTTTCTTTTGGGGATATACGAGCATCCTTGGATGGTTCCAGTGTTCACGGTTCTTGAGTTGTGCACTTTTTAACGACCTCTGCCAATTTATTTCACTTTTGACAGAGCGATAATTCGTTGAAGTAAAGCCTCGCTCGGCCTAGGCGCCGGTCTTGACGAAAGCACTCCAAGAGGCAAGAGCTGCTTTTTTTATTTTTTATTTTTGGAAAATTTATCGCAGCCCAATTTTGTTTCCAATTCAGGTCAAGGTAGTGCTCCCATGTCGGAGTCGTCAACGCCAAACTTCTTTCCCAATACGGGAGCAAACCATAGGTTCAAAAGCTCGCTCCTCAGGACTGAGTATGAGAAACCATGGCTGCAAGATCCGGCAATGAAGAAGACCAAATGGAACAACTTCATTGTTGGTATTTTGATGCTGCTGGGCCTTTGCACCGCTGCAGTCATTGCCTTCTTCACGAGCTGGTCATACCGGCAACCAGATGTAAGTTTTTTTTACCATTTCTTCTGCTATACCGGCTGAGTCTAATATTGGTCTACTCAGATGTGCGTCGTTTTTGAGGATCACTTCACATCCTTGGATACAAGTGTTTGGACGCGTGAGGTTCAACTCGACGGGTTCGGGAATGGTGCATTCGACTGGACCACCACCGACAAGAGGAATGCCTACGTCGACTCCGAAGGTTTGCACATTGTTCCCACCCTGACCAACGAGACAACTTCAATTACGAATGCCGAGATGTATTCCAATTATACACTCAACCTCTCAAGTAAGGGTGGTGATGGGTCTTGCACGAGCACCAAGAATTCATCGTGCATCATCACTTCCAATCCGACTAAGGGCAATATGATTCCGCCGGTGCGCTCAGCCCGTCTATCCACAAAAGGCAAGAAGACGATCCGCTACGGCCGTGTTGAAGTGGTCGCCAAGATCCCCAAGGGAGATTGGCTCTGGCCAGCCATCTGGATGTTGCCCGAGGATTCAGTGTACGGTGACTGGCCCCGAAGTGGTGAGATTGACATCATGGAGTCAAGGGGCAACGGCCGCGATTATCCGGAAGGGGGCCGCAATTACTACTACGGCACCACTCACTGGGGTAAGTAAATCACAATTTCTCTTCACAGTGGACGATCAACTAATAATTTCGAACAACAAAGGCCCAACAAGTGCGACGGATGCGTACTGGCGAACAACTGGAGCCAACAAGATCCGACGAGGCGACTACTCGAAAGGATTCCACACTTTTGGCATGCAGTGGACTGACAAGTACATGTACTTTTACATTGACAGCAAAGTGCACCAAATCCTCTTCATCGGATACAAGAAGAGTAAGCCGCTGTACGATCTGGGTGGCTTCTCTAGCATGTCAGAAAACCAGACGCTGCTGGCCAATCCCTGGGCAAGTTCGTCGTCAACCACTGGCAACGCGCCGTTCGATCAGCCTTTTTACCTAATCTTGAACGTTGCCGTTGGCGGCACGAACGGGTGGTTCCTGTGAGTCTTGTTCCCGCCCCTCTTTCTTCCTCCCGCTGCGCCGCACACATCATCTCGAAGCACGGCGCCACAGGCCGCCGCTTGAACCCTCTCTTGGCTTCTTGCCCCCCTTGCTAATGGATACTATAACAGCGACGACTCTGGAGACAAGCCGTGGATCAACGACGCCACCAATGCCCAGTGGACCTTTTGGAGCGCAGCCGACAAATGGCTGCCCACCTGGGGCGATGGGGATGCACGTGGGATGACGGTGAGGTCGGTGAAGATGTGGCAGCTGGGAAAATGCAACGCCCCGGGAGAGATGTGATGGAGAGTGGAGTGGTGGAGTTGAGTGGATCGTTTTTTTTTCTGCACCAAAGGCGTTTTCTCTGCGCCGTTGGGTTGCACCGCGTTGTATGCCGTATTCCGCGAGATCCGGCCGTAGCATTTAGTCCGCCCCCGTCTTTAATCAGTTCCGCACCCTGGTCTTGTTTTAGTGCTGCTCGCCTATAATCTTATCTGGGGCATACCCAGGCACCGTCATAGGTAATACATACATAAGTCCTGATATACTAGCCACCAATGCCAGCGCGACCCTGGTCCGGCATGCACAACTGAGGCATTTCAGCTTCACCTCAGATCAACCGCCGGCGCCAGGTAGCATGTGAAGGGGAGCAGAAACTTCAATATTTAGGTGGATCCCGCTTTTGGCAACTTTCCCAATCCATCCTTCTAGCATCTGGGCCTTTGGCAACGACGTTGCTTTGTGTATGCGGCTAAGCCGCTTCGCCTATCTAGACCACCGCCCAGAAATTTCTGTTTTGTACACTTTGCAAACTGGAATGCCCTTATCTCGGAGCATCTCTGTCTTGCTCGGCGTCCCCAAAGTCAGCCTCATGATACGAATACTACACTGTCTGCCTAAAAATATGGCCCATGCTATTGGGCACACCGGGTGTTGGCAAGCTGGGTGCCGTGCTCCCACACCCTCGACCTGCAACATGGCAAGCTAGGATCCCCTTTGCACGCGCCAGCAGTCGATTAAAGCATGGCCTAACCAATGCATCGACGCAAACGTAAGCTCCCTCTGCACCTTCACAGATTCGGCCGTTACGGCCTACCGATACCCCGAGCAGAGGCCGCAACCAAGCTGCATGGATATATTCGCCTAGGCTGACTGGGTTTGGCGCTTGGCCATCAAGCAGTCTAGATTTGAGCACTTACGTGATGACCCGCTAATTTTGTACGACTATCACTTTCAACTTGCCAAATACGAGTTTTTCAGCCTTCATGTCGTCCAATTATTAATAATATTCAACAGTCTTTTCAGCTCCTTCGGGTCCTCCTAGCGGCCGGTGAGCTGAGCTCGGTTGGACACTCGGTGAGATAGCAGTACCTTCCCTCTGACTCTTGATTTCTCTTGCCTGGCTTCACCCGTGCTTTCATCCGACAAGGGTTCAGATACTGTGCCCCAAGCATGCTCGGCACCGTCGTACCCCCGGGCAAATCCAACGTTCATGGGTGGGATCGAGAGATATGGCTGGATCAGCCAACTTGAATGTTAGCGGAAGACGGGATGTCGTTGTGGGGTTGCGGAAGACACCGCGTCTGATGGCTGGATTCGTGCCGTAGCTCTTTGAGGCCTTGGAGCTATTTGCTCGGCGCTTTGACCAAATGGGCCCATAGACGTTGCCGCTTATCTCTATTTTCACTTGGCTGCTGTGCTATCCACAGTTGAAGCCTACACCGTGCTCCAAATAAAAGTCTCCCTAGATTTTACACGATCGGAGGAGAGCCAGCCCGGTTTCCCTACTCGACTATCTACAGCCAGTGTGCGAGGTCATTTGAACGGCCCATCTCCTTCCCACTGGTTGCCAGCCCCTTCTGCCTACCCACTGTTTACCGCCCCAGATCTTTTAGATCGTTACGGAGCTGCAATGAGTCGGGCTCAGACACCGTCCCCTCCGGGGCGGTTCACAGAGGCAGTTTCTCATGATTCTACTCGGTCGTCGGTTGTCTCAGAGCATGACCCGAGGAATTCATTGCCGCCTCTGGGCATCACTTACGATGACAACTTTCGATACCGTACTGTGAGTAGTAGCCCCTGTATTCAAAACAGCATCAAGCAGACTTTGATCAGTTAACATTTTGATAGATGGTTAATTACATTTTCAAGAGGGTTGTTGCCAGCGGTTGGGTCCCTCCAGATGGTGATTCAGAAGACTGCCATGGAGTCTTGATCCGACAGACACGAGGTCACTATGTGACCTCTCCTGACCCTGTCAACAACCAGCTTTTGGATGCCGTAGTCCGACTCAACCTCGGTGCCGCACTGACCATGCGGCCCCAGATGCTGGATGGTATCATCGGGTCGCTCTCGCCGGGCCAAACGGAGCTTCGTTTCAAGGACGGTTCACAGCTTCAGATTGTTGAATCACTGTCCATGGCACAATCTTCCAACGTGAAGAAGTTCCAGTACGCTTGCGTGTGTCGTCAAGAGCGTCTCATACTCGTGTGGCAGGATGACATACAAAATATCATTCCTCAAGCCACCCGCTTCGAAGAGAGGCTTCTGTCTCTGGTACGTTCAAGCTTAATGGAAAACAAGAGACATATATTGACGATTGCTGCAGGTTTGGGGAAATGAGTCGCTACCATTCAACCTACTCCAACTGCCAACGGCGCCCTCTTCGGTTCTTTCATGGCCAAATACCGCGAGTGTTGGAACCGCTACACCTCGTTTCGAAAAGGGCCCAACCGTCACATATGAGATGACGGATGACATCCTCGAAAAGGACCCCGCTTTAGAGCGTCCTGAATCTCTTAGCCGTCCGGTCGTACGCACATCTGCCGTATTCATCGGTCTTTCCATGTGCCTGTCTTTTTGTCTGCTCTTTGGTATCTACATTGGCAAGATTCTTCGCGAGTGCTTTTTGAGTGGATCGTACATGCGCCTCCTTCTTATTATTCCTGTGCCTTTCTTGATTCTGATCAGTCTCTTCTTCTTCCAAATCGTCCTTACGGATCTGTTTCAGATTATTGGACCGATTGGAGGTGCTTCCACCAACTCTCGGTTCTATTCCTTTCACAAGCCCAGTCTCCAGCGAGCTTATACGGAGGGCTTCGTCCCTCCAAAGGTTACCATTCAGATGCCCGTTTACAAGGAGGGTCTTGACACTGTCATCATCCCCACTATCCGAAGTCTGCAGGCAGCCATCTCGTACTACGAGTCTCGTGGCGGATCTGCAAGTATCTTCATCAATGATGATGGTCTCCGAGCTGGTCTTCCTGAAGAGGATATCCAGCGACGCCGTGACTTTTACCATGATAATCACATCGGCTGGGTTGCACGGCCTAAACACAAGGGTGAAGAGGAATACGTTCGTGAGGGAAAGTTTAAGAAGGCTTCCAACATGAACTTTGCTCTAAACATTTCACGCAAGGTGGAAGGATACCTCGAAGAGTTGGTCGAAGCCAGATTGGCCGAGAAGGAAACCGACATGATCAGTGATCATGAAGAGGAGGAGCTTTATCAACAGGCCCTGGCCCGTGCGCTTGAGGAGAATCCGCTGGCCTGGGCTGAGGGCAACATTCGGGTCGGTGAAATTATCCTCATTGTCGACTGCGATACGCGTGTGGTGAGTCCATTTTCGATCTGGGATACCTAACAGTGACTAATCTTTGAACAGCCCATCGACTGCCTTCTCTACGGCGCGGCTGAGATGTACTTGAGTCCTGAGGTTGCCATTGTGCAGCACTCTACCGGTGTCATGCAAGTGTCTGGGGACTATTTCGAGAATGGAATCACCTTCTTCACTAACCTGGTTTACTCCTCTATTCGGTTCTCTATTGGTTCCGGAGAGGTAGCCCCGTTCGTGGGACACAATGCCTTTCTACGATGGAAAGGTACGTGGCATCAAATGCTTCTTTCATCCTATGCACCTTTGCTAACACAGAATACAGCAATCCAGGACGTGGGGAGACCACGTGATGACAACTTTACTTTGTTCTGGTCTGAAAGTCATGTGTCTGAAGACTTTGATATTGCACTGAGGCTGCAGATCAAGGGAAATCTTGTCCGCATCGCTGCATATCACGGCGACGGGTTCAAGGAAGGTGTCTCGCTCACTATTTATGATGAAATTGCTAGATGGCAAAAGTATGCGTATGGTGTTAGCGAAATGGTCTTTCATCCCTTCCACCGTTGGATTTACAAGGGTCCCTTCACGCCGCTGTTCTACACCTTTCTGGGTTCTGACATCATTTGGTCGTCAAAGCTATCCATTCTCGCCTACATGTGCTCCTATTTTGCGCTTGGATCAGCTCTGCTGCTATCGCTCCTGAATTACTTCCTTGTTGGGTGGTTCCGAGATGAAATCTCGGCTTGTTACCTTACTTCTTGGAACGTATTCGTCTCCCTGGTTGTGATTTTCAATCTTCTGGGTCATGTGGCACTGGCGTTTCTCCGTTACCGAACGGGAGAAAAGGCTTTGCTCACTTCCTTGATCGAAAACTTCAAATGGTCACCGCTGATGACTTGCTTTTTTGGTGGCATTGCTTTTCACATCAGCCTCGCTCTCCTCGCTCATCTCTTCCACATCGACATGCAATGGGGATCCACATCCAAGGAAAAGGAAGACTCCAACTTCTTCGAAGAGATGCCGCGTATTTTCAAGACATTCAAGTGGATGTACCTCTTCATCTTTCTCGTCGTTGGCGGCATGATTTATCTTGGCGGCTTCGCTGACCCCGACTGGGCAATTCAAGACTTTACAGCGATCGTTCCATTGGCAATTAACTTGGCTTTCCATGCCTTGGTCCCGCTTGTCCTGAACCCCAGTTTGATGGTGTTCAATTACTAAAGAATCCGGAATAATGAATACACGATGCTACGGAGGAAGGTTAATCGAATTACATGGGGTTTCTTTTTAATATTTGGTCTGTGGATAAAGGCAGCTTCTGCGTCAAGAATACAATTAGTGGTTGATATAAAGCTAAAAGTAATAACAGTAGGAAGAATGAAACTCTTAGCTAGCCTTTTGATAGTGGTTAAAATAATTTTACTGCAATGAATTATATCTTAAGAGCATTCTTGAACACTGATACCAGCCTAGGTCAATTGCATACCATTTGATGTTGCCGCTGTGGGGATCTTATGAACACGCACATAGCAGGCTATTATTCTTTGGTCTTGTATTTAAGCCATTATTCGCTTCACAAAAATAGACCTTTCCATGGCATACAAACGGTTTGTCGTTAAAGGTATGAGTAGACAGCTTGATAGGACAGGTTATTCACTGTGTGCCGCTTACGGGTACTGGGTCGCGTGAGGCGGTCGCAGGTGGCAGAACAGACGCTCAACACTGTGTGTACATGGGTCTGACTTGACGACAATGAAGACTATTCCGGTCAAGCCCGGAAAAGCCGGCTTCCGTCAGTTTTTCGATACTGGAAAATACTACAGCATCACTTCTGGGCATATCAAGATGAACTAATCTCCAGCATCATCGTCCACTGTATCTTGCAGGCCTATTGCACCAGCCACCGCCTGAGGGCCCATATTCTAGTGGGGCCTTGGCCACCCTCATCCACAAAGAACGCCCGCGAGGGCTTGCGATCAAGCAGCCAATAGTATTGACGTAGCTTTGTTTTATTTGACTGCCGGCTTGTGACCACTGCCAAATCTGAACCAAATTCACTTGTTCTCTCGGATAGTCTGGAGGTATGAGCGGGGTAACGGCTATTTAAAATTCCGTCTTCCCCGCTCGATAGGCTGAGTATAAATTGAGTTACCTCGGAGCTAGAGACTCCAACGCGACCCCTCTCTTATCGTCCTCCCTTTTAATAACAGAGATATGCAGACGGCTAATCGACTATCGCGAAGAAGTGACTTCCTTGCTCAGAGCAAGACGTATGTGCCAATATCTCACGCGTCTTGAGCAAGTCCTCTAACTTAGACCACCCAAGGCTACTTTACTCAGAGGACTTCTCTGATGTAACTGTCACATGTCAGGGAAGAACCTGGAGATTACACCAAGCAATTATCTGCCCCAGATCAAAATTCTTTCAGAGAGCCTTCCAAGGCGACTTTAAGGTATTTATGTCTAGCCCTCTCTGAGTAGTCGCACTGTATCCCAGTCTTTTCGTGAGTGCACGACGAATATAAAGGATTATTTGTGACATTTCTATCCAGGAAGCAGCCGTCAAGTCTCTTGATCTAGCGGAAGTAGACCCAAGGCTGTTTGATTATGTTGTCCATTATCTGTATACCGGAGGTCAGTCAGACTGCCAACTTTTCAACCGCCTTTCTTTTCTTGTCTTTAGAAAGGTTCAGTCAAGCTGACACTTTAAATTAAGATTGTGATTGGGATAACCTTAGCCAGCCCGATGGCAATCTCTTCGTCCAAGCCGCCGAGCTTTGTATCGTAGCCGATTACTGCGCCCTGGATCAAATGATTCTTGACATATGCGCCTATCTGAGGGAATACTGTACACCAGTAGCAAGATCCATTCAGAGAGCCTCCAGATACATGGCTTCCGAACCTGAAGGACCGCAGCCGATTGATGAGATTTCAAAAGGATTTTTGAAGATGTACATCGAAGGGGCCAAGGTGGCGTTCGACCATCACACGCCAAGTTTAGATCCGCTTCGAGCCACATTCCGACAATTCGTTTCAGACACCGCATATTGCGTGCTGAGGGACCAGGCCTTTACCAAAGCATTGCGAGAGTGCGTAGCACTGTCGCAGTCTATTTTGGAGCATCTCTTTACCGAAGGCTCGACCTTTCTGGACCTGATACCTGACTTAAACAACATGGTTCCCCAGATGTGTAGCAAATGCAACCAGTATAACGTGTATCCTTACACTGCTACATGGGTCGTTCGAGGTCAAACCCAGGGTCGTTGCAAAAGCTGCCAGGAAAAGTTTGAGCAATCTGGTTCTTAGACATTCCAGAGTCAGGAATCACCATGTATATTTCCTAGCCTGCAGACGATTGATCAGGTATTTATTTGTTTGCCAGTATCGAAATAATCATTTTTTTCCCCATCCACACCCGACTCTCATAGAGTTCCGGGAAAGATACTCCGGCTATTTCATTATTTCTGGGGCAAGACGTCATAGTCCCGCACGGCTGACTTTAGCCCAGCTGACATTGGCCCACTGTCTCACATGATTTCCTTGGCAGAAACCTGCGGCAATCCCGCCACTATCCATTCGCTCGCAGCGAAAGTGAACTTGAATAACAAGGCAATTTTTGTATTATTGTCGCATAGACACTTCTAGCTGGTGCTTTCCGCTCAAACCTCGCTCGATATATGTTCAAACATATAAAAACTCTAATATTCATCTATCATTCCTGGAATCTTGTCTGCTAGTTCAACTCTTTTTGTCCTGTAGGGTTTCAAGGCTCACATTATACTACACTTCTCATCTCTTAATCATATGCATGAATTTCCGAATTCGTAAAACGTCTGCAGGCACCCCTATGCAATGATGAAAATCAGCCAATTCCAAGATACTGATAAGTAGAATCCCTTCAGCAATGAGGTCAAAATTATTCGAGTCAAAGCCTCTTGAACAATGCGGAGGAAAAATCAGGAATTATGATCTCTCATTTAAGCTACCATGCCAGACTTACCACTGTTAAAGCATCATTTTCCCAATAACGGAGCTTTTCCCGGTTTTTATGCTATGACCAGGACGTAAAAGGATTTTGTCCGTCTGCAAGTTCTCCGGGATCATTATGCCTGATAGTAGAGTTGCACTATTTTGAGGTGGGGGGGGGCGGCCCAGCTTGCCCGGCAACAGCCGTGATGCGTGTGGTTGAAGAACCCTGGGGATTGGCTGACGGTGGTATCTGAGACAGTGAGCATTTCAACTCAAAGCTGCGGTCAAGCCCACTGCCACCTATTGCGCAGAAAAAGCAAAGTGTGTTCACTACTCTCAGCATGCTGCCAAAACCAGCGATTAGCAACAGGGTTGTTAGTTCAACAGGCGCGCGAGCCCGCCAAAGTCAAATAACGCCTTGTTTTGGAGTCGGAAATGAAAATTCCACTTGGATTTTCGTTATCTTGCCTTTTTCTCTCTCTTTTACTTGGGCTACAGCTTGGATGGGCAAATGGCCTGTCATGAGCGTTTATCCGGAAGTCATCTTTTATTCGCCACCAGATGTGCGAGATTTAGTGCAGCCAATGTCCGTCGCCCTGGATGATGGGACGCGGCTGTGGCGAACGGGAGGTGCATACCCTGAAAATTACCAGGTCAGCGATGACAGTGGCGAAAAAAAAAATAAGATAAAAAGCAACACAGCGGACGCCATGTCTTTAGCCATCGAGATCCATATGTCTGCTGGATATATCTGTAGTTCTGCGGGGGGCGGGGCTTCGCACCCAACCTCGCCCTTGGATCATCATCACTCATCATGTCCTCTGCCTCAATCATCGCAAAGTGCATGTCGCTCATCGACCTCGCTACCGCCGCAAATGTTCGTCTTCGCGCATTTGTCAAGCGGCGCAGCGATGGCCGCAGCGACGCGATCAGCCTGTACAGCGAGCTCTGTGCTGTCGGCTTGGCACTCGAGTGCCTCGTCCACGATGTGACCAACATATCTGGAGGCTCTGCGGATGTCATGCAAAAGGAACTGACATTGATATTGGGTGATTGCAGAGGACTTGTCAGCAGCATCGATGATGGGTTCCGCGATGGCGCCGAGGCTAGAGCTAACACGCCAGTCGAATGGGCGTGGGCTGGAAAAGACAAGACCGATGTCTTGTCCCAATTTGCCAGAAGCTACAAGTGCATCATTCTACTATCTATCGAAATGATTCAATTGTACATCCTTGCGGGTCATCATTTATAGGAACATTCGGCTAACATGCTCAGATGCGCCATTAAAAATAAAGACGCGAATGCCCCAAATGCAGCCACTCAAAACGCGAGCGTCGAGAAAAGCATCCGCGAAGCTTTGAACGAAATCAATCACATTCCTATCTCTCTATCAGAGACCCGCTTGATGGAGCAGATCCTCTCTATCCAGTCACATCTGGACTCGCTCACTCTGTACGCCAAGTCGATCGCTGGCGGGAATGTCGATCCAACCACCACCTTCTTCACATCCCCTCCCGTCGCATCATCAATCCTGTAGGCATAATCTAGTTCAATAAAACTTTTTTTTTTATTTTACAAAGAAAGAAACCACCCATCTTACTCATTTTGAAACGCAGGAACGGGTATGACGATGAGCAATTCACTTCCCAACCACCGCCAAGTTATTCTTCTCTCGTCAACGAACCGGGTCCTTCGAACGTCGATCCTACAGTGCCTCTTTTTGGCCCCGGCCCCGATGCCGCCACTCAACTGACAGTCAGAGCATTGGGCGGGTATCCCCTAGAGCTCGAAGAGCAGAAGTTCGTCCCATTTGCCTCCCGAGACTCCATGCAGGTGCTCTGGGTCCCGCATCGCAAAAGAATCATCATTTTTAACCTAACCTTTCGACACGTCATGGGTGAAATCTGCTCAGATACCGATGGGAATAAGGGTTTTTACCCAGTCAACGCCAGATTCTTTCCTCGCTGCGCAAATAACACATTTATCGGCATCAAGTATCGGTCTACAGCCAAAGGCTTCATAGAAATCTGGCAAGTTACACGAGACCTGTCGCCACCAGTCCTTGTCAATACGCTGCACCACCTGCCCGCAGACGGGTCATGGGATGTGGGTGTACGGGATGGCAGAGAGGTGCTGTATATGCTTCTACGGAATGATCCATCGCAACCTATGGAGTTGTGTGTGACAGATCCATTCTCAGGTGAGCTGATGGAAACCCTTGATGAGGTGCTAGCGGTCAATCCGCTGCGACCACCCTTCTTGAAAGCATCCGCCACTGGCAAATCGTTGTTACTTTGCAAGCATACCAGTTCTAGCGTCCAGCTATGGACTCATTCTTTACATCCGGATGAGAATGTATACGAGTATAGAGAAGTACAAGTTCCTCATTCGCCAGAAACCCAACGGGAAATTTCCATCAGCGACTTCACTCTCACGCTTGCCACGCCAACGCAAGTATTTTATTTCGACATCGCATCCCCAGAAGTCCAGTTACGCATAACCGATCTTAAGTTTGCCGAGGGACCAAGTGAGGTGATCCTTTCGAGTTGTGGGGGTCTGGTTCTGGCGGGATATGCGGGATCCGACTTCATGAAACTGTGGAGCTGGAGAAAGGGAGAGCTCGTGTCCACAATGGCACAACATTGGATGACACAATGGAGCTTTTCCCCAGACGATAAGTTTCTGATCAGTGTGTGCGATTCAAAGGCAGCATTATTTGAAGTGAGCAACTGCTGCCACAATACAAGGATAGAATAGAGCAGAGTATGGTGTACATGATGGATGTTTCATCAAAATTACAAGCTTATATTTATTACAGTTTAGGCGCAGATTATCTTTTGATGTTTAAACTCACCGTAACGTCTCTAAACGGCCAGCAGGTGACATCCAAGGTTACAGAATGCTTGTATCCAGTCCATTTTTAATCCCCTTTGTTGTTCCTGGTCAACCCTTTCCCAAATGCGCTGGATCGTTTCCCACTGTGTACGAATATTGGCAATCCGATAATCTTCTACCCTTTCCCACCATTCTCTCCAAACCTCTCGCCCTGAACCGATGGCGTCACATGAGGCAATGAATGATGGCCATGATATTGGTGCTGTCGATCTTTGCGTGTGGCACTTGAGTTGTGCTTTTATATCTTCTGCCAGGTTCATGTGCCGAACCACGCCGGCCACCTCCTCCACAAGATCCGTAGCATCGCAATGCTGAATGCGTCGGTAGTAGTAGATCAGCGCCGCCAAGTGCCAAGCATTGGCGTGATGCTCAAAAATTGTAAAGTTCAGGTCATCATCTGGAAGGATGAATGTTATTCTCTCGTCTCCCAACTTCCATGACAGAAGCTTTTCTCCCAACGCTTCACACCTTTCCAAAACCTCGTCTGGAATCACGTTCTCGGGGTTGTTTTCGAACCAAGTGATGAGCTCCGCGAGCCGGCAGGCTTCCTGGATGGCTGCAGCGATGGAGGGCGTTATCCCGTACATGTATTCATAGCAGTTGCTGGACAGTATGACACCCTCATCTGCGAATGAATCCGCCTCGCTAATCTCGACCCAAGGCGATGGAGTGACCTTAAACGAAGTTGTGCGGGCCAAGAGACCCAGGAACACACTGATCCCGTTGACCAACCGCGTGGGCCGACTGATAATCCTCCATCTGTTGCGCGAACTTCGCAACTGAGAAGCACCATTGAGATGCACCAAAAAGTCTTCGCCCTGTCCAGACATGACCTAATCTCATGTCAGCACACATTTCAAGATCGGCGAAAGCGCATAACATACCCCGACCGTTATCAAAGATAAAATTGCTACCATGAATACCTTATAATCTGCGCCGGGTGATGCTGAATTGACAGCAGCCTGTAAACAATTCATGGCGTCGTATCTGTGTTTGGCACCAATGCGCCAGTATTTGCTTTGTCTCTTGTCACAATACCAAAGATGGAAGGCTGACGCCGCAAGTAGAGAATGATATAAAGCTGAATGTGCTAGAGCTTTGGAGGTTTTTGAATCGGAAATGGAGAGCGGTGCGCCTTCGAGCGCTGTTGGAAGATAGATTTGGCGGTAAATGTTGTGGGCATGAAGAATGGGTTGGAGAAGATCAGACACGTGGATTCTGTAGTGATTGAGAAGGACACCCACCTCAGCATCACCAAACATGTTATAATTCATGAGCTGAGGGACTGGGGCGTGGAAAGAAAACCAGGTTGCCGGTCCTAGTTCAAGCACTTCAAGGTTATCTGAGTCATTACCAACAGGATTGACAGCTAGATCGCCTTCCGTACTCTCGTCAATGCTCGCTGTGAGACTCGAAGTTCGACATGTAGTGAAAATCTCGATTCCATCTTCGCTTCGTCCAACTTGCAACTCATCGCTTGGGTCGGAATATTCGTCAAGCGATTGTTCCTGCTCCGAAATTGATATTGTCGGTGACATCGTTTGGTCCCAAGTTAGCTCTCGTCTGTAAATGCCATCGCTGTTGCTCGAACGTGTCATCACAGAGCGCTCGTCATTGGGATTTGTATCTCGGGTTTCATCTTGGGAATCTAGGGTTTCGGCATATGCTTTGGGCAAAGTAGGAAGTGTTTTTGTATCTTTGAGGCGTCTAGCATGCACTGGAAAAGCAGAAAAGGGGCCTTTTATAGACGATGATCTGAGCTCAGCATCATCATCAATGGTTGCAAGAAAGTCATCAATTTCCCTCATCCGATACCGATGCCCACTGTGTCGGTCTAGTGGAAAATATTAGCGCTCCGCCGTTCATTATTGGGTAATACTTGATGGATTTTACCCAGCTTGATGCTCCTGCGTCCCTTGCCATTGGATTGGCTTACGTGTGCGAAGGGGTCAGAAACCCATTGCAATCTGATGTCATAGCCGCCGCATGCCAGCCCTCTCTTCTCGCAGTTCTTGCATGCCACAGGTCTCTCATCGCACCTGACTTTACGTTCTTTGCATGTCCAGCAACTAACCCTGTTAGCGAGGGGTTCGTCGGGATGGGCCCGTGGTTCAGTCTTACCCTGTAAAGGTCATTGGCCGGCTAGCTGCGGGGCTGGGCATGGCAAAAAGACATGTCTCACAAACTTCTTAACGAATTATCACCAGGTATCAACAAAGCGGTTACGGCACTGACAAGGGGAATCGCTTCAACAATGTTGCAAGATTGACTGCGCGATGTCCTCATCTCAGCGGAGTCAGACATTGGGACTTGGTGCCTGAGGCATGAACCCACTCAATTAAGTCCAAGCGGCAGCGAATTTGCTCACCGCTGTGGATTCACTTGATCCCTAATCGGGAAAGGTCCAATTGGTCACGAGATCCAATTCATTTGTATGACACATCCTTGTGTCTTCACCATGTGAATTAGCAACCGAATAGGCTTGTTACCAAGGTGAGGGGATTTTAGTGCTTCTCAAATTCTTTGGAGCGATAGTACTACCACTTCACACTCTTTTTAAATAGATGATCCAAACGAGCGACTTCGGCATCAGCAACCTTAAAGAAGTCCTTGGTAGACCCATAGGCTTTGGACCTAAGTATACCAGCAATTCAGGACGAATGCTCAACTGTACTTAGTAAGGTTCAGTTATAAGTTATTATGCAAATCGGCTTATAGATATACAGCGCACTGGTTTGCAGACTTGAATAGCCATAATTTCTCCGTAGTATGGATATGTCATCATGGACAACTGTCGAGCTCAACATCCAAACCATCATTTAAATGAGTCAAAAGGTTGGAAACGGATTTTCCCAGCTAACTTTGCCGACAGGTAGTTCCGTGGTGCCGATGTAATCGAAAACAGCACCTTTGCTGAACTTGGGACTGGTGACACGATTAATTAAATAGCTGGAGACAAAGCTCCGGGGTAGAATAAATCGCCCTAGGATGTAGTAAAACCAGTTCGCCCACCCTTGCAAACGCGTGACTAGAGCTGACTTATCAAAGTCTTTTTGCACGGGTCCGAGCCGTTTCTGGCGGTATGAAGTGAAGATTTCCTCGAGCCTCTCCGTGCTCGGTTCTTTCTCGGGCTCGCCCTGCGCTGTCGAACGAAGTAGGTTGGATAAGACGACGACATCCTGGATTCCGTTATTCAGGCCAAGGCCGGCATTTGGCGTATATCGGTGAGCAGCATCTCCCACTAGAACAATGCGACCCCAGCTCCAGTGCTTTGCGATTCCTTCTTGCAGGTCTGATATACCTGCCGTGACTCTCCTTGGGAGGACGTCTTTGACTTTTAGTGTTTCGTCGATGGGAAACTCGGCGATTCTTTCCCCAAATGCCTCTAAGTCCTTTTCAGAATAGTCGCAACGGTCTTTCGTGGGCCCTAGAAGCTTCTCATAGCCTATTACCCATCCACGTTCCGGACCGGCAATGTACATGACAGAGCGGTCCTTGTGGGTTGTCTCGTAGCTAACGCCAGGCTCGAAGGGACGGGGGAAGCTGAACCACATGGACTTGTACTCTGAGATGAATGGGTTCTCCTCGTCCCATTCGCGCTTCGGGTCTTGTTCCAGAGCCAGCCTGCGCATTATACGGCGCGTGATGCTGTGTGTTCCATCGGCGCCTATTACAATAGAACCTTGGTAGGTACTACCGTCTGCGCAAGTCACTGAAACGCCTTCATCGTTTGAAGAAATCTCGGCGACCTTCTTTCCGGTCAAGTAACGGGATTTGGCGTCATCAGGGAGTGCATCGAAGAGTGTCTGTACAAGTTGTGCGCGATGGAACGCGAAAAGAGCCACGCCGTGACTTTTTCCTCCGCGTCAGCCTGATGTCGTGGGCTGCAAGCAAGCAATCAACGGTGTAGGTGCTTACTTTTCCTTGAGAGTCTGCAATTCCGAGCTATTTTTGTACTCGTATCCATCCACCCGAAACCCCTTGACCTTTAAAAGCTCGCCGCCAATCTGCATGAGCCTTTCATACAAGCCTAACTGGTGCATGACTCGAAGGTTTTGTGGTTGTAACACGAGGCACGCGCCCACGTCAAGCGTTACATCGTCACGCAGTTCCAGGATCACAAAATCGATTCCTGCTTTAGAGAGAGCGTGGGCGGTGACCAAACCAACCGGCCCACCGCCAACAATGATGACCTTGAAATTTTCGGATGTCATGATGTGAAGTTGCAAAAAGGACAGATTGTGCTGCCAGTGTTAGGAATGCATTGGAGGCGGTTGGCGCTGCGATGATGTCATCGGCGGGCGGAACAATGCCATGCCAGTAATATAAACACACAACTTTGTGTCTCAAACATGGTCCGACTGATCGGAGGTAATATCATTTTTGCCATGTTACGTCCGGAAAGCTCGTGCTGGGATAATTTTCGATTCAATTGACTGATACCAACGGTGCAAGACACCCAGATGCGGCTTCAAAGGGACAAGTACGTTTTTATGCATCTAAAATCCTAGGTATCTACCTAGTAGCGTCTTAGTTTGTGATGACAACGCTATCGAATGAATTGATTGACAAAATCTGCACCCAGTCCAACAGCTTCGTAATGTTCTCTCGCTTTTTGCAGCTTGCTAAAGACATCCTCAATGCCAACAGTATTGCCATCTGGGTCCACATAAATGTAGGCTCCTGTGACGTGAAACATTGTGACCATTTCCTTGACATCCTCAGGAACTTCGAGTGTATGAATATCGCCAGGTGGCTCATACGCGTAGCCCCCTTCGGTCGCCCACCACGGATGTTCAAGGTAGTGCCACCGACCTCTAAGAACTGTGGCATGCACAGGTCCTGCGTGGCGGTGTCGTGAGAGGATGCCAGATTTTCGCACTCGCAAGAGGTTGACAAAGTATCCATGAGACACCGAGAATAGCAGCGGCCGGAACCACACGTCAGGGGCTTGGGGCACCCACAGGCGTTCGTCGCATTCAATGTCCAAGGCACCGGGGACGACCGCATCATCTGGCACCGAGGGAAGAGGAGGCCCTCGATAAGGAGCCTTTTCTTCCTCTAGTTTATCGTTGCGCTGTACGGTTGTCGACATCTTGGCATTCGATTTTAGGTCTTGACCGATGATGTGTGGGGACCTAGATTCAAGAGCGATGGATGAATAAAACGGATAAAACAAACGATTTAATTCCAGAAAATTCACACACAGCTCGCCACAATCTTTTTAGATCATGGGAATCTCGGAACTTTATATGCTGGGTTCGTCCGTCGCAATTGACTGTCATGAAGAGAAGTAGTGACGGCGCTATTGGCGGGCCTGCATCAGGTATGCAATCATAAGACCAGTGGTCATTAGATCGCTGCATAGCGCCATCAGCGGGGTCTCAAGTGTAAATTAGCAAATGCAAATCTAGACGGACATTGTCTCTTATCTTGCAGTGAAGATTACGACGAATAGGTTTTGAGATGGCATTGCTTCAAATCTCTCCACATCGACAAAATTTCACACTCAGGCAGGACAATCAAAAGAAGCACCCTAATTTACTCTTCATATCCGTTACAGCTACGTAATAGCAAGATGCCAATTCCGATGTCGCAAAACATCGAGCCAGTCTACTGTCATCTCATCGCTAGAGCGAGCACCTTCGGCCCGCAACCGCCAAACTTCGTCCAAAACATCAAGGCATGCACCCACATTGCGAAATTTACGCCACCTGTTCATAACAACAAGCCTCTCGCGGATGATTTCTATCTCATCCGTCTTCTCTGCCTCTCCGCCAGCCAAGAACAAGGGAAATAGAAAAGTGCACTCTGCCAAAGCGCCCTCTGGCATTTTGGTCGCGAGCTCGCACATGGTGGAGACACAGATTCCAATCCTTTCTCTCAGCACACCTCTATAGGCACTTACATGGCGGTGAAGAGTTCTGTAAAGATGGATCAGGGCAGCTGTTCTGTATGCCTCACCCAGGACCGCTAGCGGATCATCGGGTCCGTCTGAAGGGCAGATCCAGCTCTTGATTCGGTCCTCAATCAGACGAGCTCTCTCAGATAATGATTTCTTATGAGACAGAGTCGAACCATCCGCGCCCGGTTCATCCCTTGCTAAAAAGTCTGCGCTTAAACTGCTTGTTTGTCCGATGAGCTGTAGAATTGGTGAAGCAAACCCGAAATATGGATCTGCTACCTTGTCATCCTCAAAAAGCCAATAGTCGCCATCAATGAATGGCCTTCTATTCATGGATACGCTCATGAGAATATCATGGTATGCGAAATTACGCAGCAGCCATCTGCCCTCAAAAGAACGACGGCAAGAATCTGCAGTACCTGGGGGCACAACGGCCGAGTCGGACTTCCATCCCAGAACCGCGGCAGCACCAGATAAATGATGGTACCAAGAACCTGTACCGTCTGCGATCGACTCCATGGAGCAGAGAACCAAAGTAATTGCAAGAGACATTTCTGGGGAAAGTGTCTGCTGCTTTATCAAGGCTTTTAATTGGCTCAGTGCTAGGCCGCGATGCTTGAACGAAACTGGCTGGAATCTTTCATCGCCCAAGGCAAGGTGGACAGAAGACCACGCCGCCAATGCATACATTAGACTCTGGCACTCAAAGGCCATCGGCATTAGCACTGTTTTCCGCATCAGCCTTTCTTTTCATCACACAAACCCAAACTTCGAGCATGTCGCTTACCGGAAAGAAAACAGTTATTCTCAAGATTTGTGGTCAGCATGACTGCCAGCGTGGCCGTGTAGTATCGGAGCATCGATCGGCGACTAGCGACGAGATCGACGCCATCATCTTGATTTGGAGGCTGCCAAGATATCGAAATGTTTTGCACATTCGCGTGTTTCCTCAACTCTTGATAAGATGGATGGTAGCAGGAACCTCGTGTATCCTGCGGGGTGCCGGTTCGCCCAGCATTCAATACCGGCGTGGCGTGGACCACTCTCGGTGTCTCTCGCTGACAAACAAGATTCAGGCGTGAGCAGTGGCCACAAACAGGATAGACTTGGTCACATTTCTTCTTCCTACGTTGGCCGGTCCCCGAATCAGCCTTGACTGCAAAAAATGGGAGACGTCACTGTCTACGGGATGCCCGGTCAACACGTACCTCCGTCTGCAGGTGGCACAACCACGCCGTTGTCGTGTATATCCACCCCTAGTGGGCCTTCTGTCGTTTTCACGGTCCATGAACTTCTGCGGCGTGGAATGTATCGTCAAGTCCTTGGGTTGCTTATGGTCTGCTTGATCAAGATAGCTTAATCCCCGGTTCGAGCGGGGTAGCGACAACGATTCGGCGCTATGGGCGATCACCAGCTATCGGTTATCGTGTGAGATAAACTGAATAATGATGCAAGTTTACGATGCAGGGAGAAGAAATCTGGACTCCTCGATATAACCCGATCCGTCGAGAGGGTTTGGCGGTTGCGGGGCGGCGCTACCGGCGGGGTGTGGACGGAAGTCGATGTGACAATCAGGATGAGATAAGTGGCTACAGATTGTGCAACGGTCCACTTAGATTGCAGTGAATGTGAGTCTAACAAAGAAGAAGAATCCAACTGGTCAACTGCGGTCATCTTCATAGAATAGTAGATTAGGATTGGAGAGGGGGAGTCAGGTGGTTCAATTAGGTAGATCAAAATGTTTATCAATCCCACAGTCATGTTTTTTTTTATGCCAGCTGCATTCATTTTACTCACGCTAACTAGATCTTGAAATAGCTTGAGCGGCGTAAATAAAATCGCGGCTGACATCATTGACGGCTTGCTTCAAGATAGAGACTATCTGACGCAGCTCGTCCTCGGTCACAATGTACGGTGGACAGACAATTACGTGTTCCACATGCAGCTCTCCAGCCCTCCCCAAATTTCCCAGAATATTCAGGCCCAGCTCCAGCGCACGTATCACAACCTTGCCGCAGAAATTTGCGTCTGCCTCAAACGGCGTTTTCGCCTTCTTATCCAGCATAAACTCGACGGCCCAGAAGAGTCCACGCCCACGCACATCACCAACCAGCTCCAATGGGCCAAGCTCCTGTTCAAGCAGACTCCCCAGCTTCTGGCCCATCTTGGCCACATTCTCCAGGAGCTTTTCTTCCTTGATGATCCGCTGAACTTCAACTGCAGCAGCGCAGGCAGTGGGATGGGCCTGTTTCGTGTCAGTTCTGCGTCCCGGTTCCTTCTAACTGCCTGTGAGCGCGCGCACCTGGAATGTGTGACCGTGCATTAATCCACCCGACCCTGTCGCCAAAGCATCAAAAATCTTCTCGCGTAAAAGGACACCCGAAAGTGGCACAAAACCACCGCCCAAGGCTTTGCCAATCATTTGAATGTCTGGCCCAGAGATTCCTTCCTGTTCCCAAGCGTGCATGGTGCCCGTTTTCCCCATACCACACATAATCTAGCCAGAGTCAGCCGAGTCAACGAGACGAATTGTGCTAACACCTGCAACGCACCTCGTCAAGAATAAGCAAAATATCGTACTTGTCGCAGAGTTCCCGCACAGCTTTGAAGTATCCTGGCACAGCAGAGGCGCATCCCAGCGTCGTACCGCTCACCGTTTCGGCCAAGAAAGCAGACACATTTTGCGGCCCGAGACTCAGAATCTGCTCCTCAAGCTGCGCCGCAAGGCGCGCGACATAGTCTGCATCGATCTCGCCGGGCTTTTGAAGGCGATAGCTAAAACAAGGGTCGACGAAAACTACATTGCTAGATATCCAGTTGGAATATATCTGTCGGCGCTCATCGTGTCCGGAGACGCACAGGGCACCAATCGTATTTCCATGATAGCTATTTTTTCGGGCAATGATGTATTTTTTCTGGGTCTGGCCTTTTTCACTCCAGTACTGCGTGGCAAGTTTGATGGCAGCGTCGGTCGCTTCGCTTCCGGAATTCACAAAGATGGCCCTGGATAAACCGCCCGGCCTATCCTTCAGAAGAATTTGGGCCAGCTCCTCCACAACGTCGCACGTAAAAGTCGCCCCCGAGTAAAGGTAAGCAAGTTGGTTGACCTGTCGAGAGATTGCCTCGGCCACCTCCCCCCGACCTTGTCCAATGCAGGAAACAGCGGGGCCTGCGGAAGCATCGAGGATGCTTCGGCCCGAGTCGAGGTGAAGAGATATACCTGTAGCTCCTATAACTCTCTCAGGCCGGGCTCGGAAGTTACGATGAAGGATATTGGAGCCAGCAACAAAGGGATCGACAGCCATTTTTGTAACACTGAGTTGACGGTTCTCTTGGGTTGTGTATTAAACTCGGCGCATTGAAAAGCGTGAAGCGATGCTTCTTATGGTGATTTTCTTGTCGTTTGTAGAGATATGCGGGGTCTAATGCTAGATGGGCGTCATCAGATGAAGATAAGCTTGCCAAACCAGCAGCTCGGCTTGCATCTTCTCGTGCTCCATCTTGAGTCACTAGTGGCAAATGTGATTGTGTACGGCGCTATTAGCGCTGTCCAATAAATTTGCAGGGATTATGCGTCTGAGGCAATAGGGTAGCAATCCTCATTGATCGCTCTTTCTTTTTCACAAATTGATCTTTGTGATGTTATGTTGTCGATGCAAGCGAATGGTGGGATGAAAAATCGTAACAATGGGGTTTGGGTGCAACGGAAGTTTCTCAAATCCCACTAGGCGTCCCCACCGCGAAAGACTCTTCAGCCATATGATCTGCTAAACTTTGCTGTGGGAAAACGCCTCAAAGGCATTCCTTCCAACGAGACAGCAAAGAGACTCACTTTCGGCTTTCAAATCTGATAGAGTACTAGGCAAGTGCTCTGAATAATGATATAGTCTTGTATAACGCTTTCAATTGTCTCAAAGGGGGTCATCTGGAGCAACTTCCATTCATGGATCAACTCATCCATAGATTCTCCGACACAACATCCCAACGCCAGAATTTGTCGTAATGCTTCATCTGATGTCCTCCAGAACACCTGCTAGTGTCAGTGTAATTGAGGTGTCGTTTGATGCTACCAAATCACCGAGCAGATAGAGGCAAAGTTTTCTTTTTACGCTGTTGGGTAGCTAGATCCACCTTACTGTCGGTTCTCTTTACTTTCTATCAATCCCATGGCCTCATTAAGGTTTTGTTTAATTTAAGCTCCTCTCTTCGATTTTTTAAGCCTAACTTGATGGTGCTGTCCAGCAAACTCTAGTCACATCGTCATTAACTGGTAATCGCCACATTTTGGGGCCGGCTGCGCTTTCTAAATCAGATTCACAAAAAATATTCCATGACCCACGCACATTTTTATCATAGTTTTGGCCCACTGTCAAAAGACTTTGCATATGTTGCGTTGCCAGCTGACTTTTTCAGCTTTTCGTCAGAGACCAAACCCGAATCGTCCTGTGGGCATGTAACACCACAGGCCTTGGCAGCAGGGTTGTGCTCTCGTAAATTTCTAGTTTTTGACTTCCGTACTTTTATCCGTTCGCCGATCTGCCTATGCGTGCGCGTGGCGCTACCTAATCACTTTGCAGGGGTGACACTGCGTCTTGTGACAGTAGGGTAGCTGCAAGGGTTTAGTCTTGTTTTTTCTTCTTGCTTTTGATGACTTGATATTTGCAATACGTTTTGTCTCGTAGAGAATTGCAGAAATACGTTTATTTAATGTATCAAGTAGGCTCTCCAGTTTATTTTAGTTAGAACTGACCGCATGGCACCTGTGTTGGTGAAAGGAACTCTGGCCGAGCTGCGTTCTCACCCTAAACTTTGGTGTACCCAGTCGTTTTTATCATCGTATCCATTGTAAAACAGGACATGCCTATAGACCAAAATAAACACTTCTAGTATCACATTTCCAGGGACCTGGAGCACTCTCACTTACGTCATACACTGTGTTACATGAATCTGTTTTTGCCACAACAGCCGTCTCAATACTGCACATACTGCACACCCATTGTGTTGCGTACATTGCCATTGTATACTGTATTTGCATTCATTACTATCAGAGCCTTCCTTTACTCTGAGCCATGCCCCATGATCAAGGCTCCAGTTTATCCATGTGTTTGAACCTCCTTCCTCGAACCCAAGCTCTTGCCTTGTGGGTGGTGACTAGTGCCGTTTCAAATTCTATTCCACTGCTACCCTTTCTAGAATCCGCGGGATGGTTCCAAGCCACTCAGCTATCATCTTATCCATAATTTCCGAGAATCCTATTTGTCCGTATAAATCACAGGACAACCCTCGAGCCGACCACTTGCGGATCCAGACATTCCCACATCCCAAACGATCCAAGCATGTTCCTCAATCCTGTGTTACGAATCCGACAAACGAGTGACCACCCTTGAGCTCGGAATTATGTAATAGTGGATTGGGTTAGCCAAAGCCAATAGGATGGCCAGTTCGCCAAGTCAGCCTACTGGTAGCCTTGCCAAGATGAAGGAAGCGGCAGTATGAGTCCAGTGCGACCCCATCGACCCATATGATAGGTAGGTCTCCCAGCAATAACTCACGAGGATATCAGATGTTCTTATTCATATTAGAGAAACCCCCATCTACTAGAATACTGAGACCATGGACATCACGCTATTTTTGAATAGTGCTAGTTGCATCAGACCACTGCAGTTTTCTACAACATTGGACTTGAAGCACGGTGACTTGGTTATTTCAACAAAATGCACTATTCAATTCGAAGGTGGGGTCTCTCATTAACGACGGACTTGTGCACAAGCCGATTCTTATGGGGACATACAGCACGGAGACGGCACTGCACAGTGCCACCCATGTTATCTAGCTCTCGAGCAAGGGTGCCACTGCCTCCACAAGTCTGGATGATAACTAACTTGAGCGGCAATCTCGGGGTCGAGTTTGACTCATGATATCCGTGGCCCCATGTAGCGCCAGTGCCCCGTTAACTGGCCTCAGCAAGGGATTTGGACAAACAGAGGCCATGATCAACAGCAACAGCATTCAGGATTCAGGTAAGACGGGCCGAAAATAGTTGGATGGATTGCTAGATCTGAAGTTTGATCTGCATTACGCGTTTGGGAATGACTGTGCGAGTCCGAAACTGGTCGATTCGGTATCGCTTCATTCAGCCCAGCCAAGTAGAATTTGGAACTATACGCGGGATGTTTCCTAGGCTCATCAACGACGTCATTGCCTCTTGGCACGAAACGGGGATAAAACAGCGAAACACCGAGCCTTTGCGATTCACAGCGGGAGGGCCCTCTGGAAAAGGCCACGGAAACGCGGGGACTGGGCGACCCCATATCACTAACGAGAGCGGTAGCGTGTCATCCTTGAACTGGGCGAATGATTCCAAGCAGTATCCGTGCCTTGCTCCAAAAATCGGAACTCCTCTCATACGAGAATTCCTGACCAAAAACACATGAGTAATATGGACCTGGCCGCAATACCCCTTTCGGAAGTGCCGGAATGGTGATTCCATCGTGTCTCAGCTGCAATCCTGATTCCTGCTGCCCAATAGGATCGCATTGGACCGCAGTCAGATGATGGAAGGGCCTGAAGAACTATTCCATGCAGAATCCCACCCCACAGGCGAAGCATTTAGCCGACTTCTCCTATCACCGTCCAGCGAGCGCAAGTGTCACGTTGAGAACACGGCACGGTGGAGCATCTCTGCTCGCCTTACCCACCTGAAGACCACGGTCCCTGGTCTCACGTGCGCCCGGGTACAAAACCTGGAGAATATCATTGCCGCAACGAGCACGATCCATCTGCAAGGTCATCATCTCATTTAAGTAGCTGTTTATGAAGACATCCTCAATTCAGTAATGTTGGTGATCATCGAGATCACACACTAGGTGTCCACATGAACATGACCATTTGCCGTCTGCCAAGATGGTCCAAAAACAAATGCTTGGCCAAGCTAACAGAAAAGCGAATTGTTTGATCTCATGCGCAGCAGCATGTCACTGTTGCATTCCCTCAGGAAAAGCATCTGCCAAGCCACTGCCAAGGCCAACACCCTCGAGGGAACAGAAGGGCAGTGCATGCGCCCTGGGCTCCATTCGGTCTCGGAATGTTCTTTGGAATAGAGTTAACATTCTAGAAGCAGGGGCAGCAATTCGGAGCGCGGAGTGTTACATAGCAGCGTCCGGATGGAGCCGCTGCTGGGTGGTCCAGGGTGCATCAGACGAAACATGGCCATCGTGACAACCCCCTGGCGGCTGTGTCAATGACGAAATAGGCACCGGAGGTGGTTCCATGGTCGCAATATGCAATCCTACTCACTGACCAACCATTCTATCTGCCGCAAACGCTGGGAATCAGCGTATCAAACCTGCGGCAACGAAAGCATAATCAACCACCCAGGCGCAGAGCAAGGGTCAATTTGCGAAAACTATTTGCATTTCTGTTTTCATTTGTATCATCACAGTGACAAATGCGATTTCCGTGACATGTTTTTTTCTTCTTCCTTTTCCAACACGAGCGAACCTTAGAAAAGACTAGGAACGTGGCAAATAAAACTATCAGAAAACAAGCCGCGGTGACACCAAATTGCCGGAACCATGCACCGGACAACAGTCAAATAGTCCCGATACCGGACGAACCTTGGGACTCGCAGCGTTCTCTGTGCAAATACTTGTCACGCCGTGCTGCCAATTGGGTACCTGAGTGGCCAATGTCCCACTACAGGGGTACCCATGGCTCTGATTCAGCTTACTAGAGAGACAGCTTCCTAAATAGGATGCAAATTTGGCAAATAGAGTTGCCAGGCTGCAGCCTTAATTTATTTGACGATGAGCTTGAAACTCTTCTGCCGGCAAAACGCTGGGTCGACCATGGGTCAAGATACGATTGCCCGCACATTGCGCCACTCATTGCCATTCCGATGCAAGATTCCCACCACGCCATCTTGACCCTCGACCCTACTACCCCGGACATTTTCGGTATCCGGCCCTATACACGGACCATACTCAACGCAGCGCTGAAGGTGAGAGAGTTGACATAAGATCCCGAGAAAAATAGGATTCGAAACTCAAATAATCCCTGAGTACAGTCAGGATGTGTCTATACGAGTCTCCGCACAGCATGCGCCGTCGGCCAAGCAGCATAGAATGCAAATACATATAAGGCATCTCCTCACAAGACTTTGGTCTTTTTGTGCTTCGAATCATTAGACATCTATCTCTACATTCATTTCTAGTAATCCTTTGATATACATATATATACATTCCTTCATTATTTGCAAATTCAGCCAAAATGTAAGCAAGAGATCCGACTCGCCAAAAGTCATGCCGCAACTAACAAAACTAGGACTTCCAAGTTTTTCCGTTCCCTCGCGGTTGCCGCGAGTGCTCTCACTCTGGCATCTGCCATGCCCATTGACCCTCGCCAGATCGACATCCAGGCTGATGTCGACCTGAGCAACCTCACCGTTGACCTCAGCAACCTCACTGTGGACCTTGCCGCCAAGGAGAAGCGCCAGATCGATATCGCGGGCACCGTCGACACCAAGACCGGCACCGTGAACATCACCAACGCCAACATTGACCTGACCAAGCTCAAGTTTGATGCCAACGGCAACCTTGACCCCAGCAGCATCAACGTGGCCATTGCCGCCACCAAGAAGCGACAGATCGAGATTGAGGGTACCATCAACACCACCACCGGCGTTGTCGACATCTCCAAGGCCAACATCGATCTTACCAAGCTCAAGTTCGATGCCAACGGCAACCTCGACCCCAGCAGCGTTAGCATTGCTATCGCTGCCAACCAGAAGCGACAGATCGACATTGCTGGCACTGTTGACCCCAAGACCGGCACTGTCAACATCACCAACGCCAACATTGACCTGACCAAGCTCAAGTTCGATGCCAACGGCAACCTTGACCCCAGCAGCGTCAACATTGCCTTCACCGCCAACCAGAAGCGCCAGATTGACATCGAGGGCACCGTCAACACCAAGACCGGTACCGTCGATCTCTCCAAGGCTAACATTGACCTGACCAACGTCAAGGTTGACGCCAACGGCAACATCGACCCCAGCAGCATCAACGTCAACATCGCCCAGACCAAGCGCCAGATCGAGCTGGACCTCGATCTCAGCAAGCCCATTGACCTCAGCAACCTTACCGTCGACCTCACCCAGCCCCAGAAGCGTCAGATTGACATTGAGGGTACCGTCAACACTCAGTCCGGCACTGTTGACCTGACCAAGGCCAACATTGACCTCACCAAGGTTAAGCTTGACGCCAACGGCAACATCGACCCCAGCAGCATCAACGTCAACATTGCTCAGACCAAGCGTCAGGTCGACATTGAGGGCACTGTCAACACCAAGACTGGCACCATCGATCTTTCCAAGGCCAACGTTGACTTGACCAACGTCAAGTTCGACGCCAACGGAAACATTGACCCCAGCAGCATCAACGTCAACATTGCCCAGACTAAGCGCCAGACCGTTGACCTTGACCTTGACCTCACCAAGCCCATTGACCTGAGCAACCTCACCGTCGACCTCACCAAGGCCCAGAAGCGCCAGATCGACATTGAGGGCACTGTCAACACCCAGACTGGTACCGTTGACCTCACCAAGGCCAACGTTGACCTGACCAACATCAAGCTTGATGCCAACGGAAACATCGACCCCAGCAGCATCAACGTCAGCATTGCTCAGACCAAGCGCCAGACCGTTGACCTTGACCTCGACCTCACCAAGCCCATCGACCTGAGCAACCTCACCGTCGACCTTACTGCCAAGCAGTAAGCGCTAGACAATGACCCTTGATCAATGATTCTGTTTTCCTATTTTTATTTGCTTTTTCAATTACCACTGTATACGCCGCTGAATTACCATAATATACCACATATAGACGGGGATTCATGGACATGAGACATAGCTATAGTTGGTTTTTTTCCGGCTTTTCCGTTTTTCTCGCGTTGCAAGCCAGGTTTTTTTCCCACTATGGATTAGATAAATTTTATATGCCTATTCCATAAATCTCACTGAAGCGATGCAAGTCGCTGGTCGAATCATGGTGAAGTTGAAGTGATGTTTAATGTCCTCTAGTTGTTCCATTGTAGTCATAATCGCCGTATAGTGTTTTAATCAGTGCCCTGGCTCCTTCGTATTTGATGCCTGTCCTGATGCCCATATTGTGTCAGAAACGTGTGACAAAACTTTTCTGGTGGACGACGGCTGTCCCCGGAGCTCGTACCTACCTATCTATCCCATGATGTGATGTGCAAAATCAAGACACAATCATCACAGTAAGGAAATGCGGTCGAACTTCGGCCGAGTTTAATCATGATGTGCAATCGTTCACCCCCACGGCATGGACTTGCTTAAAATTGTTCATCAATTTAATCTAACTTAATTGTGCTTTTGTGCAGATCCCTGCCACAACCGATCTACTCGGCCTCCGTGGGTGGAGGTAAGGTTCATGGCGCGATACGCAAAAAAGCCCCACAAGGTGAAGAACTACCTACCCACATGCCCCATGAAACTTCACCGCCGTTGGCAAAAATAAATGGAGATGGGGAAAGCCAAAAAAACATACAACAGCGAGGATTCCCCGGTCGTCACCGACCCGAGTACTAATTCACCGCTTCTCAGCTTGACTATGGGAGAGCGGACGGGATCCCGTATTTTCTGAGAGCTATGGTCGTATGTGATGAAAGGACAGGTATTCATAGTATATATCAGTATGGTTGTAATTACCACAATATCAAAATGCGAAACATCTGCTGCCATCATCTAGTTAGTCAGGTAGCAAAGGGAAGCTCAAAGTGCAAATTTTGTTGTGCTACACAGTGGCCACAACTGAGGACCCTGCCTGATCTCACCAAAAAGTAGCCAACTGTGTAAGAACGTCCTTTGCTCTGATGCAGCTCATGCTTATTGCCAAATCATTTCATCCTCCGGACCACAAGCCAATGAGCCGCCTAAAGTTGTATGGGCGCGCTCACAAGTTTTGAGGGAAAATACTGTCCAAAAAAAATTGGCGTTTGCTTTCTACGTCCCTAACCCTCATTACACGTTGTTCCGCGTCAGTGCCCTCATTCCGATCAAGAGCATATAGGAGGAGAAAGCCTTGCTGACAACTCCGACTCCCACCAGACTCCCGGTAACCGGGTGTGCCCCCACGATCACATGGGAACGGGTTCAATGCTGCTGCATCCACACCACAAATGATGTCACTTGAATTTCGACTTCAAAGGCGTTTCTACGACTCGTGCGAGCGCCTGACCCGTCACCCCAACAAAAAAAAAGAAAATGGTTAGGAAACTGGATGATTATTTTTCGCTTGAAAAAAAAACCAGTTTTCATCGCAAGACTGGCAGCGAATATTACGCCACTTACGCAAGGAGGCGTTTCAATGTCACGCCGTTAGGCAGAAGTACAGCGATGAGGACAGGTGAGTCTTGTGAAGTTAAAAGCACCATAAACCTTCCTGGCTAGTTTAAGATCTGATATTCCACTCTCATAAGGATATTTGATACTAGTTATCCCAAAGGCGTGCCACTCAGAAAACGGAGGCTTACATCTTCTTCATCTTTCAGGAGCGACAGCAATGTCCATTTACACTCAAACCGTGATAGGCCATCAGCAGGCTAATATACACGTTGGACATATATTTTGTATTGCACGCGCAGTAGCGGGGGATGAAGCACTTCAAGAAATGTGCGTCACCAAGTCAACAGCTATAGAACATATACAAGGTGTACAGGTCAGCTGATAAGTTCACAGAAAGAGCTGCCTCAAACAGCTTGAAACTGACCATGGTTCATCCTCCTATCTACTAGATCAGAATCAGAATCCTGGTGATTCTCAAGCCAAGAGTGAAAAGTCACCTATTTATGATGTTCACAGAATCAACATGCGAACGGAAAAGAATTTAAACTCAGAGAACCATGGCAATATCATAACATCCGCTTTCTCATCCAACCACAAGTCAAATAACAGTCAAAATATTGGGTACAGGATCAAGAACACAAACACCTACTCTTACAATGGGCGCTTCGCAGCATTTAAAATCCATGTTTCCGAATTTTCCTACCAATCTACTGGGTCTCAAGGCCCTCCGATAAGAATTTCAGCAACCTTGATGATTCTTCTGGCTTCAATGGGTGTAAAGGTATTCGAATTTTTGTATGAGGAAATTAGACATGCTGTGCGGTTCCCTTCTCCATATACTCATTTGAGAAATATCAGAATCGTCACCGATGACTCGCCAATGATGCAATACATACAAAAAGGGAACTTACCAATGGTCAGAGAACTTCTCTCTCAAAAAAGGGTATCTGTATTTGATTGTAATGCAATAGTAATTGCTTATCTACACGTGAGTCTGCTATTTTGCATAATATCTCTGCTTTTCTTTCTCCAGTTCCTTCAGGTCTCCTAGAAGCTATAGTTAATTTTATATGGTGAGTAGGTAGCAGCAAGTTTTGGCCAAGCAGAGATAGTGGAAACCCTTGTAAAAGAAGGGGCTGACGTCTAAACGCGGGACAGGTACGTCTATTCTTGGTTATCCATGTACAATAAAATTAATCAACTCAAGTGAGTCACGAACATCTCTAGATATATTACATGAGTATGCGCCTCAAGCATTGGCTACCGACCCCCATCATCCTCGATGTGGCCTAGGCCAATTGGAGAACTTTAAGAGATGCTGCGATGTTCTTGAAAAATACGGTTGCTCCTCAGAAGATTCATTTGATCTTTTAAGCCCCAGTGCAGTAAGCATATTCTTCAGCTGCAGAGCCTTCGAAAACACCATAGATGAAGATATTCCATTTGCAGTAAAATGGGGCCAGTTTTTATCAACAAAAGGTGTTGATATTAATGGTTTTTATGGTGCATATCTCAATCCTCTCCTCACTGTTTGTCGTATCCCCAATGGAGCGCTTACAGATGATCGAATAAATCGCATTGCACTACTTCTTGCACTTGGGGCAAGCGTCCACAGCATTTGCAGGATGGGATTGCAACCATTGCACTATCTCTTTGCAACTGTTAGGTTTGGAAAACACAGGCTTCTAAAAGCTTCTCTGCTCCTTATCGACACGGGGGCAAATCTAAAGCACAAGGATAACTTCGGTTGGACGCCCTATGACTATGCCCGGACCAATGGCTCTTTGGAAGAATATTCTGAGGTAATTCCGAAGTTTAAGAGTAAGAGAGTCGCAAATATTCTTGATGGTGACAGCATGATATACGAATGGCACTCCTGGTTCGACGATCCAGATAACTGTGTAGATACCGGAGAGAGTATCGTATTATCACCAAGTCCACAGTATATACCACAAACTAGCATTGACAGAACCGATCGTCTCTGTCGTCTATATGAAACAGGGCGGTATGAAATGGAACTAAATGAAATGCCCAATGATCCGGTTTTAACAAACAGTATTATTTTTCATGTCCTCTTCTATTTTATATGCCAAATGCTTTTGCAGATGGCTTTTTTCTCGTATTCTAGGATTGTTTTGATTCTTTCTTTTTGGGAATTCGTTTTTGTGTTTTTGAGTTCCAGCGTCAAGTATTGCTTTCCCCTATATATAATATTTATGAAGGGGGTTCACTTATTGAGTACTGGAATTACATGGGCCTTTTACGTTTGGAAATTTGTCTTTAGGATTCTTCATTATAGTATGGAGTTCTGTTTTTCTTTATTTCAACTACTTATGAAAGTGGTTTGTACATTGATTTCAAAAGCTGTTTAAATTAGTTCTTTTTTTTTCTAAATCATTCTATCTTCCCGTCTATATAAGTCATAGAATTAGGTTTCCTATGAATCTTGGGAGACTTACATGAGCGATCAATGTATATATTCTGAGATAAACTATGCGTTTATCGTCTCTGTGTAACTCTATGCCATTGACAGCTGTACTATGGGACAGAAGATAGGCCAATAGCGCGAAATTTATGTGCTCCACTGTCTGTAGTAAATATACTCAACAATTAACACTATCTTCAAGATCATCTCACCGTTGTTCCAACAGGTAAAAGCTTCTAGTAAGTCTGATCACTATTGCGGCAATTACTGTCGCACGTAACGACACCTAAGAGCCCATGCACGAGTGATCAGTTCAGCGCAAGGTTCGGTACGAACTCCTACACCCCAGTAAAGAGGCATGCTCCACAAGCTTTCTCCGCATACAACGGACGTCTCATCTCTACTTATACTATTTCCTCCTGCAAAGACTATGAGGTTCTCCAGATCAAAACCTCAGACTTTACTTTTAGGCGACTAGTTGTCCACCGCAAGCCCTGTTCTACTCAAGCCAATTCGGCGTGCTGAGGAGCAATGCGCTAGAACAACCCAATCTCAAACCAAGTGAGCAAGGCAAAGCAAAGCATTCGATAACGGCGCCCAAAGTGATGAGAAGAGGCTGTGAGCTGATAAATATACCTATCAGTATTAACAAATAGGTGGATAAGTCGACAGCCGTGTATGTAGGGCGCGTCTCTAGGTGCGCCTAGCCTCGCATGCTGGACTGTCTTGAGATCCTCGGTACAGATGGTGGCAACAATAGGTGCCATTCCCATACCCAGCAAAGTGCAGCCATTGTCCCTAGCCGCAAGAATATCGTCACTGGTTTGGAGCTAAGTCGGCCATTGCGATGGAGAGCCATGGCTTTTCGGCAGTCTTGATCCGTCTTGCCTTGAGCTACAGTTGCAAGAGGCGGAATGGAAGAAGAGAAGCAGCACAGAACGGAATTATGAAAAAGTGAAGAGCGAGTGGAGCACTATTCCTTTCTTTTTTCAGGACAAGAGACTGATTACTGCCAGCGACGCACATTCTATCTATCTCCCTACGCCTACACATGAAGAAAGTCACTTTCGAAAAGACCCTGTCGTAGAGCTAACTTTTCCGAAGGGTATAAACGTACGGGAAATGGGACCTAACTTGCCCAGGTTTGGCCTAGAGTTGCAAGCATGCTTGCACATCACGCCGGATAGATATGCCGGAAGCACGCACCGTCTCTCCAACGGAGGAGGTCCGTATAATGGAGTCAGGGAAGACACTTCTAAGCCGGCTGATCAATTTTGATAACTAAAGACATAAAAAACATATTCGTTGCCCATCAGAGAGGAAATACCCCCTAGCTACATCAAATTTAATCCCATTGCCTGCAAGAATACCCAGCTCACCCAGGTCGCACGATTGGCCGCAGCCAAGGAGAGAGCCCATATTACTCCAGGTCCCCATCCACGTATAGCAAGGATCACACACGCCTTGGCTTAGCGGAATGAACCCTCTTGAAAACGAAATCCGGTCTTTCTTTCAATGCTGCGCGGTTTGGTTCCCTCGCACTTCCTCCAGGTAGAGCTGGCTACCACCAAGGTGGGTTGCAACAAGCGCTGCAGTCGCTTGTTCCGCATCACCTCGTCTTGTCCTTTCGTGGGCGTCCGCGTGTTTTCAGCCCGCATATCTTGATGTGGTTGATGAATTCATTCTTCGTCGGAAACTCATCCCGTCTGCCCGTTACCGGATTCAGGCAAACATACAGATCGTCCCCCCCAGAGCACCTTTCCAGGTGCGGTTTATAATTCTTGTCTGCAAGCTCCTTGCCGCACCTGCATTGTAGCTTCCGGCGACTGCTCTGCCGCAAATGTTCTTTAAAGCGGCTTCTAGTGCCAAAATCTCGCCGTCCGCAGTCACAGTTGTAGGGCCCATCGCATTTGCCCTGCTCCCTATCAAATTGTGGCAAGACCTGACATTGCGGGCATGAGCACCGACATGGGGGGTTAGGATGTTCGGCTTGCGTGTGCTTCCTGAGGGCTCTATGTCAGGCTTTCCATCAGGATGGGCGTTGGAGGTTTCATACCAAAATCCATCATCATTTGTGAATTTTTGAGTGCATTTGTTGCAGAACCTGTAGAACCTGAATGTCAAATCCTGAGGTCGAACTGTCTCAGTCGGAAGCCCATATGCACTCAAGCTCGACGAGCCCTCAGCTTCGGGTCTCTGCGATAAAAGTTCCGCTCCGGAACCAGATGTAACAACACCCGGACGCGATTGAGAGAGAGCGGAAGAGTTTTCTTGGACGCTGTGACTCGAATCCAGGCCATTGCCAAAGTCACAATTGTCAAGTGGCAATTCCTGGTCGAAAAAGCTCAGGCGATGCCCTGTAGGACCATCAAGGCAACGCCGGGTTGAATCTGAAGCCGTAGCATCCTCGTCAAGCTGGGAGTCAAAGGGCCAAAAATCGTTTTCAAGAGGGGTCAAGTGATTCCCGTGTCCCAGGCGGACATTGTGGTTAATTGTCTTGGTTGAAAAGACTTGTGGGGTCCGTGGGTCAAAGGCGGATCGGGTGAAGACAAGATGAACAAATATCAAATGCTGTAAAGCTAGTCAATGTGCGGTGATATCGTGCAACGCTTTGCTGGCGGGTCCCATAAGCTTGATAACTCGGCGCGCCTAGGCGCCTCCTATTTGGCCTTTTCATCTTCAGCAATTTCACATGCTGTTGATGCCAATAGGGACTGCGCCGAATTAACGAGCTTATGGGACCCGCCAGCAAAGCGCTGCACCGCACAGAAAAGAAGGAGTGGACACGACCTCGAAGGCCGATGAGGAGGAATCAAAATGATTTGGAGCGGAATTCCCAGCTCTTTTATACTTGGTTCACTCGGGGTTGACAAGGTAGGTATCAAAAGGAATTTCTTATCCGTATAGAAAGCCAGGCCACTTCCTGCACGTTGTCCACCAGCCATTTTTCTGATTCGCCCAGTATCAGGTTGTGATGACGGCGGATGGGACCAGGGGATTTGAACATGACCAATCGTGGTGGTTGATACGAATCCCGGTGGGTATCTAGTGGAGTTTGTGCCATTTTTCTAATTGGTTGTGTCAGCTCAGACGTAAGGGCTCATATCAAGACGGCTCAGCTGGGGTGATGTCAGCATTATAACATTTGACCATCTATTGAGGAGTCGTCAAAAGCTCGAGTTTGAAGAATGTTTGAGTGGAAAACTTAAGCCTTATTCTTCTCTTTTTGTTATTTTTTCCTTTCGTTCTTTTTCATGTTGGCGGCTGCGTTGCTGAATTTTAGCATTGTTGAGGACAGGGGGGACGAATTTGGATCAAAGCTGCTGCCGTTCTCACTTGCATCTTATGTCGATATTTAAACAGATTTGAAGCTCATAGTTCAAGCACTATTTTTCAATTACAATTACCCGATACACTTGTCATTTTACAGTCAGCAAGGGACCTGACGCATGAATGCTGAAATGTGGAATACGATCTAGGGTAGCTGGATCGCCAATGTCATGCATGCACCATTGCAACAGACACAACGCGCAAATTTCGTATTTATTTATCATTATTTCTAGGGAATAAACTATTGAGGCGCTCCAAGGCTGAGCACATCCAAGCCGCCCTGCAGCTGGGTCTTGGTGGCCATCTTGTTCAGGCGCAGGAGCTCGGCCGTCTGGACCATGGCGGGGTCCATTCCCATGCTGGCATGGGCAACAACGGTCTCCCCCTTGCAGTAGTAGGCGGCGAACTTGGCGGCAGCCGGGTCTCCCTGAACAACAATGTCGTCGTAGCCGTGGATGGTGTTGCCGCAGTAGCGCATCTGGGCGCCCAGGGCGGACCAGAAGACGGGGATGAAGCGCTCAGGGGGCGACTCGGGGCTGACGATGTTGCGGGCGGCGACGCGGCCCGACTGCTGAGCGACGTTCCAGTGTTCGATGCGCACGAGCTTGCCGTCGCCTCCAGGACCGTGGTAGGGGAAGGTGGCGATGTCGCCGATGGCGTAGACGTCCTTGAGGCCGACGGCGGCGTAGCTCTCGTCCGTCTCGATGGACCCGTCCGGGCGCAGCTGCAGCCCCTTGTTGTCCTTGAGGAACTGGGTGGCGGGAGCGACGCCGACGCCGAGGATGACCACGTCGGCGGGGAGCTCGGTGCCGTCGCTGAGGAAGACGGCGCCGACCTTGCTCGGGTCCTGGGCCGATGGCTCCACCCGGTCCACGCCGGCGCTCATGTGGAACTTGATGCCCTTGCTGCCGAGCGAGGCCAGGATGCCGGCGCCTACCTGCTCGCCGAGGACGCGCTCCAGCGGCACCTTTTCCATGCCGATGACGGAGACGGAGTTCTTGCCGCCCGCCGTGGCGTTGGCCACCTCCATGCCGATGAAGGAGGAGCCGATGATGACAATGTTCTTGCCCGCGTCCTTGTCGCCGATGGCCGCCATGATCTTCTGCGTGTCGTGCACCGTCCGCAGCGTGTGGATGTTACCCAGCGCCGAGAAGCCGGGGAGCGGCAGCCGCCTCGCCGTGCCGCCGGTGGCCAGCACCAGCTTGGTGTAGGAGACCTTCTTGCCGTCCTTTGTGGACACGGCGCGGGCTGAGAAGTCGACGTCCGTCACCTCGTCCGTCACCCACTCGACGGAGCCGCTGTCGAACCAGGCCTGGTCCCGCAGCGCAATCTTGGCCGCGTCCGTCAGCAGGGCCTTGCTCAGCTTGGGGCGGTCGATGGGCAGGTAGCCCTCGTTGGATATCACGGTGAGGGCGCCCTTGTAGCCGTACTCGCGCAGGCCCTCGATGACGCCGATGGCGCCCGATCCGCCTCCCACGACGACAACCTTGTCCTCGCCGGCGCCGGGGGCCACGGCGCACTTGAAGTTGGGCTTCCTGCGCGACGACTTGATGGCCGCCTCTTCGCCGGAAATGTACACGGCGCCGTCTCGCTCTACGACGCCAAAGGTGGGGAGCGCATCCAGGGCCGGGGCATCCTCAACGTCACCCGTTTTGGCGCTGAAGCAGGCTACGCAGGATGCATTGTCAGCGAAAAAAAAAAGGCCAATTCAAATCGTGGAACATGTTCAAGACAAACCTCCGTGCCAGGGGCAGGTAATGCGGCCATTGGCTGTTAATACGCCCTTGACGAGGGGAGCTCCGTAGTGAGTGCACTTGGAGCCGATGGCTTGGACCTTTCCACCAGCGTTGACGAGCAGGACCTTGCCGCCCTCGACACCCTCAACCTCGACTTCGTGCTTCTCTCCGACCGCGAGGTCGAGCGAAGTGACGCCCTTGAGCTTGTACTCAGACATGGCGGGGGTTGTCGCAATGGGCTTTTGGTGATGAGGGGTAGCGGCTCGCGGGGATGACGACGAGGAGGAGGAGGAGAATGGGGTGCGGGAAGTGCAGCTTATGGAAAGTGACGGGCAAGACTTTTGGGACAGCAATTGGGCTCGCGCGCCTACTAATGGGTGTGCAGCAAATGATAAGAGGAGGAGGCGGCGGGATGCAATCGGGGAGAAGAAGCAACGTGAGTTGGGCGGAAACATGAGGACGAGGAGAAGGGGGACGCGTCGCGCGGGGGGGGCGCAGCCTTGGGGATGAGAACAATTGATTCCGATGCCTCGCAAGGCCCAGGCCCCATGCGTTTTCAAGCAGCTCATGGGCTCAAAAACCGCCAAACCGCAGAGAGCGCCGACGCATCAATGGCGTGGACGAGACGTACGTACAGTAGGTGGGTGGCATTCTGCGGGCGGGCGTGTAAGTGGGGGATGACAATGGCGCGACGCTGACTGGCCCGCCAAGCAGAGCTAGTGACGACATGCAGATGAGCTTGCAGAGTCAAAAAAAAAAAACAAAAACAAAGTAAGCAAGGGAAGCTCTGCGGCAAAGCTGTGCCACGTTTGGAGAGGGGGGGCTGGGCTTGGCTTGGCTTTGGTTGGTAAGCATGACGGGGTGGTGGTGGTGGGTGGGATAGCGAATATCTCATGGCCTGGCTCATTGATGAATCATGACACCTAACGCTTCGGGCATGCATTCCCCGAGTGGGCGGGCCGAGATGACCACTCGACTATGGATGAGGGTTTGGTCGGTAAGCTTTGCCGAGCTTCTAGAATAAAAGTATATTTGCGAAAAATACGAGATAGAATTGGGGCATCAATTGGTCAATTACGCGGCTCATCTCACTCATTCATGCTCGGTCAAGCTCTGCCTGCGAGCCACATGAGCTAGCTCCCGACGGCAAAGCGCTCCTTGTCGTCACGCGTGTGCGGGGAGCACAAAAGCGGTGCTGGGGATGTGTCGCGACCGCCGCCATGGCCGGGGAACTGGCCTCGCAGCATGTGCTCGATTTGGAGGGTCTGCGTTGTGCCGGTGCGCTCGCTCACACATAGAGCTGGTCGAGTCAACCAATGCCATAAAGCATCCGACGCCTTGGACCCGACACGGGCTTGGGCATCTCCCCGCTCCGGGTAACTTGGCTACCCCGTGGACGAGCGTCGCCCCGCTCAAGCTGGACGCGAACCTTGCCGGCTACACTCCGAGCACTCGGCCGAAAGATTTTATGCTGTGTTGCCCACGACGGCGTGCTCGAGCACCTCGTCGAGGATAGCCCAGTTCGTGTAGCGTAACGACTATGCTGTCGCTTTTCATTCCGTTGAGAGACAGCGAGCAGGCCTCGCGTTTCTATCTGGACCCCTTCAAATCGCCATCGTACAAGACAATCTCGGGGAACTTGCGCGAGGGGTCCCATTCCTTGCGTAGTGCCACAACCAACGCGATATTGGCAAAGCTGGAGCCTGCTATTATGATCTTTTCCCCCTAGAACGAGATGTCTAATTTTTGAATGAGTTTCCATTGAGAGAGCACCGGTACATTTTGACGATTATTTTCGCGGGGTGCAACATGCAAAATCGTGAATTGTAGGTATTGCTAGTTGAATCGCATCTCCTCCATCGCGTTGGCATAGCTACCTCAAAGCCATGCCATCATTAAGCTTGAGTGATTGTCGTTTAGCAATGAAAGCGATGTAAATCCCGACATGGCAGCTTAGTCTTCCCCAAACGCCAGATAACTCAAGCCCCCCCGGTACCGAGGCGGAGATAGTGCATTGCCGACCGAGATTTGACCACACTTCGCTACCATGTGCCATGGCGGAATTTTTGGTGCTGTCTTGCAGGGGCATGGTCAATTTTATCTCAGCCCTACGGGCTGGGCAATGCAAATGACGCCTCATCTATTGGGCCTTGTCAAGCCACAAATTTCATCTGGGAGTGTTAGAAGCCTCATATAACGCGCAGCATGAAAAATCTTACACTGAGAAGAAAAGAGTGCATTTTTGAGATATTTGAGCGCCCTTCTTTAAGCTACCTCCTACCCAGGCGGGATCCCATTCAACTTGTTAGATCAAAGCTTTTGTGAACATTACTTCTCAACTTCGGTATTCCAGGTTCCTTGGCCATCTAACCCTTGCGGCTCTTCGTCAAGTGCGATGCAAAAGCAACGTATTAGTCTACAGTCATTCATCCCATTCTGCCTCTCACTCGAATTTCAAGTATTGTGAACTTGTGTCATTTTTCATTTTACACATCATCCCTGTAGTATAATCCAGCATTGTCCAACTTTGCGCCCCCGCGCAGGGCTTGTAGGGCTGGCGACCACACGCTGAATTTTAGCTCCCGCAGTGGGCTGCGCGGCAGATCTACACCATCTTGGCCGGATTCAGAAATTGCTCAGTTCTTGCTGCGAGCACAAACGCAAGTTGCAAAAAGTTGAGTCGACTGTGTGAATTGCGAAATAACGAGCTGCTCGGTCATGGTTACTTTGGGGTTGCTCTCATGCACTTCCCGCCATGACCCACAGCACTACGCTGCTCCACTCACAAATGGACTCGTGGTCACTCTAAGACAAGGCAACAAAGAGTCACAGCAACGCTGCCCATGGCCCCGCTCGCTTCGCTTACGAACAGCAAAAAGAGGGCTCCGCCGGGGTTTGAACCCGGGGCCTCGTGCAGTTGAGGTTCCCAAAGCACGAATCATACCACTAGACCACGAAGCCGCTGTCTTGGATGGACGCTGGGCTGGTAGGAAGCTCTCATAGAGGCCAGCTGCGAGGTTGTGGTGAGACAAGGACCAGACACAACATCTTGCTCCCCGGACCTGGCGATATGTTGATGGGGATGGAGATGGAGATGGACTAACCGCTGGTGATCGCGGTCAGGATATATATTCACGATTGTATCGGACATCATATGATTTAGCTCGCGCGTGATTCTTCAAAGGAGCCCGATAGAGAAGCGCGATGGGATACAGGGTTGCGGCTGGGAATCCACTCCAAGAGTCATCTTCTATATTTATGATGTTTGTAAAAACGCAATGATAGATGCGCCTCTGAGAGCCAATTTATTTGAAATAATTACATGATGGGATAGTACTGAATTACAGCCAGAACCCAAGTATTGAAAATTAAATGTTGGCTTTGATAGGGACATCCCGTACAATCAGCCTTTCACCTCCCGTTGCATCCTTCTGTCGCAGCCGCCGGCGAAGGATCTTTCCAGCCGCACTTTTGGGAATTTCCTTGACGAATTCGACTTCAATAATTCGCTTTTGTCGGGATATTCTCCCATTCACAAATTGCAAAATGTTCCGCCCGGTCGCCTCCCAATCCGAAGACGCTTCTGCCTTTTTAACCACAAATGCCTTTGGTCTCTCTCCGGCTCGTTCATCTGGGATACCACATACGGCAGTGTCATGCACGAGTGGGTGGCCAAGGAGAACGTTTTCCAACTCAGCGGGAGCAACGGCAACCCCCTTCACCTTGATCATCTCCTTGATGCGATCCGTGATTGACAAAAGGCCATCCTCGTCAAAGTATCCAACATCTCCAGTGTGAAGAAACCCATCCTTGTCGAATGTTGACGAGGTCGCTTCCGGATTGTTCAGATATCCCATGGTTATTTGAGGACCCCGAGCCCATACCTCTCCACTCTGACCGACGCCGCAATCTTTCCCAGTCTCTGGATCGACGATTCTCGCTTCGGTTGATGCGACAAGTGTTCCCACTCTGTGGGCGTACTTGTACTTAAACATGGAAGGCGGGTGGCTGGTGATGCATGAACATGATTCCGTCATGCCGTAGCCCTGCCTGAAGCCAGTCCCAGGGAATTTCTTCTCCAGCAGGTTTAAAATCTCCCGCGATAGTGGGGCTGCCCCAGATGAAAAGCGTTCCACGTGTGACAAATCGTATTTCGAAACAATCTCGTCTTCATGAGCTAATCGGATTAGGATGGGTGGCACGATGAGGAGTTCCTTGATTTTGTATTCCACCACGGTCTGCAGCATCGAGTCCATTGTAAAAGCAGGCAAAATGTAGACATGCGCATTGAGCAAGATGGGAAGATGAAGCTGATGCACAATCCCAGTGATGTGGTAGAAGGGAAGAGCGGCCAGGATTTTTCGGTGGTCGCTCGGTGTGATTTGCTGGATTTGGAGACACTGAGCTATGACATTGCCATGAGAAATCATGACGGCTTTGGGCAAGCCCGTCGTGCCGCTGCTAAAGGCCAAAAAGGCACATAAGTCACCGTTCGACTTGGATGTTAGCTCGAGCTTTGGGGTTTGGCCTTGCACGCCCCGGTCCTTGCCTTGGCGGATCAACTCTGCAAGGGTTCTGTACCCCGGATTTTTGGCATCATCAATCAGAACCACTTTTTCTTGGTTCATCCCACACTTTTTGGCGGCTGCCAGGGCGACTTGAAGCTTTTCGTTAGTTGTAAAAACAAACTTTGCTGCACTCGTCTTCAAGCTGTAAGCAAGCTCGTCGACGGTATAGTCTGGAGACACCCCGCAGGCTACAGCGCCGATGCGGGCCGCTGACAGGGTCACGACGGGGAACCACGGAGAGTTCCGCGCATACACGACCACCGTTGCTCCCTGCTCGAGCCCAAGGTTGTGAACAAAGGCCGTTGAGAGATGGGTGGTCATGTCTTTCAGATCTCGAAAGCCAATGTGCTTTTTGGTGGAAACATCTGTGAAGCCTTGGATCTCATGTTCCTGAAATCGATTGAAAGGCGAATACTCGGAATCGAACAGGAATGACCAGATTGACACATCGCGTGGTACTGCAGATATTAGAATTACCAACTCAATTGGTTTTTCGGCGACAAAGTTGCTTACCATGAATGTCAGGGTTCTGCGATCGGAAAATCATGGTGTTTAGCGGTGTGGTTGATTGCCTCTAGTGATGTGGTGGATGAGGGGTTCACTCAACAAACAAGCTTGCAGCCACCCCATTTTCAAACCTTGTATTTCGTCGGCTATGATCATGGCTTAGTAAAGCTAATGAGTGGGAATGGCCGAGGTAGTTTAGGAAAATGAGACCAAACTGCTGTGAGGGGTATGAGGGGTAATGACACCGAGAATATGCATGTCGCTTCCCGCCTGTGTTCTGTGTTCATATTGTTTGCTTATATAATCGGATGATCGCCAAAATGCACCAAGAACTGCAACTATATCCTTCCGCCGCAAATACACGGTATAGGTGGGCAGATGAGTTGAATGTGCTATACTTATGTAACCCCTGCTAAGTCACAGCTGGGGTTAGCTCCACCTGTTCGCCAATGACAAGAGTCTTCTGGACAACTTAGATAACGACTGGAGTCGAGTTCTCAACATGAAGTGCCTTATCTAACTCTGAGGAAGGCAAATAATCTGTTTGGCACACTAGAAGAATGTTTTAACAATGTAGCTGAACCAAGAATTTAGCGAATTGGCATGTGTTCGCATAAAAGTCACCGTAGATATCAAACCGGCCATGCTGGACTTCGCTCCACCCCACTCTTTTTAGTGCTGATGTGTTCTCACCATTTCCAAATTCTTCATCACCTAACTACTGACGACTCATTGTTTCACAATGACAACTGAAGAGAAGACTTTCCGGGAATATACCAAAGCACAGGGCGATGCCTACGCTGCGGGACGCCCAGGGTACCCCCCTGAGCTCTTCCAGGTTATCATCAATCATCATACCTCTACCGGTGGTGAGCTTGATACTGTAGTCGACGTCGGCTGCGGAACTGGCCAAGCGACCCAGGATCTGGCTCCTTATTTTGTGAATGCAATAGGCTTGGATCCATCTGATGGCATGGTTAGGGCGGCGCAAGCCCAAGGCGAATCTGCGGGGCTGCCGATACGATTTGAGGTGTCTGCTGCCGAAACCCTTGGAGCCAATCTTGAGCCGCCGATCGCCGATTGCAGTGTGGACCTTGTCACTGCAGCTACATCCGCGCACTGGTTTGATATGAATCGCTTCTGGCCTAGCGCTATGCGAGTCCTCAAACCTGGTGGTACCGTCGCGTTGTGGGCGAGAACTGGCCTGGCTATCGATCACATAAGCACACCAAACGGGGTTGCTATCAAAGCTGTGGTAGATGAGACCTTTAACAAAGATTTGCGGCCATATGCGTTGCAAGGAAACATCATAACACGCAATCTCTATGTCGATCTGCCTCTGCCTTGGGATCTCGACACTCCGGTGGATGGGTTCGACAAAGGGACCTTCTTTCGGAAGGAATGGAACGGCCATAAAGAGGGCACAGCAGAGGACAGCATTGGAATGAGCAAGGCCATAACGCTTGAGGAGTTTGAAAAAAGACTAAGCACAGCAAGCCCAGTCACAAGATGGAGAGAAGCGCACCCTGACAAGGTCGGGACAGACGAGGACGTGTTGAGAAAGTTGACAGGGCGAATCGAGAGTCTTTTGCACGAAGCGGGCGTGGAACCTGGCGACAGGGTACTCACAGGTCAAGTGGCAATCGTGCTGCTCATGATAAAAAGGACACATGAATAATTAGATCTTGGTCAGTTCAGTTGGCGGCCATTATATATACACATAGAACCAGAGTGATGCCACACTGGATATGCTTTTACGACGTTTTTGCTTGTCGAGATTTGGATACACAGAGAAAGTAGAGCTCGTCAGTGCAACTGGGGGTGAAAGGGTCTCTTAAACCCGTTTATTAAGAAGTCCCTGGCATGGCATACTCTTAATCGATTCTTATGACGTCTCGTATTTGATTCGCAAAGTTCGCTTTCGTATTGCTTGTGTCTCGATTCACTGTGGACGGCATGCTTCGGAACTGGTCGGTGTTGATGAAGACCACGTATGGGTTTGGAAATGGTTTGATTGACGTATATTGAAGAGTCCTAATTTGGAAGGTCAATCTAGAAATCTTTTGTTCTCAGCGCCGATGCAACAAAACAGGATGCTTCGTTCCGAAAAACGTGTATAAGACTCGGCCCATTTTTTGTTGTGATAGCACTAGTGACTTTATAGTCCCGAAACCACTTCGCTGCTCCCTGGTACACCACCCTTGGTCACTATTTTGTGAAGCTCGAACTTTGTGTGCCGTTTATGCGTGCTCCAGCCAGGCTCGCCACCGTTGTCGGGCACGTACCACTAAACCATGAACTGGGTCTATGCTGAACTAGGATAAATGCCGGGACCGAGACCGAAACCGGGAACGATAACGAACCGGAAAAACACGATCATGGCCTCACGGTTCCGTTACTTGCTCGTCAACAAGCTTTCGTTTTCGCTTACAGAATGTTGCACGCACTATTCTGCCATGGTCGGGTTGGGGCCGCGTATCCTTCGTTCTCGTTTTGTCTAGGTCCTCATGCGAAGCATGGCTCCACACTTTCGTTTGTGAAGGGTGTATATGTATCCTTTGATCCTTGGGACTGGAACCGTGCTTTGTGTGCTGACTGGGCCGGGATCCAATCCGATCAGTGGGTTCCGCGAAATGGAAGCTTGTGAATTCGTACGGAGGGATCGGGAGGTTGCAGCCGACGGTCATTTTGGAGTGGGATGTGTGGGGCGAGACCATATGACAGCGGGTTTTATCTCAGCTACATATAAAGGCAGTGTCCCTTATTTCAGACCCTTTGATTGTTGCGAAATGGTAAATAAAACCCTGCCGGGATTCTAGGGCGAGAACGATATTTTTCTTCCAGATGGGAAGGCTTCTTAGAACATGTCATGATATTGCGGAACTTTTGCAAACCAGATTCTGCAGAAATAGAGACCGGATTATGGCCCAAAATCAGTAAATATGATTACACATAGTCAAGTGGAGGAAAGGAGATGGGTTTGTCGCAACACAAACTCTGTTGACTAGACAGACCTGTCTGGTAAGGAAAAAATGATCTGATCACGATGAATATGGCGCATTTTGTATCCTGACGTATTTGGAAATGCTCCGAGACGATCTCAAGGTGGAATAAGCCAGGGCACATGAGAAGGGTAGCACTATGATCGCCCCCAGGATTTGGGGAGAGTTGTGCAATCAAGAACCTGGCAGCCGGCTCCCGTGGAGTGAATCGGGACAGCCACGTGGATCCAGTTGACAATGGGCCCTTCAAGTATGGGCCTGAGTTCATCTCGGTTTGGGTGGAGTCTACCAAGGAGGTCAAGACTAGAAACTGCGGGTTCGATCGGACAGGATTTTCTTATACAGGGAGCAACCCAGCTATTTGTTTGTGAATTTAAGCTATCGAAAGTCATGGGAAATGCCCAGGCCCACAGATTCCAAATAGCCTTTGAGTTGGAGTCTCATGATGCTTCACCGTTGCCCTGACCGAGTGGATTGAGGGCTGGTGTGGACTGTTCTGCAGCAGACTGGGAACATTGATCGACCCTCCAAAACAGGGATATTGTGGCTTTCAAACTTAGTGCTATGCTGCGGATACGAAAATGCACCTCCTCACTCTTCTCCTCTGTCTTTCTGACGTGGTACGCCGTGAGTTGCGTGCTGGGACGCGTCAACAGTCAACTTCGCCATCCACCGTGTTGCATTGCTTCTGCTGCCATGAAACCCCGCCATGCATATTCTGGCACAATTTGGATATTTAATGACCAATGGAGCCTAGCAGCTTATCATTTGCACAATCCGGTTTATGATATCCAAGGGCTCAATGGTGGCTGACGCTAACGCCTTGATTGGTTTTCGGCCGCGGATCCCTGCAGCCCTACGGATCAATCGGGACAAAGTGCGAAATTGTGACGTCCTGCGTTGCACAACTCGGCGTTTCCGCTATCTCCATAGGAGCCAGGTCGACGTACGAAGCGGGGCGAGAGTCAGACGAGGGGCCAGGGCACATACGTCCCCTTCTTCAATCACGGCGGGCCGGGCGGGTTTGGAGGGTCGTGGCCCCCTGTCGACGGCGACTAAGCTCGTGAGGCTGAGCTGTCCAGGGGCCTTCCAGGGAACGGAATGCGGCAGCATGGGGACAAATTTTAGTTGATTGACGTAACCATGTTGTCCGTCAGCCCAGTACCAAAAAGAGCCGACCTTCTTTATTAGCCGCTGGGTAGCGAGTGGGCCCTTGTTGAGCAGTCTTTCCTTTTCCCCGCTTCAGGCTTCGACGTTTTTTTTTGAACTCAGTTTCTCTAGATTCTGCCGTTCCTCCCGCCGACCTTGATCGAAACGTCGCCGGTCATCATGTCTGGCATGCGGACGGTGAAGCGGTTGGTGGTGCTCATCGATGGGGCTGAGCAGCGGGAAGTCAACAGTGCGTTCCCCACACTGCGCGACTTGGAGAACTGTTGCTGACACATATTTCGTATTCAGAGAACCAGTCAAATATCCAGAGGCTGAACAAGCTGGTCCGCGAAGGCGCCTGTCCCTCGGGTGGCTCCTTTGTGCAAATTCCAAAGTACTATGTCGCCACCGCCACCGCGGTCAAGTTGAGCGACAGATTCAGGACGACGGGCGTCACGGATGAGACGACAGAGCTCATCAAAACCATCGTCAAGGATGTCTGCTACACTTTGGAGCACGCCGAAGATGAACTTTGGCTGTACGGATCCGGCCATGGCGCTTTCGTAGCTCGTGCGGTCGCTGGAGCCGTCCATCGGATAGGCCTCCCCAGAAGAGAGCTTGCCGACTTTGATGAGCTATTTGAAGCTACGTGTGGGCTCATGAAGGCAGAACTGGAAGATGACCATAGAAATGGACCGCAGCTAAAACAGACCATTCAGAGCCAAACCGATCCAGGTCCTCGGATACGATTTATCGGACTTTTCGACACTGTCAAGCTGACGACGCCAAAGACATATTTTGACATCTCGTTGGTCCCCCCCGTCGAGACATTACGGCATGCTCTTGCTATGAATGAAAACCGGTCCAGCAGGGCGGCAGAGGTTATTGAAATTACCGACAAGTTTGACAGGGCAAAGAAATCCCTCGTGCAGGCCTGGTTCCTGGGTACAAATGACGACATGTGTGGCGGCATCGACAACGACGGACTCTCCTTCTACCCGCTGCAGTGGATTCTACTCGAGAGTATTTTTGCTGGACTAGCTCTGACAACCTCGGGGACGCCAGCTACTGTGGAGCACCCAATGAAGCTCGTGTTTCCCCAGTACGCCGGCCGACAACCGGACCTGGATGGATCCGAGGAGATTGAGTGGCGCCTTCGATATTCGAATGGCATCCACGTCAGCATGTTTGACCTCCAGAGCACCCACGCGCTGAAATCGTCGGGGAAGGGCGATATGCACAGCATCAAACTTAGCACCGATCGCTACTCCCGCGGCTCTGGCCGTAAGATATTCGGGATCGACAGGTTAAATGGATGGCATGGAATGGGTATGATTTGCCACTGGGGTTTCTTGGAGCTTGACTAACAGCCTGTAGACCCGAACGGTACCATTATTCACCCTTCTGTATTCTGTATTCTCGATCGAAATCCCCGATTCCTTGAAATCCCCGGCATGAAACCACTGAAGAGACAAATTTCAAATTTCCAGGACACATGCTTTATGGAGAATGATGATTCGGTCGCACCGTGGCTGAAGAACGTGCAGCTGGAAGAGAGCGGCGTCAAAGCATTCCGAATCCTGGTCTGCGGCAAGACTGGTGTGGGCAAGTCGACATTGATCAACAAGGTATTTGGTGTTGAAATGACCGAAGAGTCGCTGTCATACGATCAAGGTGTTCACGATATCAACGTGGCCTTTGAATCTCCAAAGCATCCAGGACTACTCATCCACGACTCTAGGGGTTGGCAAGCCGGCAGCGACACGGAACTCGAGTTGATTGCAAGATTCCTGAGACATCGCGCCTATCAGCAGGACCCCGCCGAGTCTCTGCATGTTATTTGGTGAGTGCCTATATACGCATGATTGATCTTGCAGCTGACGGGGCTGCCGAAGGTTTTGCGTGGACGCCGACGTGAGCCGCATTGAAGAAGCTGACAAGCGAACATTTGCAACCATTGCCCAGTTTTCGAACCAGGTCCCCGTGTTTGTGGTTGGAACCAAGAAGGATAAACTCACGGGCTATCGCAAGATGCAATATTTGGAGGAGCTCATGGAGAAGACAGATGATTACAAGGAAGCGAAGCGACTTGCAGAAGAAAAAGCCAACACGGTGGCAGAGGAGCAATTTGCCGAACTTCGAAACCAGCTGTCGCAAATTGAACACTACAAGGCCGATGGATTTTGCTGTTTATCAAAGAGTTAGTTCCTTGCCTCTCATTCTGACTTGCAGAAGTCGCTAACATGCTCCCAGATGATGACGTGGGAATCAAGGACCTACTCAACCAAACCCTAGGGCTCATTGTTGACGAAAGAGTACGTCTGTTTTGCGTCGCGGCACAAGTCGTTGATGTTGAACAGAAGATCAGCTCGGCGATAACGGAATGCATGAGACTGGGAACGCACGCCATTCGCACCGCCGCCGTACCTCTTCCATTTTCGGGCATGATCGGAACGCCAACGGTGTCACGGCTAATCTGCGAGCACGTCTTGCAATGCTTTGGCTTCCCCAAGACGACCCCCGACGAGATTGAGCGCATCATGACGGACATTGTCATGGGCAACCTGAAAAAATTTCTCAAGGTATCCCTGACGCAATTCGCCATCATCGGCGCCATCACAATCGGCAGCGCCATCCCCACGGCCGGCATTGGCGTCGTTGCCGGTGCCGCCGGCTGCCTCTGGGGGCAACCTCCAACCGCCAGAATGCTTCTCAAGTGCTCCTGCGACATGATTCTAATCCTGGAGCGCTCCTTTAGATATGGCGGCAAATATGTATCGGTAAAGGAGATTGAGGATGCCGCGAAATACTACACCACAAGCACAATCAAGACTTTCGCCGGCAAGGAGAAACGCCTGCAGGAGCGGGTACACGAAGAAATTGACGATCTAATCCCGCTCAGGAAAGTCACCATCGGATTCAAATTTAACAAGCTACGAGGCAATGTCGAGGATATCATCTACGGCAACCGCTTCGGCGTGTCAGCAACCTACGACTCTGTAAAGAGCTCTTCTAGTCTCGCACTAGGCACTTCAGACAAGGTCGCAGAGCTATCTACGCCAGCTTTCGTTGCCGAACTGCCAGGCGACATGTATAATCTCAGCCTCGTCAAGGAGTTGGATGGAGAGCGACCCATTGCCGAGCTGGGCTCGGAGAAATCCCCGGTTGAATTGGACTCTGCCGCATTGCCCAATTCTCCTGCCACCACTGGTCGCGGCTCAGTAGTAACGACGCTAAGCGGAAGTACTGCGGTAAGGAGCCCGTCTTTTGGCAAAGTTGCAGAGCTCGAGGTGTCGCCGCCCGAGCTGGAAGGCAATACATTGGTTGGGAGTCCGAGGGTTGAGCTGGAAGCCTCTGCTCCTTCGCGATGGGGAAGGTTGTCGTCATGGAAGCTTGGCTCCAAGAAGTCAAAGACGAAGTGAAATTTTTCATGATGGGCGGGAGACATGGAACGGGCTGGAAACAGGAGTTTGTCTTGGTTGGGTAGGTGGGTGGTTGGAGGCTCTAATGGTCATGGTACAATGTATACACAATTGGGTAATTATAAACGCGGATACCACTATAAATGCCAATGGATAAATTGTTAACTCATGACCCTTCTGGAGAAGCGCCCGGACCTCTCATCTCTCTCCACAAACAAGAGAGGAGTGTTCCTGGTGAGGTGGAGATGGATGATGCTCCACCCCCGCACTCTTGAAAATGACGCTAGAGCGGCACAGCTCATCTGGGCCATCTTTTTTAGCTCCAGTCTTTGACTCGGCCCAACCAAGAGGGTCCAGGGCTGAGTATCAAGTGTTTGTCGGCTTCCCCAACCGACTGGAAACGCATGACTCGGTGCATATAACACGGCGGGACTTGGTGCTGTATTTAATGTCTTGAAAGTAGCAAAGAAAATTCCTGGCAGACTGTGCTTTTAGTTTTGAAAAACTACACGTTATTTTCTCAACTGCTGCGCTTGCATCACATTACAGCATGGCTAATCGCGGAAAAACCCTCAACAATGAGGTCTTCTCGATTGATGATCTCAAAGCAAAGGCTTCCGAGAAGCTTCCTAGAAAGTACAAAGGTTTAAACCCCACCTCCCCACGCGAAATATACTTTCTCACATCAACGGTCAGAATTCTACAACGAGGGTGCTATGGACTTGATCACGTAGGCTCAAATAGGTTTTCCCAAGTCTTAGTGATTAATGCTGACTCTCATTTAGAGTCAAGGATAATGAAAGCGCATATGATCGTTATAAGCTTCGCCCAAGAGTACTTCGCGACGTCTCGGATCTCGATACTTCGACAGTCATCTTTGGAACCAAGGTGGCCTTCCCCTTTGGCTTCTCGCCGGCTGCGTGCCACAAGCTCGCTCACCCCGAAGGCGAGGTTGCTACATCGCGCGCAGCTGCTGACGCTGGTATTTGCATGGCGCTCTCGGCATATGCAACCAGTTCCCTTGAGGAAGTGGCGGCTGAAGGCCAGGGCAACCCGTACATTATGCAGTTCAGCATTCTCAAAAGCCGGAGCATTACTCAGCAGATTCTTCAGCGTGCAGAGAGTAAGTATAGATTTCACTCATTTTCCAGAATGTTAGGATGCTGACGATTTGAACTTGTGAAGGCGCGGGTTACAAGGCGGTTATGTTGACAGTTGATGCGCCCATGCTCGGCCGTCGGTTAAACGAGTACAGAAACTCATTCGGATTGCCAGATGGCCTTGGATACCCCAATATCGCCCCAGGCTCAGATATGAGTAATCTAGAGGATCAGGGCGCGGATCTCGCTTATGGTAGGTGGGCTAAAGTCTTTACCAGATCAATGGAGCTGACCAATGTGTCCCAGAGGACGCCATTGAGTGGACAGAAGCAATCGCTTGGATTAGGAGCGTCACAAAATTAGACATCTGGCTGAAAGGAGGTATGCTAATCATTATCCGTCGTAAGAGATGCCTCGCTTACAACTCTTGCAGTCTATACAGCAGAAGATGTGGCTTTGGCAATTCAACATGCCGTGGATGGCGTTCTCATCTCCAACCACGGAGGCCGTCAACTGGACGGAGTTCCAGCGACGCTTGATGCCCTTCGTGAGTGTGCACCTGTCGCGAAGGGGAAAATAAAAATTGCTGTGGATGGAGGTATCCGCCGCGGAACAGATATTTTCAAAGCTATCGCCCTGGGTGCAGACTACTGCTTCACGGGACGTGTCCCTATCTGGGGTTTGGCTGTATGTTTGGTCACTTTGGATTCCATACTGAAAAAACTGCTGATCTCATTCTAGTATAATGGGTGTGAGGGTGTAAAGCTTGCCATTAATCTCCTACACGAAGAATTCAAGCTTGCTATGGCATTGACTGGGTATGTACTCATATTTTATCTTGTTGATTCGAAGCTAATGGCCGGAAAATAATAGCTGCAAGACGATCAAGGACATCAACAAGAGCCATTTGTCCCTTCTGCAGCCAAATGGTGTGTTATCGAGACTTTAAGTGGACTGGGTTCAGTTTGATTAGAAGGTTATCTTAGTCCATCGGTGATATAAATAGACACTACTAAATTCATTCCACTACTACAATACCACAAGGATGACTCTGAGTGCATGCATAAGCCAAGTCTTTCCAAGATTTTAGAGGTTGATTTGAAAATTCCGAGACCAAACCTTTTGCCTTGATGTGAGGGTAATGCGATTTACAAACTGATGATTCTTCTTGACTTACGACCGAAATGGTATCCAGAGGTGCACGATAAAAGCAAGAAATAAGAGTGTCTAGTGTGTGAAATGGTGCATTCAATTTATGGGATCCCCATCAACCTAGAATCTAATGACATTTGTCAAATCTTGTCTAAGCTTAGGTTCGGTATCCTTGTCCCTAGCCAAAGATGGTCTGGTACCACTTTGTGGGTTTATACGATGTCTCCGCTTCTGCCAGTTCTTGTAGACCACTGTGGAGATCAACCTCATTCGCTGGGATTACCCAAGGTGCATCGCGATCGACGAAAAGTTTATGTCCAAAGTAAAAGGCCGCCAGGATAGGGATACACACGTATGAAGTAATAAAGTTTGACGTTTGCCACTGCCCATCAAGAAAATTGACGAAGCCGTTAAGGAGCAGGAGGAGTGTGAAGATGCTTGCGCAGATGTAGGAAGCATAAGGCTGCACGACGGATCGGTAAGGTAGATCCGTCACCCCTTGGACTTCTGTCGCTTTGCGGAATCGAAGATAGATGATACAAACCCAAACCCAGCTCAAAAAACCCGTGCTGTTGGTCAAATTGATGAACCAGTTGAAAACGGTCGATCCCTTGTCGCTCACGTTGAGATAGGCTAGCAGTGAGAAGATGCTGCTGGCAGTAAGGGCAACGTACGGAATGCCAGATGGGGTGCAGCGTTGAAAGACCTTGGGGGCGTTTCCAGAGACAGCCATTGAATACAACGAACGAGTGGCGAGGTACAAGAATGAATTACCCGCAGACCATGCCGACAGCAGAATGACGGCGTTGATGACAGAGTCCAAGCCTTTCATGCCGGCGTTCCTTGCAGCAAGAGCCCAAGGCGATGAACCTGCGCCACTGCCCCCACCGAGCAATCGTTCATCATCACTGGCAATGATCATGCCGATGAAGAAAGAGCCCAGCACATAAAATACAAGCAGACGATAGAAGAACCTTTGGCCGGCCTTGGGTAGGTTTCTGCGTGGGTCCTTCATCTCACCAGCGGTCACAACTAAGAATAGTTAGCGATTGGAAGGATACTCCTGGGCATCCAGTGGGTTACATACCCAACAGTTCCGGAGCAAAAGCAAATGCATACACGGAAAAGCAGAGGGTGGAAACAAAAGCGATTAACCTGCCAACATCACCAGTTTCGATGTAGGCATTGACGGCTCCAGGGTCTTTCCAGTATTTAAAGCCGATGACTTCGTGTGTGGGTCCACCACCACAAGTAATGACCAAGGCCATGATGAGCATTCCTATGATGCCGATAACCTTTGTCGAGGCGAACCAGAATTCGGTTTCTCCGTATACAGACACGGGGAAACAATTCAGCCCGACGATTACAACAAACATCAGCGTGATCCACACCGCAATATGAACAGGTGAGTTCCAATACTGAATGACAAGAGATGCAGCGGTGATTTCTGCTGGGACAGTAACGGAAAAGATGTACCAGTACATCCAGCCGAGAGCGAAACCAAGGCTTCTGGAGTGGAAGCGGTTGGCGAAGTAGGCCATGGTGCAGCCAGGCACGGGTAGGTACGCGCTCATCTCGGTTGTTGCAGTGACAACACCGAAGACCAATAGCGTGAAGATGCTGTAAGACATGAAAAGGAATAACGGTCCACCCATGCGGAGAGCCTGTCCCGAGCCAACAAAGAGACTTGTGCCAATGGTGCCTCCGAGAGCAATCATTTGGCTATGGCGTGACTTGAGGCCACGGTGGGTTTCAGTATGGGCAAGGTTTGTGACCTCGCCCACCTCAACCGTGTGCTGCTTCTCCAGGTCATTCTTGGAGTCCAAGTCAAGACTCGGCTTCTTGTCATTTGTGGGGCTGGAATGCATCATGCAAGTGATGCTCGAAAGAAAAATGAAATAAAACAAGGGCGTGCCAATATGATGAAAGCTGAAGGCGTGAGCAGTGACTCAGTCCAGTATCCAGTCATTGAGGATGCAGCGGGCCGGGTCGCTTTATATCGATAATTCGTTTACACTTGCCCACACGTCCATCTTCCCATATTCAAACCTACATCACGCATTTGAGCTGCTAAGACCACGGATAGCGGGAGCTGAGTCAATCGACAGTAGTCCGATGGCGTCGTGGACGATAAGCATAATCGGCTGAGGGGACGCTAGCGTCGAGGGACCGACAGATTGGGCCTGCTACTTGCCAGGGTGCAGCCAGGGTTCAACCAGGGTGCCACCCCTGCGAGCCTGACTCGGCTCCCGATAGACTCAAGAGCCGAGTCGCCCACACCGGTTTTGTGTCTAGAGACAGCGACGCATCCAATCATTTTCTTGGTAAAATGCCTGATTTTGCTGATAACGAATGCGATTTTATTCACTGGCTGGTCCAAGCTTTTTCAGAAAGTCCTTATCCGCTTATTATATCTTCTTCCAGAATTTGAACGTGCTTTCATGGCCGGTGCGGGTGTGTTAGGTCTCACAACGGCGGTAGCACAGTAGTAAAAGTAGGTTCCCTTGTTCCCACCTCACTTTTGTTACCTTCTGATCAACCGTGCCCGCTCTTTTCGATCCGGCCACTCGTACAGTGGCTTCCAGGCGCTGTCACGTGCTGAAGCTATTGCCTCGATAACGATTATAGACCCATGTTTTGCCCTTAGTGCAGCGGCTTGGCACAATTATTACAATTAGGGCTCAATACGCTGACAAGACAGCGAGATCGCAGCCATGCCGCTACATTAGGGCTGTGAACCTTAGGTCCTAAGACCTTGCAGAGGTAATTATAAAAGGCATACGGGAACACTACCACAGCAAGCGAGTAATGGTGAATCACTATCCCTGGCGATAGCTACCTGTGTCAAGTTATAGCTCCCACTGCGCCCTAGTCTCTCCAATGTCGCTTAGTGAATACTGCCTCTGACGCCATGCCAAATTTCGTAGACCGTGTAGAGTTTTCTACTTTTACACATTCTAGTAAATTCAATAAAAAAGATAGCGAAGAAGAGCTCAAAATGGAATTTACAAAGGGGAGCAAATTCGGATGATTAGATTCAAGACTAAATTAGGGAAAGTGGGGACATAAAAGATATTCTAAGAAATACAATCTGCAGTTATTTGAACTTCCCCGTGGCACAATTGCTCGTGTTATCTATCTCATTCTCGACTTGGTAGTAAAATCCCAAGACATCTCTGGACCACCTATATTTTCGTTCTGGTCAAACTGCCCGAAGCTTCCACTGCTTGCACCAGAAGCCAAACATTGCATAGACGGGGCTTGTCCTTCCAGAAATAATTGCTCTTGAGCATCACTTGGCCCGTGAGCGATTCCTGGAGTTGCTTCCGGGGGAGCCATTGGTCCCGTGGTTCCATAAGCGCTCAAGGCTAGTGGATCTACAAATTGAGGCAAGCCCTATCATGACATCAACATTTAGTTTACCGAACGGGGAACATAAAACAACTCACATTTGATGGCCCGTACTGGTTTAGAATGACGGCGTAGTCAGCCGTGTTGATCATGGATTGGTGCTCTGGCGTAAAGACAGTGGCCTGTCTGTGTGTGTGATCAACGAAAGGATGCATGCCCTCGCCATTTTCCAAAGGGTGCTGTAACTCGTTTTCAAGAAGAACCGTGTCTGTCGCGCGTGAATTATACTGAGAACTCCCATTTTTCTCAAGTGGTTGAGAGACTTGTAAAAATTCTTCATCTTCTTCCTCCCCAACATCCACGTAGTCTTGCTCTGGAGATTGTCCTTGTTGAATCATTCTCGGATCACTTACTTCTCTGAGACATTTGGAATTCTTCAAAAGCTCAACCATCGCTTGTTGAAAGACTGCCATGGACCTTTGAGATATAGCAGCCAAATATGAGTTCCTTTGACCAGGGAACTCTTTGACGAGCATATCATAGACACCTTTTTGAACGACACTCTCTTCGGACTTGTATTTGTAAGCCACCTCGTGATGCTCATAAACAGGTTCAAAGTCTATTGTAAATTAGCGCTGTCAAAACCCTCGCGGCATATCACATACCTGAGGATGGCACATCTTCTTGTTCACCAAAGAGAAGTTTGTACAATGTCTCCCAGTTGTCAATCTTTTCCCCTATTTTCCGCTTCTTTAATATATCATCAACTCTTTCATCAAAGCCGTCTTCTGGATCAGTTTGGGGAGTTTGAGTCGACGACTGTGGACCAACTGGACATCCCTGAATATGCGGTATCAGTTCTGCAGTAGTTTGGAAACGTTGATGACACCGGGAACAAGAATAAGACGGTTTGAAGTGTTCGGCAGTAAGGTGCTTTCTAAATGAGCTATTAGCAGGCGGTTTTGTTGAAATGGAAGCGGTGGAACCCTTCTTTACAACCTCTCACGAGGATGGATGGCGGGCACTTACTTCAATTTTGACATATCACGGTAAGATCTATTGGCACAAGCCTCATGGTCGCGAACATTAAAACGTCGGGGATTCCGCTTCCGGAAAGGACAGCTTAAACCCCCAAGCCCAGGACATTTCTTCTTCGAGCGGTTGGTTTTGATTTGATGCCCTTGAATAAAATCGATATCCTCATCTTCTTCTCCGCTCTCACAGAGTTCCTCGTTGGGGCGCTTTGCAGAGTTCGATTTGGAAGTTGCTCCGATACCCATCTGCGTACCACATGAAGTTGTCCCGCGGCTATGGTCAGCACCGTCCTGTGGGTTGTGATGCTCATATCCATCGTCTTGATCGTCATGCGTGCAGTGTCCCTCATCCCGAAGAATGTTTACACACTGCTCTTTGACACTCTCAAAGGCACAAATGACCCGAATTGGACGCGTGAGTCGGGAAAGACTAATGCCAAACCACTGAGTCAATGCGGCATCAGCTGTTCGCTCCAAAGCAAGGTCATCATCCGAGTCTTCTGAATCATCGCAGCCGCTGTGTTTCTCATAAATGACGAATTGATCTTGGCTAAGAGATTCTCCAGCAATCCCATGGGTTGTACCAGGACTCGGGCTGCCGCTACAAGTGCATGGTCTTCTTGGTGTTGAACCATCCTCATCCGCATCAGTATTGCGCCTTCCAATTTGATTGCGGCCTGGCGCGGGAACACTTGGACTAATCCCGACTGTCCGTTGGGCTTTTCTGTTCGAAGCGAGGGCTTGTACTCGATCGTCGGGTGTACGAAACGGCAAATTTACTTCGAAGGAGTCGTGAGTCGTTCGATTTCCTCTCATACCAATGCCGCAAAGATCCGCCTCCATCGCTGCCCGCGACGGATTCGGACTTCCAGTACGGGACTGTGATGGGGTGGTTGATGACGGGGATGCTGTTGTGTGATGGAAGGGCGCGGAAAAGGTGGTATGTCGTGATTTGGAGTCTGAGTTCGACATTGTGTCCATGGAGGCGATGTCGTCGGGATCATCATGATAATGATGCAAAGTGGAAAAGGATACTGACATGTCTTTAGCAGACCCTCCATTTATACGTTTTATAGATGCGTCAATTCTTTGTGCACTCCGCACCCTCTCGTCTAGAGTTTGATGATCCATCGTGGTCTCGTTGTCGTTCGCCATTGAGTAGGTGGCACGATTAGAATGTGGACACAAGGCAAATTTAGGCAGAACTAGGTCACGAGAAAAAAAACCCTGACACATACTGGGATGGATCAACTCAGGAAAATCGGATTAAAAGTGAACTCTGGTTGAACCGCTTCTGACTGGCTGCAGTAGTTGCATGCACGCTTATGACCCTGGAACGCCGCCGCAGTGCCCGTGCCACTCCCAACCCCTTCTTAAGTAAGATTAGATCAGTCAGATTTAATTGTCTAAACAGGGCACGCCTCCCCAATAGACAGGCCCGGAGGCATATTCAAGCCCCATTCTTTCTTGTAGCAAGAATATAACACATGTATTGGGGTTGCACCTGCACACCTCGGACAAAGGAGAATAAATACTACCACACCCAGAAATCTTCTCGACACTCTGTGCCCGGATTTAATTAGGTACAGTTGATTTCCGGTCCTTTTGGCACGGTCATTGCACATTCACAACGCGTTTGCCTCGCGGCGCTAGTTACCGCCCCATATTTCTTGGCCAATCATCCAAGTTCAGCCAAGTCAACTTCAACTCATCTTGGATTAAAATCGATCAAGGCTGTAAACACAACCTGCTGAAACCGGTCACCTGACGCAGCCTCTGCTGCCTCTGTCTGCTACAGTGTCAGCCATGTTCCCCGATGGAAAATCCAAGCTAGAAAGGACCCCATCAAACAGTCCATCAGACCTTGAGTCCTAATTTATGTGAGAAGGTATGTAGGCTCATGTGAAGATAGCAGTAATATCCTTGCATTCTTGCGAGATAATATTTTGCCTCATTTATGGCCGAATGTTAAGACCTAATTTTCTGATATATTTACACGCAGTGAGTAATACTTAAAATGGTTGTATTCGACCATCTTTACTTACCAAACATTCTTGTCTAACGATTTGAAGCAAACTTCAGACACATCATTCATAAAACCCGCAAGCACTATTTTGTATATTTATTAGTTTAAAAATATGATGTATCTCTTGGGTCTGAGCGCATGCAGTATTTACATCTGCTTCGACTCTAACCACTTTGAGATAACCAAGTAACGAAAGGACAGCTGCAACAACGCCACTTACTCCATTGTCCCAGGCCATGTCGAATAAAGGTCTGTGGTTGGATCAGCTAATTTATCGTTTAATTCGAGTCAACTGAACTGAGACTGGAAGGTTTGTAAAGGGAAAGTATACCGCCATATCTCTCAATTTAGTAGTATTAAATACCTCTAACACTTCATTCAAGTTGAAGCGATATTCGTTCAAGTTCGTCTGAGTTGCATGCTCTAATATTCATCCACTACCACAAGACATCAAGCTTGGCTATAAATATTTCATATTTCGTATTATACCATTTCCAACAATGGACCTTCTTGACTCCATCACAACTGGTTCAAGGAACCAGTGCCCTGCGTATTTTAAAAGTGCAAGTCATAGGTATATCCTCCTGGAGCCACATTGTTTGTTTTCAACCTCATTAACAATTCTCAGCGGATGCTCTTTCACTCAAACATTGATAGATTTGGTTTCGTGCGACGGAAGTCGCTCAAGCAGTTTGGAAACAATGGTTTCCGGGTCATTTGACGATAATGCATGCGAGAAGGGCGAGAAGAGGTATGACTCACGCTGAAACGCGACGATTGATGTCTATCTGATTGGTGCCCCTTTACTAATATAATTATCAGAAACATAATCAATACAAGCAACTTCGTAATAGAGGTTCATTTGAAAGACAAGAGCTCGCTCCAAGATCATTTAATACAGAGAAGCCTTGCTCTTAGAGGGCCCGATCTGGTCAAGCCCACGGAGATCTACGATCAAATCAAGGCATACAAGGAAAAGTTTGAGGACAAGAACCGTAATCAGAGCGAGGCCGCTAAGAATTCGAAAGCTCATGGAAATAGTAATTAGGGGGAACAATACAAAATGAACATACATGAAGCATACTTGTCTATGAAAAGACTATTATCTCGTATCATCACCACGTTCTAAGTACGTCGTATTGAAACAATATAACCTAGCTTCTCTCTAGATAGAATTTAGAATCAAGTAATAAAGAATACAATTAATCTTTATTGTAAACCTAAGCTAATCACCCAATTAGTTGAAATCGTAAAAACATGTATGAGCAATACTGAATATGAGATCATACTACTCCTTTTAGTTAGCTAGCGAATGATCAGTTTAATAACGCGATGCAGTATAATTTTATACGGTACGCGATCCGAACTCCACATCAGGAACCTTTGTGAGAATTGATCCCAACAGGTCCGAACCCCTGTCGCTATCTTCACCACATGGAATCAACAAATAATCATACAGGCTTTTCTAAGTCGGCGAAGTCTCAGAATTTACCATTGGAATGGATTTGGAAATCAATCCTCCCTTCCCAGCGTTTTTCGAAACTGCCTTGGTCTCATGGCATCAATTTCGTTTGCCTTTTCATCGACAGTATCGGCCGACGCCCCATTTCTTGATTAGAGAGTTCTTCGTGATCACATTGCTCAAATTCCCTTCACTTCAACGACAATTCTTGTGCCATGTGAGTGTATACCCAGTTCTTGCAATGAAAGTGTGACAACAGCTCTCCACTACTCATCTCACACAGACCCGAGATCCCCTCATCTCCGCCTTTTTTTTCATGTTAGTCTACCAGCACCAATAATTTACAACAATAATCATGCCATGTTTGTACTACTCGTGTCATGTTATCCGGCTGTTCAGGACCTCAACCCCATATTTGGGCTGAGTCCGACCTGAGTCACTACGGTGGTTAGGATTGTGGCCCGTGCCCTGCATCATCTACTGGTGACGTGAGTGGGGAATAACGACATACTTGGGCCGAGTCATGGGGGTCGGTATGATTATAATAGCCTGAGCCCATGAAATATTCTGTGTCGTCACCATTGCCATTCAATCTTGAACTTAGAAATTCTATCATGTCTTCAAACAATGAAACCTTGATCATCCTCATGCCGTGGGTGCCCCCGGCTGAGTGGCTGAAGCAGCTCGAGGACATTTCACCTGGCATTGAAGTCCACAGCTATCTGGTCGACATGTACGCCAAGGAAATCCCAAAAGAAATCACCGCCGATCTTTGGAAGAAGGTGACCATTCTTTTCACTTGGAAGTCATTTCCTACCCTCGAGATGGTGCCCAACCTGCGCTACGTACAGTTGCTCAGCGCCGGGTGCAACCAGATTCTGGATTTGCCATTATTTTTGGAAACTGATATTGCATTCTGCACTTCAAATGGCGTACACCCGTGAGTTTGCAATGGTCCCAATTGTTGACAATCCATCGCTCACAGCCATCACCACTTTTAGCCCACAAATTGCCGAGTGGGTCTTTTCTACATTCTTGGCCTTCCAACACCATGGTACGGGTCTGCAAACTTAAAAAGTTCTCTATAGTTTTTGCTAACCTAACTTATCCAGTACCTGAGTACCTGGAGAACCAGAAGGAAGCGAAATGGATAGACCCTGTTTCAGATGAGGACACAGAAGATGCTGTTGGCCTTCGAATGTACGATGTTTCACTTACTCCAGTGTTTCGTGACTGATACTGAATGGATATTAGGGGAATTCTCGGATACGGATGTGTTGGTCGCCAATGTGCGCGAGTCGCCAAGGCCTTCGGTATGGGCGTCTATGCATACACAATGCACGAGAGGGCTACTCCAGAGTCTCGGAGAGACAACGGTTTCACCGAACCTGGCTTGGGAGATCCCAACGGTGAATTTCCATCCAAATGGTTCTTTGGACCAGAGCAGCTCAATACCTTCCTTGGGTCTGATCTCGATCTGCTTGTCATCACACTGCCTCAGACGGATCAGACTCATCACATGCTTGCGAAGGAGCAGTTCGCAATTTTGAGCAAAAAGAAAACCTATGTATCTAACGCCGGACGTGGTGGTGTGATAAAAACCGACGATCTTGTTGAGGCCCTAGATACGGGCCTAATTCGAGGAGCAGCCTTGGATGTGACGGATCCAGAGCCACTTCCGGAGGATCATGCCTTGTGGAAGTGCAAGAATGTCATCATCACTCCCCATTGCGCTGGAAACTCAAATCACTACTACGAGAGAGTCCGCAAGGTTTTGGCGTTTAATATCGATAGGCGCCAGAAGGGGCAGGAAGTGGTGAACAAGGTTAGCAGATCATTGGGCTACTAGCTTAAATCTCAAAGAATGCATTCAACATATTCATCAAGGTGGCCTTTTTGGTGCCGGTTTTGGACCAGAATTTGGTCATCAAAAATGATCAATTTCTCTCACGGCAGATGAAACTTACTTCGAAAATCCGACTGCACTCTCGGGTGGACTGAGAAATCGGGATTGGAATTAGTTTGTTCGGGCTCGTCTGTCAAAGTATCTGTACTGGAGCCACGCACTTGCTCCAAACGCCTATACATATTCCAATCAGAGTGCTGTTTTTTATATCTAGAAAATTACTCCAACGTGATGCTTTGAGTCTCTAGTCAAGAAACAGATTGATCTGACTCGAAACACTGCTGGCATACTGAAAGAGGAAACCGTGTCCAGACTCTGGGTACAGATGCAATGCAGCGGCTGCGTTCTTCAGCTTCTTCCACATGAGGATGCTGTTTGCCGTTGGCATGAGAATATCGTCGCTTCCTATAGAAAGATCAGTCTTCTTGTTGAAAATTGTTCAAAACTGCTTATTACGAACCACTCAGAATAAGAACTGGCATTTGTAGTTCATGGAATCTGTCGTAGGAGCCGTCAACGGCCTCGTCTGGGTTCATAAAACGTGCAAAGGCTCGGGCCTGCTGGTTTGCACCGTCGTTGTTTACGTAGTCCCATCGATTTGGTCGAGATTGGCTAATTCTTTCCCAAACTTCGTTTCCAATAGCTTGGCCTTGGGCAGAGCTGGGGAAAAACCCTGCAATGAAGGATTCTTTTTGGTCTTCTTGGGTCTGAGAATCCTTAATTCTGACAAAGGGCGCAGGATCTGCAAATTCGAGGCCTTCACCAATACTTGGAATAGTACCACACAGGATTAGGCGTCGGACAAGTGCAGGGGCATTAAGCGCAACCATTTGGGCAACGGTGCCTCCAAGAGAAAAGCCCATCACATCGACAAGCCCAAACCCGAGAGCTTTTATGACGTCAATGTGGACTTGAGCAAACCCCGAAATTGTCTCTGGAATCTTCCCGCTTGAGCGACCAATGCCTGAACAGTCAATAAGAATTACAGGGCGTTGAGCTGCAATTGGGTTGACAAGAGCAGGGTCCCAATGATCCATAGTGCCTCTAGAATTGACTTGTTAATCATACGTCTTCGTGGATAAGCATGACCGCACGAACCTGAAATAAACTATCAGGACAATGGGAACGCCAGATTCCTTGCCAAAAATGCGGTAGGCAATTTTGACACCTTCAATCGAAGTAAAGCGATTCTCGGCAGTTTCGTACGTCGCCATTTTCAATGATGAAGATGCAAATGCTAGGTAGATACAAGAATGTTTGAGACCAAAAGCACGGGTATCAGTGCAAGATAAATATAAGTATGACTGATAGAAAAATCTCTTCAAACGGATTTAATCTTGAGAATATCATATTAACTCCGTTCTCACTCCAAATCCGACGCCTGATATCGGTAGTTGAGGTTGAGGCCATCTCCGCCCCGTGGGGCCGGTGCGGTATTGCGGCTTTTGCGGTCACTGCGGCCGCTGCGGCAAACTGAGTTTTATGATTCGAGTCCAGTGAGAGTTTTTCGGAAGAAAAGATGAAAAAACATCACCACGAAATCATGTGCAGACACCAACCTTTTTTACGGTAGGTAGACTAAATTAAGTTTCTTTTCAACTTTATTCGAACTTCTTGTCCTATTATTTTCTAACTGCCCCTTTCGCGTGATTCCTCATCCCTAAGCCTAGAGCTGTCTGCTCCGAAGCCGTTGACATGCTGATCTTCTTCGAGGTTTGGGATGCGTTGACCTTTTTGCCCGGCATGGAACTACTTTCCCCTTGCAGCAAGTAGATTATCCAATTGCAAGCTTGAGCTGCAGAGTTTAAGTCGTTCTGGAACATCATGAGCTGATTGGAGCTGGGTAATGACGTTTTTGTGATTTAATCGTTTATGGCACAGGCTGGTACCCGGTGCGCTAATTCTGCAACACGGAGGCGGAACTCACGCCATTTGATATCATTGTGTGGTGCTCAAAAAAATCCCGGCCCTAGGCTTTAGCGCGCTGTGATCAAGTTTGGTCTTGGCAATGGAGCGGCATTTTTCAATTGCTCTGTCAAGATAAATTACTCGAAATACACCACCAGTGATATCTCTGCAGTTTTCCCAACGTGATTACCACTCAATCTTCTTCCCTTCGGGACCGCACGCCAGTCCCTCACAAAATGCAATCTCTTCCTTCAATGTGTTATCGTTCATACTGGCTGGTCTTGCCGGCCAAATATCTCCGCCAGTAATTTTCTCCCTCTGGTGGTGTTCCATGACTGCCTCCTTCAGGCGTTTCTGAAAATACAATACCCCTTTCTCATGACTTGAATGCAAATTCCCACTAATATATGTGCCTGCATTTAGGTTCTTCTGAGCAGCATTGCACAACCCCTTATCTTCAGACTCAACTTGCTTAAAAAACTCGTCAACGCTCTTGAAGTCTTCATCCGACGTGTCCTTATGCCGGTATACCTCGTACTGCATTGAGGTTGTAGTTGACGAGGTTGGAACAACTCGCATCAAGTAAAAGTACTTTGTTCTAAAATGAAGGTGAACGTCAGCCTCAAATCAGAATCTGTTCATACTCCGTGGTATTTACTCACGTCATTGTAACGGATGCGTTGGGAAAGAAGAATGTCGGAGCCACCTTGAGACCGGAATCTTGTTCCGGCTTGTCTTTTGCAAAATGTTGAATCTGACCGCCCGTGACCTCGACATTGTAAGAATTCAAATCAGAGGTTGCCGCAATTCCAGGATGTGCCACGCTGCAGTGATAACACTGATTTGCTTAGTGTATGCTCATTCGTCAAACTTGCAACTTACTTCATTTTAGTTATCCACGAGGGTTTTCCAATTGTAATCACCATTCATATCCCACGCGTGGTCAAAATGATACTCGTCCATGTTGAAATCGCCAAGTCGAGGTTGCTTGTCTGATCCCTCAAAATCCGACGCCCATGGCACAGAGGGCTGATCGCCAGAGTCCAGGTTGACCCACACAAATCCACGAGAATCTACATGGACATGAATTTTAAAGAGACCATTGCTATCTTTGTCGAAGGATTCCATGGTTTCAAAGCGTGGGGCTTTGGCCAACTTTCCGCCAAGACCGTACGACCATCCTGAACAATAGACTTATTAACAAGTGCCAAGGTCAATTACGCATTAATACTTACCATGGTACTTGCATGCCAGAATGCTAGCATTCCCTGTTTCCTTGCTGACAATTGGATACGCTCTGTGTCGGCAAATGTTGTGGAACCCGTTTAGATTTCCTTGTCGGTCGAGACAGATAAAGAAAGCAAATCCTGCTTCATCGTAGCGGACGTAATCACCTGGCTCTGTAAACCTTGATCGATGAGAGACAAGAAGCCATCTTTTTGAGAAAATGGCTCTCCTCTCGAGCTCGTACATAGCCGGCTCCCTATACCAAGATGATGGCAAGGCGCGCGGGGCATCTTCACTGGTTGTGGCCTGAGAGAAGAATCGAAACATGATTGCAATATTCTGTTGTGAAGTCGAATGGGTTTTCAGTTTGGTTCGTCTCGTAACAATCCCATATTCACTCTTATATGGACTGGGTTTAAATACAATATGGAAGACGGTATCTATCATCACTTGGTCATCTCTTCTTGAGCCACCGCAGGTCCGGCTCGCACTTGATGACCGCTTTAAGAATAGATCACTTGAAAGCCTTCGTTGGTGTGATAAGCGCATCTCAAGATGTTTTTATTGGCCAGTTCTGGAGAGCCGGTTGCATGAATCAAGAGTTGGATCTAACAAAGAGTCAGCATTGTTGACACTAATACGGGTTCCGCGGGCCCCGCGGCCCCGAAGTCCGAGTTATGCTACCTCGAGAAATATCAGAACCATTATGAAAATGAAACCAACTTGCAATACAAATTTCTTATTCTATTAAAGTTCATCTACTAAGCTTTCTACTTTTCAAATTTCATACAAACCTGGATCTTAGGAATTACCTCACCAAAAGAGGTTCTTAGAGCGAACGTAGTTACGATTCCTAGTGGCAAATCAACACCAATTCGATTACTTCTATCGGGCATAAAAAGAATGGCCATATTATGATCATTGCGAAATATATGTATTTACCAGAGTTGAATCTCAGAAGATGCTACCTACAGAACTACAACTTAGTCTTGGGCTTAGCCGAAAGCAAGAGCCGCTCCACTTGTCTCCCAGCCATACCTCCGCTTTCGATCGCTCCATCAATAAATCCTCTCCATCCATTTGCCCAGTCTCCACTGGCAAAGAAAATTCTCCCATCGGGTTTTTGAAGTTCCTCCAGCCATCTAGATGCGGAATTAGGACCCCAGCAAGCCCAAACACCCTTTGCTAGCGGGTCGTTCATCCAATCGTGGGTCAAATACTCCTTCACCTCAGCATCAGGCTTCAAGAACTGCTTAAAGGTTGAAATAATTTCGCCGCTCGCCTCCCGCTTCGTCAAGTGAGAGCTATACCCGAAACCAATGCAATAAGTTCCGTCCCTTTTGGAGGTACCGTTGTGATCAGAGAAGGCAAACAGCCACGGTGAAACTCCGTAGCCATTCACGACAGAAAACCAACCCGGCTCTGCCTTGGATAGGTGAAAATGAATTTTCGCTCCCTGGTTCACATGTCCCGCCTTGACTGCTTCTTGTCGAACTGGCGACAGCGGCGGAGAGAAACTGACATCGGCAAGGCAGTTTCTGTGAAGCATTAGCTTGGTGTTTAGGATTTCACACGATGAACATACAGAGGAATTGTGGAAATGGCGTATTTTGCCTTGACCTTGAAGCCATTCTTGGCTGATAGTGTGACCGATTTGCCGTCTTGCACGAAGCTATCGATGACCGTGTTCAAGAGCAAGTGTCCTTGATATTCCGATAGAATAGCTCGGGCGAACGAAGTCATGCCTCCCTTTCCAAGTTTGAACATACCTGCGAGTTCAAAGACACCTGCCATGTTATGACCTCCCAGAGCGTACCAGCGCAAGACCTCAGTAAACCCACAAACGCTGCCAGGCACACTTCCAAAACTGCTAATCATGGCATCGAATAAATCCTTCTCTATCTGGGGGATTTCCAGCTGGTCTAGCCGGTCTTTGGCGGACAAGTGATCATACTTCTTCCAGAGTGCTGGCTCTCTGAGGGGTTCGTGTGGATATGGCATCAACTCGCGGCTTGACAAACCGTCAATGGAAAAGAAAGCATCAGCGGCTCTTTGAATAGCCGCATCAAGCTCTGCCCCTTCAATCTCACCGCATGCTCCCAAGGCTGGAGTATAATAGCTTTTCTGGGCATCAGCTGTTCCGGCAGATTGTTTGAGGTTGTGTTGGAGGTCATATCGATGCAATTCTGCATAGACATGAGGTTGGTTCCTACACTTTGGTTCACAACACACTCTTCCATTTGAGGTTCGTCAAAACTCACCAATGCACCCAAGTTCCACCCATCTCAAATTCCTCCCCCAAGGCCTTGGCGGTCCATGTTCTTCCGCCGATGCGGTCACGTCCCTCAACCAACAGAACCTTGTTCTTTGTATCTTTGCTCAGGTTTCGTGCTGCAATGAGACCAGCAAATCCAGTACCGATAACAATGACGTCATAACTATCATGAATCGCCGAAATTGGAGTTCCGGTGACGACGGCATCGGTGGTGAGGCCGGCAGTCTCGCCGCCAGGCGTCCACAAATAACCTTCTTTAGACGATGGCATTTTTGATTCTTGGGCTTTGGGAATGAACCATGAGAATGGTAACGATAGCCGTCCATTCTCGCAGCCTTACTAGCCATTTTAACTCGTTAGTTTTTACGTTGTCGTGTCCAGCCATGGTCCTAATTCGGCTAATAAGTGCGAGGCCGGCAGAGAAATTCCCTTCTAACAAAACTGTATTTGGAACTGATTTGATCATTACCTCAAGCAACACTTTGCTCAATTGGGTCACGCAGTACGAGTCCACTTTGCTTGCCTTATCGCAATCGAAATTGTCCAAGCTTGCGCCCCACAAAGTCGGGCCAATTAGCATGCGACACCTTCGGAAAGAAGCCATCTAGCTTCCGCACAAAAGACGCTTTACCCTATATGGACAAAAAGTGCGAGATACCATCAACCACTTTCTCTATGATCACGAGGTTGTGTGAGGCATTGAAGTTAGCCTTTATGAGTGACGCAGAAGTTCAACCCGACTAGTCCTGCACGATACGAGGGTGTGTCACACAGTAAGCGCGGGTAATGCATTTTCTTCTACAAAATGTTTTGCCTCGGTGGTCAACTGACTGTTAGACTAATCTTCACTTCGAGTAGCGCCCAATGGCATGGGAGAGGTTGCAATATCTTGACAAAAAGAGGCTAACTTGGCTATCAATTGCTACTGATAAATATGCTAGGGTATTATAACATAATTAACCATAAATGGAAATTCTCGTCACACGGATGTAGATGTGGATGGTATGGCTCTCATAAAAAACTTCTATAATACCCAATGTCATCTTTTCTGGCGAACTCAAGACTCCATTCCCGTTTTTTACACTATTTAGCAGTGAAAAGCGAGTAGCATTCCACAAAAACAAAAAAACAATGTCACTTTCAGCCGATATCGAACACGATGGTCAGGAATCCCGAGACGCCGGCGTCGTGGAGCTCAAGGTAATGCGCTTCCAATCGTGTGACAAGTTCCCTGGAATTGATAATGTCAGCGCAACTTTTCCTCCACTTCTATGTTGGCCCTATGTGTTTCCTTGATGGCCACTTGGGAAGCATTGTGCAGGTGTGACCCATGGAACTCATTTCGAGCTGGACTTGTTGTAGGCCTAACTGGATAAACAGCACAATGGCGACGGGGTTGGTGAGTGGAGGGCCAGTGTCTTTGGTCTACGGGGCAATACTGGCGTTTGTTGGGTCCCTCTGCTCAGCAGTGTCACTTGCCGAACTTGCCTCAGCGTAGGTTTCCCCGCCTGAAGTCTCAATGTGGATGTTGATTATAAGATCTTCTCTAGCTATCCGACCGCAGGTGGACAATACCATTTTGTCGCACAACTAAGTCCCCCAAGCATCCAGGGCGTCAGCAGCTGGTTTGGGGGTTTCATAAGGTAGGGAAACTGTCGATGTATCCAAAGATCACTGCTAACCAATTTTCTTCGCAGCACCTTTGGCTGGATGGCGGTCACTGGTAGCGCACCCTTTCTTGCCGGTACAATGATCCAAGGCCTCCTCGTCCTCAACTACGCCCCGGATGACTACACGTATGAACGATGGCACGGGACTCTTTTGTATTGGTTCGTCCTTGTCGTGTCAGCGTGTATCACTATATTCGGAAGCAATGTCCTGCCGCTGATTGAAACGCTCACAATGCTGCTGCATGTAGCCCTCTTCATTGTGATAATGATAGTCATGTGCGTCATGTCTCCGACCAAGAACTCGGCCGAATTTGTCTTCACCAAGTTCGAAAATAACTCTGGCTGGTCAAACGACGGTGTCGCTTGGTGGATAGGAATGCTCAGCTCATGTTATGTCTTAATTGGTTACGATGGAGCGACACATCTCAGCGAGGAAATGCAGAATGCTACGACCGGTGTGCCCCTAGCCATGGTCGGCAGTGTTGTCCTGAATGGATTGCTTGGGTTCGGCTTCTTGATTGCCTTGCTTTTTTGCATGGGCGACATCTCAACGGCCCTGAACACGGAAACAGGCTTCCCCATCATCGCAGTCTTTCATCATATTACCGGGAGCAATCAGGGTGCGTCGGCCATGTCGGCGGCAATTGTGGTAATGGCAAGTCTGGCCACGATTCCGCTCCTCTCGTCTGCTGCACGAGTCATGTGGGCATTCGCCAGAGATCAAGGTACGCCAATCAAGCTACTGCTAAACAACCAATTGAGGTATAAATGCTGACTAGCTGTGAAAAGGATTGCCATTTTCGCGCTTCCTCTCAACCATTGATGAGCGACGTGGGATTCCTACTCGGGCTGTCATTGCCACAACTGTGTTGCTGATGCTTATCGGACTCATCAACATTGGCTCCACCACTGCGTTCAATGCCTTGCTCTCACTTGCGGTGGTTGGGTTGCAGGTTTCTTATCTCGCGCCAATTATCCTTGTCCTTTGGCGCCGCATCGCCGCACCCCACACGTTGAAATGGGGACCTTGGCGACTGGGAAAGGCGGGAATCCCCTTGAACATTTTTGCCATCGTATATCTAGTACTTACGAGTGTGTTTTCCGTATTTCCTCCTTACCAGCCAGTTACCGCCCAGAATATGAATTATTCATCGTTGGTGCTGGGAGCTTTGCTTTTGTTCGGAATCCTGTATTGGCCGTTCCGCGCGAGCAAGCGTTACGTGGGGCCCCTTGTTGAGATAGAGGCTGTGGAGCTGTCTGTGGCGCAAGATGATAAGAAGCGAGGATAACTGCCCCTAACTCATTGATAGTTATATCTCTGTCGGCAGAGCATTGACAGACTCAAGTTGCTGCGTACCCTGACTGTTTGTATTAAAATTGTGGATTCCGGTTGTTCCGTGCCTCGACAACGTAACCCTTTACCCGATCCATCCATAGTTTCCGGCGCTTTGGTGCTAGTCGTGAGCATTTGTCTCCACCCCCGCACTCTTCTGCCCTTGGAATTTTGTCACTCGCCGTCCATCTTCACCTTGAATCTCCCTGCCATCATTATAGCCCCGGGTTCAATCGAGGCCAAAATGATGAATAAGAATCCTAGGAAAACCGTCAAGTCCCGATGTACATCTCCCCCGTCCCTTTTCGACGCAACCAGGCTGACCACGTCCAGCTGGCTGTCTAACCTGCAAACGACGAGTACGACCTTGCCTGTCTCGCCCTATCAAATTATACTTGCTAACTGCGCCAAGCGCCTGAAATGTGACGAGAAGGAGCCCAGCTGTGAGCGATGTGTGAAGCTGGGAGTTGAGTGCCCTGGCTACACCAAACGAATGAAATGGTCCACAAAGTATGAGAAGCCGGTTTTTAGTATTTCAAATATCCATACTTCACGGACAAAGTCGTCAAAGTGGATTGATGAAGAAATTAAGAAAGCCACACATGCGATTTTGGCCAATTCATCAAGTAAAAGCGATGAAAGCTCATCGACACCCAAAACCGTCCTTTCGGATGCACCAAATTCGCCATCGCAATCAAGCTCATCCAAATCGACAGCATCAGATTCGGAGAACCAATGCATTAAAAATAATTGGACCTTTATAGATGATTCTTCAACAGATATAAATATTATTTCATCCGCATCGAGTGGCTCTCAGCATCTCACCCTCACAGAAGATGCTCTGGACCTCACCCCCTTCTTGGAAAATCACGACCTATCTCGGTTAGCCCATGATCCAACAGACCAGTCGTCAATACTTCTTGACCACTACTTTTCATTCGTCTGCCGAATCAACTCGTGTTTTGATTCCGCGACGAATCCATTCAGGTCTGAGGTGACCGGAATGATTGTCCAGTCACCATTGGTATACTACTGTGTGCTCAGCATGTCAGCCGCGCATTTCTATCGCAACGAGGCAGATGGTAATTCAATTTCTATCGGATTTCAGACCGAGGCCATATCTTACCTATCCAACGAGTTGTTGGGTATAGACCTAAACTTTCCTCAACCCGCACTAGCAAGTACAGCAATAGACAATGCGCCTTTAAAACAGTCTCTAGTAAAAGATGACGTGTTATTAGGGATTATCTTACTTGGCATGACTTCGGTTTGTCTCCCTGATATCTCCCTCTTACTATGGAGAATGGTGCTAAATGGATACTTCTAGGCTTGGCACGACTCATCATCACTCGGCCTGTCTCATCTACATGGCTCGCGTCCACTGTTTCGGAATTGGATGACCTTGAACAATCTGGATGATCCGAGCAACAGCCCACCTTTAACCTCGAGGCAAAATTTTCTCGTATCTTCAATGGTGTACTGGGAAACAATGGCTTCATTTATAGTTGATCAAGATACAGAAGTGCTGTCATATCTCGATGTTTTCTTCTGTCAAAAGCTTGCATCAACAACGTCCCCGTCCCCATGGACAGGAGTTGGAACCGCCACATTCATAGGCTTGGCCAAAACCGGATCTCTTCTGAGAAAAAAGAGGCTTCTAAAAAGGCTACGAATTTTAAAGTCTAGCGAGTCTCACGAAGAACAGTTGCATTCACAACTTGTTCAAGAGGCCCGTAATCTGGCCCACGAAATCACAAGGATCCGCCTTCCACTCGAAATCTTGATAGAGGACCCCGGAGACTCACATTCAACTCCCGGTCACTTTATTTTGACAGCCCGCTGTTATAGATTGGCGACGCTCCTCGAGCTCTACCGGGCATTCCCAGAAATAATCGGAGCTGACATCGAGTCAGAACTGGCAGAATACATCGGTCCTTCTTGGCTTGGAAGGCAGGCCCAAGTGGTGTTCGGACTAACTGTTTCCATATTGAACATGTTGAAAAATATCCCCAATGACTCCAACACCATATCAACACAGAACCTGCTCGTCTTGATCGCGGGAAGTGCATTGGCCCAGGTCTCGCATGCACCGGACGGCACGAGTCCATTGGAGCAGAAATTGAATCATGATGTGATGCAAAAAAGGGACTTTGTGCGAGAGAAAATACTAAAACTGCATTTGTACATTGGATTGCAGCCTATCATGCACGCTGCGTTGATTCTCGAAGAGGTTTGGGCACGGATGGACGTGGCTGCAGAATCCGGCACGAAAACAGAGTATCGGAACAGCATTTTCTCGGATCAAGTGCATTGGATGGATGTCATGTCTGAGCAGCGACTAGAGACTATTTTAGGTTGAATCATGTCACACACGTTTGATGCGAGATAACTTGTGGCAATTTAATAACCGCCAATATTGATTTGGCTGTTTGATTATTTCCCTTAATTAATTAAACACTTCAAAGTTCCTCAAACTTTCCCAAATGATCCCCATCCTCCTTTTCTACAAAGTTAATGGGGGCTTTTCTGGACCGGTCAACTTCAACACGGAACACGTCTAGCCTCTGGTAACCACCAACGACATCATGGTACTGTTTCCCCTCAATGCAAGCATCCAAATCCATATCAGCGTAGAGTATACCTTCGGTCTCTTGAAGAAAGTCCACTGGGGTGCGCTCATTGGAGTCTTGGTCAATCGTAAACCCCTGCAACGGGGTGCCTGTCGGGTCCAAAAACATGGTGGCGCCCCTCTGCGACTGATCCAGCGCCTGTGCAACAAGTTGGGGACTGTAGGCGCCTGCAGCGATGGTTTCGATGGCGTCAGGCCCGAGCACACCGGAGCACAGGACCCCAAAACACTTGGCCTCGAAACAGTGGGCTGCGGCCCGGATCCTATTCGCCGCAACGTTGTCATAGTTTGCCGCCTTCGGTGCACCATCGTCGGCCTCCGAGGTGCTCTGGGATAGCGATCCCGACATGCGCGTTGGCCAAATGGCCGGCCACGTGGAAATGTGAATCTGCTCGCCCTGGGCCATGAGACTGTATCGAGCAAGAGGGTTGGTGTTTTCGCCACAGATGAGGTTCCCAATCTTCCCAAATCTGGTTTCAGCCACGCGCAGCCCGAACCCATCACCGGGCGCCCAAGTCAACTTCTCAAAAAAGGTGGGCATTAATTTGCGATGGTGAACCAAGACTTCGCCTTTGTCGCCAATCATGAGATTGGAGTTGTACAGGGTTGCGCTGCTTGTGCGAACCTTTTCGGAAATGCCAATGCTGACCATGACCTTCAATTCTCTAGCGACAGATCGAATAGCGTGGATTTCTGGACCGTCCGCGTAGACGGATTCCTTGGCCATGCGCTTAAAGAGATCATGATTCTCGGTTGGAGACCGCAGGGCGCTCCATATAGGAAAGGCAGGGATAAATGTCTCAGGAAAGACGACCAAGTTGGCATTTTGCTTGGCGGTAGCTTTAATCAGGTCGATGGCCTTGGTGGTTGTGTCGCTCGCGGAGAGAAAAACCGGGGAGGCATGGCATGCAGCGATTCTGATGGATGAAGTCATGGCTGATGAGTGTCACGAGTGTATTCCCGACTACATGCCCGAGATGGCGTTGGTTGATATGCAAGCGTCAACAGTAGCGACTTCTCTGTCAATCCATCATCGGTCGGCAATTGTTTTGATCGCCGATGCAACCCCCAGAATGTGCTACACGTGCTCCACAGTGAGACGGTGAAAGTCTGCAGGGCGGCGGAGAAGCGGAGACTGATCCGCCGTGACGCCCAGTATGAAATGCCGCGGACTAGCTCACGGCACGCGCTGTGGGCTGACAACCAGCACTTTGGTCCCTTGAATTGCCCCGCGGAGATGCCAAAACCTGTTCCCTCCACTTGCAGCCAATGGGGGATTATTACTTCTATCTACTGTGCATGTAGAGCAATATGCTATCTTTTCAAGATGAATCCATTCGTAGAATGCTCGTACGATGGAAATAATTCGATGATGGGGTAATTTTGGATTTTTTTTCGCTTGTGATTGCTGGGCTGCAGCCTACGCCACTGGCCGGGGTACCTCAGCCAAAGGTTTCACCGCAAAGCCTGGTACACTGCCTGTTATATGGTAGGCCGTGAGCGTTTTATTTGCGTTTTAAAGACTATTTATGGTTCAAAAATAAACAAGGCAATGTTTGAGGTGTTCCACACTCTGTCAAGTGGAAGAGAATGACCAGTGGGGGAACCAATGAC
>KV875252.1:350495-470487 GCA_001879505.1 Calonectria pseudoreteaudii | reverse complement strand
AAACAAAAAATACTAATAAAAAAAATTAAAAAAAAAAAAAAGAGAAAAAAAAAAAAAAAAAAAAAAAAAACAAAAAAAAAAAAAAAAAAAGAGAAAAAAAAAAAAAAAAAAAAAAACACGCGTGCCCACTCTGTATCTGAGTTTCATCACACATTTGGAGAGAGAATATTTGACCAATTCGAATGCTCCAATTCTGAGTTCCAGATCCCATCAGATGATCGCCCAGATGTTGCTATTGTACGCCGTTATTTCTGCTGAGGATGAAACGAAGAATACATAGCACGTCATATCCTCCGTTAGTAGAAGATTGAAACCTTGCTATATTCAAGGTATTAATTACTAATTTGATCAAATCAAAACCCAAATCTACCTAGTTGAAGTGTAGCCCCAGATAGCAGTGCCACCAATCCGATCCATAAACCTGCTGTTCTCATTCCATCCGGGGATGCGGTCAACCTAGCATTCAAAACCGCCGCGACCACACCTGAGACACCCCAAGATATGAGCACCTGACCGTACTGGTGGGTGAATTGCGCGGGACTGGAAGTCTTGGATTTAACCAGACCAGGAAGCACGCTGAATCCCGTGCCATGACCAAAAAGAATGACTAGGAAAGTGATCGTTGCTGTCAAAGACCCAGGTGATTGCGAAAATAGAATGAGCATCAATGCTCTTGCAAAAAACAGCGTGACGAAGGTAGCCTTTGTTCCAAGTCTTGAACTGATTGCTGGAGCTAAAAGCCCTCCCATCGCGAGCGCAAGCAAGCCGTAGCATAGAAGGTTGATCGGATCAATGCTAAATTGGCCCTTCTTCCAATTCAGAGCCCCAGGAACCAGTGTAGAAAAAACAATCATTCCGGGCAATGCATTGAAGAAAAGTAGGATAGAGAAGAAAAGCCCGGAGGACGATTTCGGCTGGGTTTGAAGGGAAGAGGGTGTATTTTCTTTCTGTATATTGTCTTGTACCATGATGGCGGTAACAGCTGCTGTGCCTAGAATGACCATACCTCCTGTTGCAAGAACCCGTCCCAGTACTTGCACAGGCATTTTGTCGAGATCCAAAAACTTGTACAATCCAATGCAAGCGGATGTGCCCCATGAGAAACCAAAAGGGCCAATGGCACTTCGCGCCAAAGGTTGATCCGGGAAGCTCTGGCCGACCAAGACAACGACAGCGAGATATGTTAATCCGACTCCAACACCACCAAATGCGAGTGATGTGAGGATAGCTGGGAAACTTAGTCCCGCCAAGAAGTAGCCGGTGCTCACCAAGGCCGTTCCCCAAACAGCCGTGCCCAAGGCCACGACGACAACGGGCCCATGCTTAGCCACCAATGGGGCGCAGATGCTCACACCAATGGATAGACCAATGCATGCAGCCCCGAAAGGTGCAAATGAACAAGGCTGATTAACCCCCAATAGCCTCGGGAGTTCGACTTGAACTATGCTGAGGGCATAGACAGTCCCGACGCAGACCATGTTTGCAAAACAAGCCAGTGCAATGTGCCACCGAGGAGACCTCGAACATGGCGGAGAGGATATTTTGGTTGCCATTGGTGTTATGGTTTTTTTTTTTTCGTATAGAATAAGATAATGATGGAATTCAAGTTACCATTCTCTCAGCAATGAGCTGGCTATGAAGTAATTGGTCACTGGGGTAGATCTGCGACGGATGCAAAATTAGCTCCGAAAGAAGGCTTTGTCTCGGAGTGTTGTCACTTTTTACTACATGAAATGCTGAGTCAATCAATATCGGATGGAAAATGCACGCAACTCTCTGTTCCGCAGAATAGGTTTTTGTTAGTCACCAAAATATTACGAAACGAGTAAGCGGCGGCTCGGCGGAGATGATCCGCTCTCATAATGAACCCCTCTTAGTCCAGGTTGGTGAAAAAGGCGGAGCAGATGCTGCCCGGTCTAACGGGAATAAAAGTCCTAGTGGACATACATCTCAAACTCGCCAAGTAAAAACCTCTCATCGGTGACTGCCTCGCCCGGCCTGACACTGGTGGTCCCCGTGTGCCCGTAGAGTTTTTACAATGGCGGCAAGGCCGAGAGAGAGCTTGTAATAACATCAGATGGGCATAACTCGTCCATTTGCTGTATGAGTGGTGGAGGTGTCTTTCGGGGTCTACACGGAACCCATTTTAGCTACAAATCGTACGGTATCCTTAGGTTCAATGTCGCTGGAACATACAACTTCAGTCTTTCGAATACCGGGACAACAAGGTTGTCGATCAACGCCGAACTCTTAATTGATAACGCAGATTGAACTAAAATTAGCGACAATTTCATGAACTACGGGAGGGTTGAATGCTTTCGCTAGTATCCGAAAATGGGCAATGGAGAGTGGATGGAGGAGTGTACAGATTCTTTTGTTAGGATGGGCTAAACACATATTGTCAAAGAATCAAGCATTTGTCTTAGGTAGTTGAGTGACTTTCAGTTTTCGAATTTGAGAATAGAAAAATTAACTATCCAATCTAATTGTCACCAAACTCATGCCTCAAACTTAATCTCAATAATACTTCGCAAGGCACCAGGCACCGCGAATACAGAGACAACTTCGAAGCGTTCGTCCGCCTCCTTGATCAGGGCAACCCATTGATCCATAGTACGTTCCAGGTTGTTGAAAGCGACCAGCATCTGCAGGTCCGAGGCAGCCATCGCTCTTTGGACCATCAGAGGCAAGAGGCGATTTCCCTTGTCATCAGAAACAGGTGGGATAACACTCTCGCACAGCAAAATGCGAGCTCCAGGCTTTAGGCTGGGGATTAGATTCTTGAGGATCGAGCAGGCATCCTTTGTGGGCCAGTCATGAAGAACTGTCTTTAGGAAATAAGCATCAGCTTCGACGGGCTGAGGGGTGAAGAAATCATGTGACTGATAGGACACTCTGGACTTCAAATCCTCAGGCACTTCGGCGTGGAATTTGGACTCGTTTTGTGGCACATCCTGAACAATGAATTTGAGCGAGGGAAAATTTTTAGCGATTAGCACCGAGTCATGACCAGAGGAGCCTCCAACCTGCAGTATTTAAGTCAGCACTTTTCGTTGTAAAACATTCATGTAGAAAATCCACAGGTTGTTCAAGGGTTAGTTAGTATGGGACTCACATCAACAATAGTACCGTCCTTGAACTTGTTCCAGTCAAATGCAGTCAAAATCTCATCCAACTGAATGCTGGTGGATGCTGCAGTCATTTCCATGACTTCAGCCATTGTCTTGGAGCGAAAGCCTTCTGGCTTTCCTTCGGGTGTTTTCTCAAGGTAGTCCCAGAATGAAACGGGATGTCCGGTCCTGTCAATGTCTGCCAGTGCAAAGCCCGACAGAGACGCATCGTCGCAAGGCTCGTCTTTTCCAGCGCTGTACTTTCTAAGAGATTCTGGGACATGGACGGCTCCTGGGCGAACCTCCTCCAACGTGTGGCTGAGCCAGCTGTGCCATCTTGGGTCGCTGGCCAGAGATGCCGTTGTGGACGTGTGGACGACATTGTCTGAGCCCAGTGGCCGTTCCTCAAACAATCTCATGGGGACAGAGTATCGAATAAGTCGACGCACAATTGACTCTGGAAGGGTGGTCCTTTGCGAAATTTCCTTGTAGGTAGCAGATCCGCCAATTGGCACAGCGGCAAAAAAGTTGAAGCGGTTGAAAATGTCATAAACCATAGCATCATGATTCAGCTGTTGCGCTTTAGCTTCAAGTCCATCAGTCCCGGTCCTATATGTCACGTACGAAAAGTGGTTGCAGGAACCCCGCTTCTGCAGGTCCAAGGGCCATATGGTAAATATCTGATGCGGCCTGAAACAATTGAAACCGAAGCGCTACCAACTTGGGGTCTTTCGGATACTGCTGCAAACCACCCTCACGAAAAGATGGTTTCGGGTGGCCATTCTGCTCCAAGTACTCCGTAATACCATTGGCGGCCTGGGAAATGGATGCGGCCAATTCGTCAAGTGATGGGTCTGTTGGGCTCATGGTGTAGTGTGGTGCGAGGCAAGATATTGATGCTGCTGAGGGTATACAATACGAAGAGTTGTGCCCAGATGTAAACGAGGTTTCCACTACTATAAATAATTATGGAATGGGATTAATTTGGCAATCCACCCGTGGCTATCAGACAAACTCCCTGGTAACTGTTCGGGGTGAAATGCAAAGACGAGTGAGAATCGTCACACAAGTACCTTTGGATGAGGCGTGGTCAATCGCTGACACATCAATATTGTCGTCATCATACTAAAGCTAGAATAACGGAATCCCAGAATAATCTTGGTCCGGCCCAGCTGACGGGTGCAGTCAAAGAACGGTGGCTCAGATTGGTTGCGTCGCGCCCCATCGTCAGCACTAGCATGCAGGGCCGTTCACAGGACACGGGGAGTCTGTCCACTGTTCTTGCTCATCACCGCCGGTTAAACGGGAAGCAGTTAGCCTCAGCCGCAGTCGCCCGTGCCCGTGCCCAGTTATGGGCAGCTTTGGCGGGGTTTCCATTGCAACCCTGGCCATCAAGGCAACAATCCGTCGTCAATCAGAGCACATTGAGCGACACACTTCCCTGGCGCGCGCGTTTTATTTGGCAACCCACTCCGCAATTGGTCAGGTATTTGGTTAAATACATTAGCGCCCATGCGATTGATCACGTGGGATTAAGCCGACATAACTAGCGTTGCGCTGTTGACCCTCGAGTTTGGACTCATGCACCATGCACGCCTCTCGACCCTCATCGGTTGATCCTTTCAGATCTTTCTGCCCTTAGGGAAGGCTCCGCTCAGGCTCGCTTTGTCTTACCTCCTTGCAAAAATGGCCACCGGCTTCTCTCCGATCCCGCCCTATGTGCTCGGCACAGCCTGTTTCAGTCGCGGGCTGATTGCGCTCTACTCGCCGCGAGCCGAGTACCCCCGCGTTGGCCTGCAACTTGAATCTCAGAACGTCGCTGTGACTTCTGAATCCACTGAAACAGGCTCTCCCACTGGCTCCATTTCGCCCCTCATGTATTTCAAGGGCCTTCGTGAAATATCTTACGGCCTAACCCTGGTGGCACTCCAGAAACAAGGCAATGAGGCTGCTATTACAACATTCGCGGCCATTTTATCACTCGTGAGATTCGGAGACGGACTAGTTGTCTGGTTACATGGCGGAGAAGAGTTGCGGCATCGGGCTTGGGGCCACTGGATCACGGGAGCTGGATTTGTTGGTTGGGTGATTTGGAGATTAAGGCATTGACATGTATATACGAACTTATCCGTGTGAAATTAGGCAGCCAATAACGAGAAGTATTCCACTCTTCAATCAGACAGACCATTAAGAAATCTTTAAATCTCTGAAGGGCCATTCCAAGAAATGAAATTCCAAGCAAGTCTAACATGGAATATGATGATGGCTTAATCCAGCTAATGCCCCAGACATTAAATAGTGTTCACTCTGCACAGATAGTTAACCCAGTGGATCACAACAAATTTAGTTAAGAAACCCAAAGATCCATTTCATGTTGGTTCCACGTTTGAGCATATGGATACTAGAGCGGATATTCTATATCGAAATACGCAGGTCAAAATTGGCGGGCGTGATGATGGTCGCTTATCAGCGTGGGCCAGCAAGGGCCCCAGCCTAGTTTCAATGGATACGAATAATTTTCGGTCCGAAAGTATTAATGCCCAATAGAACTCTAACTGATGCAGGTAAAATGGGATTTCGGTACTTTGGGTATAATGCTACCAAAAATGCGGAAATGGACATAAGTTACGACGCCTGTGGGTTTCTGAGTCAGCACAGAATCGCTAGACTGAATCCAATCCCCGCCAACGATCCTTGTCCCTCGACAACATTGGATGGGGTGATCGAGGTCTCGGTGCCCAAGTGCAATCCTACAAGATGCGACCTGTAAAGGCATGCTTGCAGTGCAGAAGCGGCAAGCGACGATGTGACGGCACTGGTAACGCTGCGTGTCCTCAATGCGCCCAGCGAAATCTGCCATGCTCGGCCGTTTCCTATCCGCTACCAACCCCACAGCCTCATCCCCCCGTTCCCTCAGTCCACAATGGGGAGGAGACAGCCCTTTTAGTGGATCTTTACTTCAAATTCATCCATGATCAGCCTCACAGCCTCTTTCACGAACCCACCTTTAGGGCAAGTGTGGTTGCAGGGACTGTCTCTCAGCCCGTTCTTCTGGGCATGATGGGCATGTCTGCGCGGTAAGCGTGTGCCTTACAGGACTATTTATGATATTTACGTTTAAAATTTGACAAACGAATAGGTATGCAACGCGCTCCGACATACGCTCTCGTGGGGCCTTGTATTGTGCCAAAGCCAAGTCAGCGCTAAAAGATGACCTTGAACACGTCTGCATCGAAAACATTCAGGCTTGCATTTTGGTGGGAAATAACTGTTTTGGCGATTGTGACGCAGACGCTGAGTCGCTATACCTGGGTACATGCCTCCATTGGTGGACCGACAGCCAAATGGACTGCATTTTTGGTTAACCGTGTTCTCAGTTCTGGCCATCCGCATGGCCCAGATACTCAATCTTGGAGTATACAACGAGGCCGATGATGGGGTCACCCGGGAGTTAAAGCGACGCTTATTTTGGACATGTTTTATAGTTGACACATGGGCCAGCGGTGGCTCGAATCTGTCGCGACAGTTTCCATGGGAAGCCAGGCAGCCTCGAGTGCCGATGGATGAGTCGGTATTCGCCATGATGAAACCAGGAGATCCTGATATACCCGATTCGGACTGGAGACCTGGATTGTGGGGTGATATGGTCACTCTGGTGCAGATATATGCTCGGATACAGCATCTTCACAAGCAATTGGGAGAGACAGATGAGTGGGACGAAGTCTCGATAGATGAGTCAGTTCGATGCATTGAAGCCGATCTGGACGACTTTGCGCACGCCCTAGGTCCGAAGTTGACATTTTCCATGGAAAATCTATCATCATTTGTGAGTCGCGGCTTGGGCAGCGTCTTCGTTGCGTTTCACCTCGGGTACCATCACTACTATACGCTGCTGTTTTATCAGTATCTGGATCAACGCCGGCCCTCCACGAGGAACGGTAAAAAGTACGCAAATCGTTGCAAACGGCATGCAGCCATAATCTGCGATATCCTCAAGGCGTCCCGGGAAGTCCCTGGTGCCGAAGCACTCTACAACATTGTGGGCCATGTCACTATTGTATCGTCATCTGTACTGCTGCACACGTACCTGTTAGGAGAGCCTCATGAGCTAGAAGAGTCTAGGAAACGCCTCGAATCAAATTTCGAGTCGCTGGTGCAGTTGAGAAGCTACTGGCCAAGCGTGGAGCTAATGGTACGGGATTATGTGCCCTGGCACAACATGGAGCATTTGATGCTAACTGTACTACAGATCAGTCGGCTGGTTGTATTCCAAAAGAATTGCATGATGTCTTTGAGCAGAAACACACACCGCTTTGACAAATGGATGGTCAAGTTTCTCATTGCGCATGCTTTGGCATTGGAGGACAAGGTGGATGATCTATGGCGCGATTCGGACGAGAGCCAGCCACCTGGGAACGCTCATCTCGAGAGGGGTCGCATTACACAATCGATGATCATGGATATCCAAAACAACTATGCCACGGGGGAAGCTAGGAGTTCTCAAGTTGGAAGTGGAGATTTGGGAAATGCCACTTGACTCGAGCTCCAAATGTAAACTGAGCTGTTTATACTATCTCACATATACTCTTGAGGAATCTTCTTACATCTCACCCAGCTCCTCTGTCAGTGATCGCATTCGGCTCCAAAGAAATCTTGCGGCGGTTTGACGGTTCCAGCAGATGTTCGTCTTCCGAGGTTCCGGACACGGAACGCCCGACCAGCTCATTGCGCGACGTTTAAAAAACGGTCCGACAATGGCAGTAGAAGCAAGGGGACTTAGCCAAGAATCATCACGAAGGGGTCTGTACAGCCTCAAGGAGGTCCCGTGGTCTAACGGTTATGACTGTGGATTTTGATTCCACCAGCGGGGGTTCGACTCCCCCCGGGACCTTTCTTTTTGGATCCCACCACTGATCTATGAACAGATCTTGAGCAGACTTGATTGGTTGAACCTACTGAATTGCATTTTTGGAAGACAATATGATTCTATAGGGTAGTTTGAAGTGTGCCCCAGAAAATTATCAAGAGAGGCAAGGGAACCCAGGGCAGGGCTAGCTGCAGATTAGGTAACCATCTGGGGTTGTCTTTTTTTGTGGCTGTATTTGCGGCTCTGCTAGTCAGAGATGACGAAAAAAAATTCTTCTTGTCTTCAACGGCGTGTTATGTGGAGCTATGCAAGAGCGTCAGGGATATATATCAATGAGCTGTGCTGTCATGCGGCTCTTACATTCCACCTACCAGTTTAACTGCATGCAAGGTTCATAAATGAGATAGCTCTATAGCATAAGTAGATGGACTTTCGGTGATGGAATGCTAGGTCTATAGAAGCAAGACCTGATTGGGTCATTTATTCTACTTCTTGGAGGAAGGTTAACTTGATTGTGTAAAGCCGGTCGCCGCATCGCGTGACTTGAAGACGAAACTGAGCATTCCAATCAACAACGTACGTGGTGAAGTTCAAAATAACAGTCGCATTGAACGGAAAGGGCAAAGAAAATCGTAACGGGCTCCTGATGACAACTGCCTTTCTGCCAAGCTCGGCCATTGACCTTTGGGCTACCGTCTTAACCCCAGTGGTTTGGCCAAGCGTGGAGAGACTTGCTCATGGGCCACCGTATTAGCCGAGGAGTTGAATTAAACGAAGCCCTTCTCCACGTCGGGATCAAGGCTATAGCCAATGGAGAAAGTGGAGGGGACAGCCTCCAACTCGACTGATTGAAACCCCGAATCCCATTTTGGGGCGGTCCCCACACAAACCAACCAGGTCAAAGGAAGACCGGCCGGGCTCACCAAGCTCACCAAGCTCACCAATCAGACGCATTCAAAGCCGGCGCTAGCCCGGACTCCATGACACCACCTCCGGGGGATCGTCAGCTGCAGCGCTACCCGCACGCTTTTGTTGCGGAATTGCGCGGGGTCCATGGCAGTTTTTCGTATATTGGTGACCCATTGACTGGAGACGGTACACGCTTGTGGCTTTTTAAACGATAGTTGAGACATGGTTTGCAGTGTAGCTTCGGGTCATCGAGCCCCGAGGACATGCTCTGTGCGGGAGCGAGAGTCATCTCTCGACCTGGCGCATCGGCATACTCCCCAATTAACCTCTGCCCATCAACCGACCTCCCTTCTCCGCATTGCAGGAGCGAGGGTAAAATCTGGGGTAACACTCTGGATATAAAGTCTCAGGACCCCCGGGACAAGTCCACATCAATCCCCTCCCACCTTTTTGTGCCCATTCCCCCTTGGTTGAAACTTGTCCCTGCATGTCAAGTTGAAAACCATGCTTAGCGGCGATACCCTTACAGTAATCTCTGCTGCCTTTCTGGCCGTGGGAGGTTTCCTCTTCGGCTACGATTCTGGCATCATCAGCTCTAGCATTGCGCTCCCGCATTTCAAAGAGTACTTCCACGATCCCAGCGATGACACTGATGGAGGCATCGTCAGCTCTTTTCAGGGCGGTGCCGTCCTCGGGACTATGATCAACATGGTCAGCAATCCCCAACCCACTCTGCTTGCTGTCTTGCCTAAGCTGTCCCTTCCAAAGTACGAGACTAACTTAAGACTCGCGTCCTACAGGCCTTTGCCGACATGCTTGGTCGGAAAAGAACCATTTTCTGCGGTTCAATCGTCTCGCTGTTAGGTTCCGCTCTGCAAGCCGGTGCCACCTCCATGGCTATGCTTATTGTGGGCCGATTTATTGGCGGCATGGCCGTGGGTATGCTAACCAGCACGATTCCAATGTACGCCTCGGAGCTTTCCATGCCCAAATGGCGAGGTGCTCTGTCCGGTCTGCTCCAGTGGTTCCTCAGCTGGGGTTTCCTCGTAGCACAGTGGCTTGGCTACGGGTGCTCGTTTTCCAATACGGCTTTCTCTTGTTAGTTCCAGAAATCCCATCGAAAAAAACCTCGTCAAATTGCCCCGCTAACGTTCGTCTTTATCAGGGAGATTTCCCCTTGGATTCCAGTGCATACCCGCCGGTATTCTGGCTGTTGGTATTTGGTTCTTGACGGAGTCGCCGCGTTGGCTTATGGAGAAAGAACGACACGAAGAGGCGCGTGCAGTGCTTGAGAAGCTTCGCTACGGCGAAGATTCCTCTCGCATCGACCTTGAGTTTGCAGAGATTCGGGACGTCATCGCTGCCGACCGGGAGATTGGTCAGGTCACTACCATGTCCATACTCACAAAGGCTTCTTGGAGAAAGCGACTTTTGCTCGGGTGCGGAGTACAGGCATTTGGGCCACTCTCAGGCATCAACGTCATCAACTAGTGAGTGGAAGTATATGTGAGATTCTGTCAAATTCTGGCTGACAAGAGGTTGCACAGTTATGGGCCTCGTATCTACAAGATTTTGGGTATAAACACACAGACGTCTCTAATGATTATCGGTATTAGCGGCGCCTTGTCGATTGTCTACTGCACGATCGGCCTTTGGATGCTTGACAGGGTTGGCCGTGTCAAACCACTCATCATCTCAGCCCTCGGTCTCGCTGCAGCTCTCCTCGTAAACGCGGTCCAAGGCCAATACCTCAACCCGGACAACAGTAATCAGCTGCGTTCCATGGTTGCCATGTACTTCGTCTTCAGCTTGTTTTATACTCCCCTCGGAATCATCTCCTGGGTATATCCGGCCGAAATCTTCCCCGTTGAAGTGCGCGCACTCGGCAATGCCATTACCACCTTCACCAACTGGGTCATCAACCTCATTTTTGCCCAATTCTCCCCGAGCGCGCTCACCAAGCTCGAGTTCCGCTACTTTTACGTCTTTTTCGCCTTCAATATCGTCGCTTTCATCTGCTACTGGTTCTTTTACCCCGAAACCAAGGGCCGCACGCTGGAGCAAATGGACGTGATTTTCGGTGACCAGCTTATCCCCCACGCGTTGGAGGATCCAAAAGGCGCCATGGCTCTGCAAAAAGAGGCTACGGTATCCGCCCATGTTGAACAGCCGGTTTAATTCTGTCAGCAGACGAGTGACGAGGTCAGCCAAGTTCTCTGGAATACCAACAGATGTAACACTGCCTATATATATAATTCCAGTCCTTTTCAATCTTGGTATAGTCGAGCACAATCAACTTTAATCGAGTATTTTTGTTATGGCAGCTAGTGCAAAGATTGGCTCCAAGGCACGTAAGAAAGTTCAGCGGGAAGGAGCGCAGGTTCCCTTATTGTATCTTTCTTCGGTATTCTTTGCTTCTCTTCATCAAGAAATCTTCGTTGTTGAGACAATGATATGCTCAATTAGAGACACGAACCATCGCAAGCAGGAAGCAGATGAAGCCACAATGCTAATATATCACATTTCAGTTCCCAAAATGTTGCTGGTGTCGATCATTCAATCTCACACTCCAATTCTGCCTAATCATACTAGTGAAGGTACCGTCAAGATGTTGATGCTCAGGAGATGGCATTTCTCGGTTTGCATCATTTCTCCTCAGTTGATTCAACACCCAGGCGTAGCCCAGAATCAGCCAGAATACTCCATTTCCTCTATTGTTCTTCAAATTCCAGACATTTTGATCGATTTGCTACAGAAGCAATCATGAGGGGCCCCAATCTTATTAAAGTCATCATTATTCTTCCAAAACCCCTTCATGCATGCTTGAACCGAAATACATCCATCCACGTGAACTGGAAGAGTCGCAAGAATGGGCAAAATCAGGGTCCCAAGTGGTTAATACTATCAATCTTTTGACAAAAAGGGCTTCTTTTCCTAATGCTATGGTAGTATTTGATGAAGACGAAAGGTATCAGCATCATTGCAAAAGAGAGGAAGCCCAGGAGAGTGCATGCCCAATGCACCCCGAGCTTGGTGTACATTGGGCTTGCTGCGAATGGAAGACATATCGCCGCTACAGCCCTGGTGGAGCTTGCCGCAGCCTGAGCCGATGCTGAAAACTGTTTGTAAGCATCTGTGAGGTAATTGAGCATCGCCATGAATACGAGGAGATAGCATGCTCCAAACACCAAGCCAGACAGCATCGGGACAGCAGGATGAATGGACCCGTAGGCTGTCCACCCGAGCCAGAATAAGGAAGCTGTAAGTCTTTGAATAAATCAGATAATGGGTTCTCTAATTCAATAGATTGAACGTACCCTGGGCCAGCGAGACAGGCAAGTGGAAGCCGAGCATATTCGGTCTTCAGAGCCCACGCATGGCCTTTTTCCACAGCCCTAGTGTGGATGAATCCATAGAAAAAGAATATGAGAAGTCCAAAGATCGCCCCAAAAACCACTGCTCTTCCAAATTAGAAATCGTAATTGCATCAGGCAAGGTGAACAGACCTGGGAGGAAAGCCAGGCTTGCTTGTTCGGATGACAACTGGTAAACGCCTTGCGCTCTTGTTAGCAAATCTTGACGTATTTTTCAACCAAGTTATTATACCTCTGAATATAATTGGATATGCTTGAAAGAATAAGTAAAATATGGAGTAAATCAGAGCAAGGTAGAGTGAGGTAAACAATACCATCGGCTCTTGAATCATCATCATGAAGGGCCGCGCAAATAGTGTTCTTGCATCCATCTTAATACCAGTCAATGTTGGATGGGTGACTTCTGGGCTCCCTTGATCTCCATCGGCTCCCTGGACCTTCTGGCGTCTCTCCAATACCGGGCCATAGGTTTCTGGCATCAACAGAACAACCGGGAGCCCCAGCCCTGCTATTCCTGCTGCAAGCCAGAAACTGAGGCGCCAAGATACATCGGCCGTAAAGCTAGAGATGATAGGTCCTGTTGCAGGGCCGATAGTAGCCGCTGTTAAGAAATAGGCCATTGCCTTCCCTCGCTGTTCCGCGTCGTCATAAATGTCTGCGTACAGTCCACCAACTACGGCATTTGGAGCTGCGGCAACAATGCCACAGAGAAATCGGAAGAGGAGGAGGCACCAATACCTTGGGCTCAGCGCTGCAGCTATCACGAAAATTATGTAACCCGTGTACGTACCAACGAGCACCGGTCTTCGACCGACATGCTCGCTCATGGGTCCGAAAACCAGTGGCCCGATGACATAGCCGATCAAGTAGAGTGAATTGAGCAACACAAGGTAACTGGGTTTCTTGACGGAAAAGTAGTCGGAAATTTCCTCATTCGCGCCCGATGGTAATGACGAGCCAAGGTTGCCATTGAAAGACACGATGATGCCCACAGAAACGACCTGCCAAGTTCTCAACTGCAAAATGGTGAACCAGTTAGCCCGAACACCGTTGTAGGCAATCCGTATCGTACCCTTGATAGTTTCATCCTGGCGATTCCACCAGGAAATGGATGGTTGCCAAAGGTTGCAGATGTGACTGCTCCGATGTGTCGAGGCAAGGCCTCAAAATCTGGAAGGGTCGTCTTATAATAACATTGATAACGATAAGCAGAGTTCATGTGGACCGCAATTTTGCACCGAGCCGGGAGCTAAATGGAATTGCCGAAGTGAAAAGGGTAGCTCGCCGACGCCGGAGCACTTAGGCACTGCATGCCAAGGAGAAACTTAAGCGTAATTTGGTTAGCCCGGAGCCCTAAAGTTGACATAGGAGCGCCTTAGGGAGCAACAGGGCGCGGTTGTGAAGCAAAAGCGGGTCGGCGGGAATAAAGCGAATCGGCTCAACGACCAGGATACCGAAAGTACTGTTCGATTTCATACACTCCAAGGATGCATCTCAATACACTGTTTTTTTCTTCAGAGAAAATCAGAGACATATTTAAAAAGAACTTCTCAGTCACCCTCAAGGACGAAGACTACACCTGTGCATAAACACATTTACCATGGATGCTCTTCAAGACGGGGCTCTCTCTACTATGTCAGAGGACTTGCATAACAAAAGCCAACTTGATGCCTCTAAGCTTTCATTTGTTTTCAACACTTCTCCACGTCTTGTTCCAGATGCTGCCACTGCAAACGCAAGCGATGAGTCCATCTGCACCGACCACATGATTGTGGCAACTTGGAAGGAAAAGACTGGGTGGTCAGCTCCTGAGCTAAAGCCTTATGGTCCTCTCAGCCTATTGCCTACTTCTTCATGCCTCCATTACGCCACGGAGTGCTTTGAAGGTATGAAGTTGTATCGCGGCCATGACGGCAAGCTGCGGCTCTTCCGGCCTGAACGCAATGCATCACGCTTTCGGGTCTCTGCAAGCCGTATATCATTGCCATTGTTCGAGCCGTCAGAGGTAGAAAAGCTCATAAAATCCCTTGCGTCGGTCGATGGCCCCAAGTGGCTCCCCAAAGATGACCCTGGCCGCTTCTTGTACATTCGTCCTGCCATGATCGGCACGCAACCACAGCTTGGAGTTCGAGCTCCCAAAGAAGCAATGATGTTCATCATCATGTCATTCATGGGTCGGCTGGATCTGGTCCCTGGAGGGATGCAGCTACAGACATCACCCTCGGGCATGGTCCGGGCTTGGGCTGGTGGTTTTGGATACGCCAAAATCGGCCCTAATTACGGCCCTTCGGTCTTGGCGTATAATGAAGCACTGCGAAATGGATTCCATCAGGTTCTTTGGTTGTACGGGGAACAGGGCGAATGCACAGAGGCGGGTGGGAGCAATTTCTTCGTCGTATGGAAGCGGAGAGATGGCCAGAAAGAGTTGATTACAGCGCCTCTGGACGATCAACTCATTCTGGACGGCGTAACAAGAAGGAGTTGTCTTGATCTAGTGAGAGAGAGATTTCCCAATGATCTTGTGGTTTCTGAACGCAAATACACCATCTCTGAGTTGATGGATGCAGCTGATGAAGGCCGTCTCGTCGAAGCCTTTTCTGCGGGCACAGCTGTGAGTGATAATATACCAACCGTTACTGGGCTCAAAGCTGACATATTCTAGTATTTCATTTCCGCCGTTTCCCGAATCCATCACGAGGGCCGGGATATCCATATTCCATTGGGTCCTGACGGGCGCTCAGGGGAAACAACCACACTCTTGAAAGGCTGGCTGGAAGATATTATGTATGGCAAAATAAGCCACGAGTGGGCATGCGTAGTTCCGGAACAAGAACAACAAGCCTACATTATCCCCGAGTAAACACGACGGTTAAATTCTGCCCAATCATCATGCCTAGATATCGCCGGTGCAGAGGAGAGGGCACCGCTCGGAGGATAAGTTGCCCGCTGAGCGTCTAACCGAGCCAATGATGGGTGCTCAGGCCCACATCACAGAAACACATCACAGAAACACAATTTGTTGGATTACCCTACAGACAATAACGCACGCCATTTTGATCGCAAGGGTAGTTGGAAGTGCAAAAATATAAAATAAAATACTGAAATAATATGAGACTTTAGCGGAATAAAAGCTCAAAAATGAGAGAAGAGAAACATTAAGGGAAATAAATATGGTTTGAGTTCCGTAGTCTGCACTAAGAAAGTTCACATGTTGTTCGTATCCATTCCATGCTCGGGTGACGGCACAGATCTGCACCATTAGCATCCTTATCTTTCTCGGATTTGGTTGCCGAATATCCCCCACAATGGGTCATATTGCTTTTAAGTACCTTTTTTGTTTATTGAATTTCGGAAGTTTTTTTCTTCATTCTGTCCGTTATAGAACTGATCATCATCCTATGGAGCACAAATAGCGGGACAAAGTTTGCATCGGGAGTGGCCGCTTCTCATGATTAGATCCCGACAAGTCTAACTCTAATACATGTACGAAAATGCTTCTAATACCGGTATTATGCTTAGAGATAATGCACATAAGTACATAGCAAAAATTTATTCGCATTTAAAATCTCACACGACCAATTACCATGGCAGTTCGTCCCATTTGCTAAGATTCCGCCTGTGTGGCGAGCAAGCGCCTTGTCCTTGCATGAACACAAAGAACCCACCCCACCGGAAAACCCTGTCCGTGGGCGGCCCGAAACTGGATCCTGCTCTTGAGGCGACATGGATAAGGCGTGCTTTTTTGATCTTAACGATCAAGTTGCCTTGTCTGAAGAGGCACACACACGAGCTGTTGCTTGACGTTGGGCTGCGGCTGAAAGTAGACGGAAAAAGTTGCTCAAAAAGGTACTAGACTGTGTGATTTTTTTTTTTTTTGGACATGGACGGAAGATGTGCTACAAAGCTTGGCAACACCCCTGCGCACATATGCCGAGCCTGTCGTCAGACGATGAAATTTGACCGATTTTCAGTGCATGTCTTCAACCGTAGCCGCGGTATAGCCTGTTGCTGGCCCCCCCGTCCGCCAAGGTCAAATGCCTCATTTTCCAAATTCGGGCAGGAGCTACTGAGCCCACGGGGTTCCTGAAAACTGATTTTTGCATACGTAGTCGTCAGCTTGGATGACGCGGTCTCGGTACCGTTTGGGAAGTGTCCCCACCTCGCCATGCCGTATTCCCGGTTGCGAGGCCCTGGGTGGATTCCGAAACCCCAGACAGTTGGATTCGGGAGCCCCCAGCACTGGACTCGCAGACTCACGGCCGAAGCATGGGAATCAGATGGTTCCGGTGCCCAATTTCTCTTCCTCTGCTGGTACGCCCCCCTCCCCTCCTTCGGCCCCCTCTTATCTTGTCCTCGGCCTGGTCACTCAGGACTCGGACGATAACCACAAACAGTAAGGCTTGTTTAGCGGGTTGACGGTGAATATGAACTCTAGCCTCGTTCTTTATCTTAATTGTCCCTCCTTTCCCCATCCGTGACCTGACTTTAATATCCGTTTGACGCGGGGATAGTACCTGTCGTTTTTAATATTAATTTTGATCACCGTCTGTCTTTTGTCCTTTTCCCACTCGTTTGCTTGTAGCAAGGACCACCCACGAAGGGCCTTTGACGAGCGCCCAAGGTCTTCTTCATCGACAAACCGACCGATCGTTTTTCACATCTTGTCGACAACAGCTCCAGAAAACCGTCCATCCACCGGTTGGCGAAGGATAGGATTTTGTTACGCACTGATAACGCTGAGGGCATTTCCATCCAGGATATTCCCGTAGGCGGCGTTGAGCCCATTCGCTTCATACGGCCAACGCATAACCTTCCCAATAAACCGACCTAAAACACCTCTCGTTACCCGAACAATTGTTTTTCGAGCTTCCCTTTTACAGCAAATTATTTTTATATTCGCCTACATCCACTAGTCTATAGCCATAATGCGTTACTCCTTGATTTTGGCCGGCATACTGGGCGGCACGTCGGTGCTTGCGACCACATCATGTTCCGCCACCAACAAGTGCCCAAAGGATACTCCATGCTGTTCTAGTACGCACAAATCTGTTAGAAAGTGTTGTGAATTAGTCCACTAATCTGAAACCTTAGCATATGGAGAATGTGGTGTGGGTGCCTACTGTCTTGGTGGGTGCGATCCCACAATGTCGTACTCCCTTGACTCTTGCATGCCAGCCCCTGTTTGCAAAGACCGTAGTCTCAAGATGAACTCACTCAAGCGCGTGGCGGATGTTAGTGACTACCTGGGAAATTCGACCGAGTCTGATTGGGTGTCCTCTGGGGACCCTCTGATTTACAACGACAACACACTCCTTACCATGCCCAAGGACAGCACTGGAACCTTGTTGTCTTCCACTGTATACATGTGGTACGGAAACGTCAAGGCCCGCCTGAAGACTAGCCGTGGTGCAGGTGTTATTACTGCTTTCATCCTGTACTCTGACGTAAAGGATGAGATTGACTTCGAGTTTATCGGTGTCGATCTTGAAACGACGCAAACCAACTACTTTTTCCAAGGAATAACGACATGTGAGTTGGATTTCATTTCTCATGGCAGTTGTGATGGATTTTTTTTTTTTTAAAAAAAAAAAACATCTGGGTGCCATCTTGCATTGAATCTCGCTGACCCGAATGAACAGATCCAACACACGAGTACAACCTTACAATGAGCGACAGCTTCAACAACTTTCACGACTACGAGATCCGATGGACTCCTGACAAGGTTGAGTGGTATATTGACGACGTACTCGGCCACACGCTCTACAAGAACGACACGTGGAATGCGACGACGCAGAATTTCGATTTTCCTCAAACTCCGGCTCGCGTGCAGCTGTCACTTTGGCCCGGTGGTCTTTCGACCAATGCTGCAGGCACAATCGCCTGGGCTGGTGGTGAGATTGACTGGAACAGCACCGACATCAACAACTACGGATATTACTTTGCCACATTCTCAGAAGTCACCATGTCGTGCTACAATACCTCCACCGCGCCGGGAACAAACTCGGGCACTAGCTACACCTACGACAGCACCCGCGCCACCAACGACACAGTTGTGGATGGAGACGGGGGCACTATCCTCTCCTCATTCCAGGCCACCGGTCTCAATCCCAAAAAGGGAGCATCGTCGTCGTCCAGCACTGACACTGTTCCTGGCGGAAGTTCCTCCGGCAACGACCACAGTGGCAGCAGCAGCGATTCTTCTGCATCATCAAGTTCAACTGCTGACGCTTCAATAAACGCAGCAGACTGCCAGTCAACATCATTTCACCAAGATTGTTCCAGTTCGAGCAGCAGCTCCAGCAACGCTGCTGCGAAGAGGAGTAGCGGGGTGGGGCTTAACTTCACTATTGTGTTACTGGCCATTGCAGGGTTTGCCTTTTGTCAATTGTAAACATTTAATAGCATTAATCTTTAATAATTCAACTATCCTGGCATTTTTGAGCCTGCTCTAGTCATTAATTGATTGCTGCTACGTCTACGTGACCTATACATGAATATTCTGCTCTTGATGCATATTATGAGTTTATACAGAATCTGTGATTAGCGGGGCTATCCCCTGTCCGTGAGATTTGCTGGATCCAGTCGTCACGAGACGTTGACCCATCACGCCATCCCTCACTCTCATCGACTGAATGCGCCGCGCCTAAGCTAAACTGGCTCCTCATCCCGGAGGAGCATTTCCAATACCTTCAGAACGTGACTACTTCGCGACATGATTTTGTGATGCAGCTCCTATTGGGCGACCCCACTCATCTGTGATCCTGCGAATGGCAGCTTGTCCAATTGAATCGCATGAATGACCATGGCACATAGCGCAGCGCGTTTGGCATCTCATGCTGCATCGAGTTCCACGAACGATGGGGATGCTGCACGTGGAGATGCTGCACAAGGCAATGCAGGGCCCCCTGCTGCATTGAGGCCGACAGCCTTGACGCGTCGCATTCAGTCCCTTGAATCCACAATCTGGGACAATCTGACGACTGAAAATCGCCAAACCTGTATCGCTCAGTTAGATCACGCCTGGAGTGGTCGTGCATGGCTTCCGCCCTGGCCTAGTACAGCTGGTAAAACTTATTCTACGGAGAATTTGCCATCCAGCGACATTTTTAATCTCGCCTCAATTACCCGGCTCTGTGTCCGGAACAAAATTTCTCTTCCCTCACTTTGGAAGCCTGGAGGAGTCATATATGAAATAGCAGGCAGCACTTCGGAAACTCCAACATGGACCGAGAACTTGTCGATCCTGGCGGTGATTGAATGCGGCAAGAGGTATGGCGTCGCTTTGAACCCTGCCACCAGTCACAACAAGCCGACCAAGGACTCGCAAATAATACAGGCTGGAATTGCACGGCCTTCTCCAAAACTCATCAACTTTTCAAGCACAGAGAATCAAGGAAACCATGCCCAATCGAGAGTGGATAGCACTCTCTCCACCAGAAACACAAGCATCCAAGGGTGGGAGACCGTCACAAGCCTCTATACTAAAGCTATGGCACAGCTTCGGTCCGGCGAGTCTCTTTCAGATGATAGTATAGAGTTGCTCCAAAAACTTATTACTAAATACGTCCGTTCTATTCGTCCCCAAAACGATGTAGACCAATCTCTTCTTCTGGATCCCCTCTTTCTCGATGTCAGCCAGCCTTTACCTCCTCCACCTCAGCAAATATCTCGTAATACATACCAATACATTTACGCCCCTCTTTACCACAAGTCCCCGGGTCATTGGACCTTGGCAAAGTTTGATGTGCGATCTGCCCGCATTTTCTGGTACGATCCTCTCCCGCAGTCAGACGGGGCGCGCTACCGTGCTGTTGCCTCGGCTTTATGCCCATGGCTTGGGGGCCCACGAAGGCCATACAAACTCGAACAACTGGTATGTAGCACTAGATTCCTCCCATTTTCAATCTCTACCCAACATCCTCTTACTGACGTATTTTAGATGCGACCTCTCCAAACGGATGGTTTGAGCTGTGGAGTATATATCTTGTACATGTATTACTGCCACCTTAGCTCTGTCATAATTCCGTTTACACTGGGTCACGAAGAGGTTCGGAGGTTTATTATACGGTTAGTGACAGAGGCTCACAGCCTAGGGACATCGGAATTCATGGTTACAATCCCACCCGTTCCGATAACGAACACGGAAGGGTCACCAAAAAAGCGCCGATGCAGTCATGCCCCGGGGGTCAACGAAGGTATTGATTTAGAGGACAGCCCCGAACTTGGAATACAGAAACGCCAGCGTGTTGAAGACACTGCCTTTGACCCCTCGCTAAGCAATCGTTTCGATCCCACAAGGGCACAAGCTACTGATATTAACGTCGTCACGTCGGAAATCATCCGTCTTCAAGATGTCCTGTCCTCCTTTCAAGGCTCATATGAGCACTGTTTAAGTGGCACTCATCCCGACATTGGTAGCCTTGAATCACAGCTTGCGTCAGCTGAGGGCAATCTTCGTCATCTGGATGCTGAGAAATCTCAAGTTGATGAAGAGGCCCGAACAGCTCAAACAGCGTTGCAAGCATTCTTTGACGGCAATCCCACCGCCGCGCGGCGGTACAATACTCTGCGACCAATGCTGGAAACGATTCTCCCAGGAGGGGCCGTGTCTGAAGCGAGAGATGTTCTCTTGCAGGGCGACGCCGAAGCCCAGCGCATCATTGATCATGTGTCGCGGTTGACGCAAACAGCATTTAATAGCGTCCTAGGCTCTCAATCAACAGGGGTCTTGCAAGAACTGGAGGAACGGGTGAGAGCTGCTGAGAAAAGACAGAAAGACCTCTCCAGGTCGTTAAATATATCCCAACAAAAGGTGGATGAACTCAGGGCCATATTGGAGCTAGAAACGGAAAGAAAACGTCTCAAAGAGACCCTTGTACGTCTGATTGCCATACTATAGATTGGACCGCGGCGGAACTGTCGGTGGTCAACATAATTCACGAACCAATTTCGGCTGGCGTATTCTTTTGCAATTCTATTGGCAATGTATTTTGTTATTATTTCCTGAGATCACGCAAACACTTTCCAAACTTCTTCACAGTAGCATGTATGTAACCCCATTATCGTCGTGCAGAGTAAGCTGTCAAGACACTTGAATGGACCATCAAAACTGTGCACGAAAATACTTGTCTCAACCGTTTAGAAACCGCAGCAGGACGAATTGTTCATTGCAGCTATTTCTGGTATTGGGCACGATCCTGCCATGTCTGTCGGGCGGCAAGCATGCAGCTGCTGGGCCGCATCCCTGCAGGATAATCCTTTGGCACAAAGGCTAACGGGGTGCCGAGGGGAAAGCGGACACCAAGGAACAAAGATTGTGGGGTGATAGCGCCAAGCGCATCACGAGATGGCCGATTCTCCGTGATCAGGGCGTTTTTGAATGCCGTCCTTCCGGACGCTAGCGATACTGAGCAAGTGTCCTTTACGGCGCGGACACGGCCCAACTGCCTGATATCAATTTTGCCCCTCCATCGCTTCTGCCGCTGGTAGCAATGTGCAGCTCTAGTGGTGTCATGACCCCAGTCACGGCTCTGCCGCGGCGGCGGCCCGGTCTCACAGTCCACCAGAGCAATATTTTAGTGCTGACCATGTGAACTGCCTGAGCCATGCCTATTTACCGAATTTGGGGGCTGTTTTTGTTTTTTTTATACACAGCTGTTTTCCTTTGAACACTGCCTTCTTTTCGATTTGGGGCTAATGAGATCCAGTCTCAACCTTGGGGTTCTTGGCTCGGCCGTCGATCCGTCCTTGACCCCCTGCATTCACAAATGCTGCATTAGTTTTGTGCTTGGCGACCGGGGACGCAACCAACCAAAAGTTTCTCCTGCCGCTTTCAATTGGGCAAGGGACGTGCGGTATTATAAGGTGGTCACATCTCAGAGAGGAGAGAAAAAAAAAACCAGTAATTAGACATCTGACTATTTCCCCGGATCCCCTGGATAGTGCCATTTGAATCGCATCGAACCCGCCCGCTGCCAGCCATGTGCGAAAACGATCAAGAGCAAGAGCTTGTAAATAACCACGTCCCCGCAATAGTTGCTAGCTTGTTAACCTCGCTTCCCGGTCCATAGGTTGCCGATCCAGATACGGATTCCGCGCTGGAGGTGGTGAGTTACACCACAATGAGCCTAGTTCCCGGCTCTGCGAGGAGCTAGTATGGGTGATAACAGGTTCGCGCTAGACTCTTGAGGAGGAATCGTCGCTGGCATCGCTTAGATCCAGTATCTTGCAACACAAGCATGAAAACGGCCGAAGATACCACTCTATGAGTGAGGGGAGTACGTATTTCTGCCCTTTATTCGCGCCAAGCTGTTGACAGTATTTCCTCCCCCAGAATACAACTTCCCCAACGATGATGTAAGATAGTAGAGTAAAACCTCATGAATGCACGGTGACTAATCCTTCTCTAGCAAGAAAATGAACGGCTTGGTGAGTAGTCTGCAATGCATTCCTGCGCTGCATCTAACGGCCCACAGATTTGCAACATCAAATCTGGACTCTGCAGTTTGATGGCGAGCTAGCTCTGTGCCCAGGCGCGGCCACGGCAAAGCGAGTCTTGGATATCGGCACCGGTACAGGCATCTGGGCAATTGATTTCGGTATTAACCCCCCACGAATCTTCTTAGACGAGTATGCGAAGCTTACCATTTTGTCAAGCCGATGCGCATCCCTCTGCTCACGTTATTGGGGTTGACCTCAGCCCGATTCAGCCTCATTGGTTTGTGAAATCCCCCACGAAGTAATTATCCGTTCAACGCTAAGTCTCAGTTAAGGGTCCCCCCGAACTGCCAGTTTGAGATTGACGACATGGAAAAGGACTGGACGTGGGAGGAGCCGTTTGACTTTATTCTATGCCGCGGTATGGCCGGTTGCTTCAGCGATGTACCGACCCTGCTGCAAAAGTCTTTCAAGTAAGCTTGCAGGTGATTTGACAAAGAGACACGCTGACCATCTTCAGCGCATTGGAACCCGGCGGTTATCTTGAGATTGCTGACCTCTCCCTTCCTATGGGCTGTGACGACGGCACCGTCAGCAAAGAGTCGGCCGTTTGGAAGTGGCACGATGCTCTGTACGAAGCCTCGGTCAAGATAGGAAGACCCATTGGAAGTATCGCCAAGGATATCCCCAGCCTCAAGAAGGCTGGCTTCGTCGACATTGTCCACCAGCAATTCAAGTGGCCCTTCAACACATGGCCACTGGGCGCCAAGCTCAAGGAGATTGGTCGATACCAGTGCGTCAACATGGACATGGGTCTCGAGGCGTTCTCGCTGGCGCTGCTCACGCGCGTGGCCGGGTGGACCAGGGAGGAGGTGCTGGCTTGCTGCGCAGATGTGCGAAAGGATATCCGCAACCGAAAAATGCACGGCTACTGGAACTTGTAAGTGGTGTGAGAGCAGAAATTTTCTAAAAGTCACGCTGACGATTTTGGATAGGCACGTTGTCTATGCGCGGAAACCAGCCAAGGAAGAAAATGAGCAGGTTGAGGTTGCGGCAAATTGAAATCAAACTAGCCACCACTTCTTGTTATGTTGGTAGCCGGGTATTTATGATAGTCATGCAAATCTTACCATATTCTCAATGAATGGGACAGAAATACGGTGTTATGAAATTCCAGTGTTGGGCACTGCCACGACCACAGTCAAAAGGCCTGGGTTCATGTTGGAAACGATGGTTGGGCGGGCGATTGCAGAATATTTAGGCTGTCGATTTGGTTTCGATGCATGATGGGTTCGTGCACACTCATACTACAGCGATCAACTTCTCATATACGGCCGCTATAGCTTCATTAATACCCGAGTGGTGGGTTCATCATCACGGGTGCTCCGGTCGGCTTTCAACTTCAAACTCCGATGAAGCTAGGCCGGCCGGCGTACAGGTCATGCCACCGAAATCGCAAGCACTTCTACTAGCGCAATTTTACTTTCTCAGGTACAGTACATCGAATTGTTCTCATCTTCAACACTAAGGGCATATATGCCTACGGGATCATCGTTTGAGGACCGAGACTTGTGTTATTGCCGTTCTCGACACGAAGTTCTACGATGTTTTTTTCTTCAGTGCAATGCACCGGCAATTGCCATTATTCAGAGGGCCTATTTTGAATTTTGTGTTTATTCATCTCATTTGGATATGTATATTAAGTCTCCCCTGGCAAGTACAGCGGCCTGGATTGCTTCCATATCCAGTCTCTACCTCTCGACTTCAAAATCAGACATCCCGATACTCCCACGACATGCAACTCTCATACACCACCATGAAATATGAGCACCATTTTAATAATGCGCGTCTCACCCAGAGAGCCGAATCAAACGCCGCAGTATGTGTTCAAAATTTGGCCAACTGGTCTGAGGCCATCGAAGAGATTCAAACATGGCCCGAATACAAGCCACAGCCATTGCGTTCTCTTCCCAACTTTGCCCAACAGCTAGGCATACAAAGTTTGTTCATCAAGGATGAGAGCAATCGATTCGGTACAAATCTGGGTTCTTTCAAAGCACTTGGAGCGCCATACGCGGTCTACAAAATCCTCGCCAACGAGGTGTCCAAACAAATTGGTCTGCACCCGACATCATCCGACCTTCGCTCGGGAAAATATCACAGCATTACCCAGCGTGTCACTGTGTGTGTCGCCACGGATGGAAACCAAGGCAGAGGACTTGCCTACGGGGCAAAGGTTTTCGGCTGCCAGTGTGTCGACTACATTCACAATCACGTGAGCACCGTCCGCGCAGAAATGATGAAGGAACTGGGTGCCGTCGTGATCCGAGTTGATGGTGAATACGAAGCATCCGTCGAGAGAGCCAAGGAAGACGCTCGCATGAACGGTTGGCATTTTGTCAGCAGCACATCATGGAGTGATTTCGACAATGGCATTCCCCAAGACGTTATGAATGCTTACATGGTCGTCGTGGAAGAAGCACTGAGCCAGGTTCCGGCCGTCGAAGAGGTGACTCATGTCGTGGTTTGCGGAGGCGTCGGAAGCATCGCCGCTGCCATCTTCCTTGGCTTCATGACGCAACTCCAACTAGTTAAAAGATCTCAAAATGAAAACTGCATAACCGTGCCTCGTTTCATGTTGGTCGAACCCTCGGAAGCGGATTGTCTGCTCCAGAGTGCGAAACAGGGCACCATGCGACAATCAGAGGGCAGCCTCCGCACGTTGATGGCTGGACTGGCCTGTCGCGGTCCCTCACCTGCGGCATGGAAAATCTTGGAATGGCTGACGAGCGATTTCATCGCCGTTCCGGACTCGGTGGCGGTCTGGGGCATGAAAGAACTAGCCATGGGCCGAGCAGGAGACATCCCAGTGGTTTGTGGAGAATCCTCAGCTGCGACTATGGGTGTCATGCTTGGTGCCAGCCAAGATTCGGAACTGCGTGAGAAACTTGGTCTAGACAGTCAAAGCCAGGTTATTCTTTTCGGCTTGGAAGGAGCGACAGATCCGGTTATCTACGAACAGCTTGTTGGAGTATCCTGTGGCGCTGTGTTTGAGTCGCAAAGGCATTTTGTGGACAGTGTGGAGACGAAAATCTAAAGAATAGAGCAAATAGAGAGTGTTTTATTTTGTGAACAACTTTGATAAATTCCCATACATCGGTAGCCTCGTTTTCGGAAAGCAATTAAAAACGCCGGAAGGAGGTTATAACTCACCGTGGAGATTTGATGCGTCACTCGGCCCCAGTCATCCTTGTCCGATTCTAACAACAGCACCGACACCCTTGTATTTATGGATTAAAACCAGCTCGACATTGGTAAATTATACATTCTTTTTTGGCTTTAGATTGTATTCTTTGGATCATATCACCTAGCTTGTTGTTACCAGCCGCGATGAATCCTGCGACATCGGGCGCCGGTCGATGGTGGAAAGCTCTTCCCCGGCCAAGTAAACGACATGCGCCCCTAGCTTCCTGTTTCTTGTTTGATGGCTTGAGAAAATGTATATCCAACTGCAGGAAAATCCCCACATACCCAATGCACCCGCTTACCCATCACACGATATTTTAGTCTACACCCAGCAACATGCCGTCAAGACACCCCTTCGCCTCATGCCTCTCGGGGGTTCCATTACTTATGGCAGCGGGTCCTCTCATGGCAACGGTTACAGACATACACTTCGCAAACTTCTTATTTCTGCTGGACACCAGGTAGAGATGGTCGGATCCCGCCAAGCCGGTACCATGGAGGACAATCTGAATGAAGGTTGGCGTGGGTATAGGATTGATCAGATTTGGCAAAAGGCCAAGAAATCAGTGCCGATATTTCAGCCCACCTTATTCACCATAAACGCAGGTTCAAACGACTGCATACAAAATTTTGAACTGGATCATGCCGCTTCGCGCATGGAACAGCTGCTCAAATACCTATGGGAAAGCTGTCCCAATTCCACAATTGTGCTCTCTACGCTGTTGGCTTCAGCCAATATTGCCACGGAGTCTCGACTGCTACGCGTGAACGACGAATTCAGGGATATTGTGCGGAGGAACTGCAAATATGGGAGGAAGATAGTTCTTGCCGAGATGCGTGGAGTTGAGGCACCCCAGCTAAGCGAACTAATGGATGGTACTCATCCAAACGACCAAGGTTACAGCAAAATGGGGCGAGTATATTTTAGGAGCATTCAAGAAGCTGCGTCGAGAGGTTTTCTCTCTTCCTAGCAACTTCGTAATAGAACAAATAATTATGTCATAGATGAATTGGACCTCTGCACTAACCCACTCTACGTCGTCCCGCCCCTCGGCCACTCGACACATCTTCCGTGGCTTAAATTACTGGGGCCGGAAAATTGGTCACAGCGCCGTGATTGGCTCCAATGAGGACCATGGAGACTCACATCCACATCTCAACCTCGATAAAAAAAAAGTCCCAGCAGATCATTTTGGAACGAATTTCATGATGACAAGAGATTGACCGTCTCAAAATAGAAATAAGTTTATCTCAATCTCAAAATAACCGACAAAAAAAATTGATGCCTGTCTATTTTTGTGCGCTGCAAATCAATGGCCGTAGGCTCTGGTATCTAGGTACAAGTAAATCTATCAATGTCATTAAGTATTCCGAATTCCTATATTAGCATATGCTTGTGATTTCTGTAGGTTGGCTCATTTCCGCGCTGTCTTGAGTTTTGCAATCCCCCCTTGATTGTCCCTTCAAGCCCAGCTCGCTTGAACGAGACTCTGCATCTTGCCCTCCTGATCTTAGTTGTCGACGGAATATTTGGTTGAGTCGTTTATTTGAGAAAATGGAAACGGCCCGTACAGCCAGTGGCTTAAAGAATGGCAAGCACGCGCATGAAAGCGCTGAAGTGAGTTCAGCCAGTGACCAGAGAGCTGCAGTGACATTCCACCATGTCATGTCTGGCCGAAGCTTGAGCCACTGCATGCGAACAATCGAAATTGCAATGGATCTAGGTAGCCATTTGTTAGAAACCGCAATTAGACAATGATATATAACCAACTCACAAGAATCCTAGCCCGAAAATGCCAAGGAGGTAGACTTTTTGGGCCGGTGGCAGACGAAGTTGCCATAGGTCAGGGAGTGGAAGTATCAATATGAAGAAGTCGCTGATGACGTGAAATACCCCATTGATGATCCACCACGTTGCCTGGTTCTTGATGCAGGTCCCTTGGACGGATGGATCCCAAAGGGCATTCAAAGGGATGCATTGTAAAAAGGCTGAGAGGATTTGAGATGTGCCCCAAAGAACAATAAAAATAATCAGGGAAATGGTGAACTTTCGCATTCCGGATACAGATAAAAGGCGATAATAGTGAAGGACAAATGTCATCTTGATGAAGAAGATGGCTGCTAAGTAGAGCACGACGGATACCCAGAAACACTTGATGTCATGTTAACTACGCTCAACCAGATCTTGATGGCAGAAGGGGATATCCTACTCTGTGATAAAGCATGAGAGTTTCTTCTGACAATGTCCATTGGTGTTTTCCAAGACCATATTTAGTCACTGTCACTTGTTAGCGTTGGAGCCAAAGATACCATGGTGCAGTAACATACTTGACGCTATCGCAACGCCGCAGCCCACAAGGCACATCTGTGCATAAATATTAGTCACCCACTTTCCCACGAAGGCCTCTCACAGTGCTCATCAAACTTACCCATGAGGCTATGGCGAATGCATCATCCAAGGTAAATTGCTTCACGAGTCCACGGCTCACCAGACGCATCCCCACCATCAAGGTGGCGATGGCGAGCTGGACCACGACACCCCCGATGGCATACTCTGAGCGAGACTCGTGGTCTTTCATGATCTGTCCGCGAGGGGCAGGCGTCGAGGGGAACGTGAGAGCGACGCTGGAGATGCCAACATTGCTGTTGCAGCAGCAGCAGGAAGATGCGGCCGGGTGGGGGCACGGGGCAAGATATCTAGAATCCAAGCCATGGCAAAGTCCGCAACCTTATGCACACTTTCATAACTCTACCAGCAGGCGTGGCGGCAACAATATGGGAAGGGCTGCTGAAGGAGGAGGCTGGCCAGGCTCAAGGAGGCGGTCCACGGTCGGAATGTGAGACCAGGCTATCCTGGTTTGAGACGGAGGCGCCATTCCAGCTGCGTCATGTCAGACGGCGAGCCGGCGCCGAGATTTCTGCACACCACAACAAAACAAAACAAAAAGTGAAGCCACCCCGGCTTCTAGATCCGAGCCTGCCTAGCGTTTCGCTTGGGGCTTCTCGCGTGCGGCCTGCGGGGTAGATGTGTGTGAGACTCAGACGCCATGTTTCTGCGATCGTCCATGATTCCCATCTTTTGAGTTTGCCGGTCGCATCTCACATGCTGGACTAGGGTCATATGATCCGCGGGGATCCCATGGAGCCTTTCTTCCTGTCAGTTCGTGGCCGTATGTCCATGGCCCACGCTCGATCGGTTTGTGTTCGCTGAGCGGACCGGTTGCTAGCCGAGAAGCATGTCTCGCCCCGTTGGGATGGCCGAGAGTCTAGCCTGGAGCTCGTGGACAGGTCATCTTCTGAGACAAGCACAATGAATGGCTGGCCAATGCCGTAGATCTAGCTCGGTAAAGGCGAATGTGCCGAAACCAGCATTTTGGTGACATCTCTCATCAACTGTTTCCCCGGAATGATCGGGCGAGGAGCCTATCAACGATCAGCAGAGACGCAATTCGCCATTTTACCTCATAAATGTCTCGCATGTCCCAATATCCGAACCGCGAGGCGTGGTATTGGCATCCGCCCCAGCCGTTTAGCCGTGCCCCGGATCCCGCGTGGAAGCAGACTCAACTCTTGGGGCCTGACGCTAGCGCTGCAAAAGAAGCCCAAAGACGATTGTTGTCGACTCGCAAAGTTCCCTCCATCTATGCATGGCCAATGGCACGTTACGGCAGATCACTGCACCGTGTCTCGGCGCTTACCAGCCCGTGCGACAGAAGAAAAAAAGCCCACGACACGAAGCGAAAACCCAACGAGTCTGAGGCGAGCGCCCGTGGCGATTGACCCTGCGTGGAACTAGGCCGGGGGGATGATCAGGGGCATTTTGTGTAAAGAGAGCATGGACCTTCGCCACTAATTATTATTCAATTTATGAACGAGGGCAGACGCAAATGAACGCGCGCGATGTCGAGGAGGCCAAAGCGCTGGTTATTTTGGCACGCTCTCAGAACTGTTGGTGGTTGACAAGCCGTATTATGCTAATTTGATCCAGAGACAGTGCAAACCCTACGCGTTTTTTTTATAGCTGACAATTTCTTACATGCGGCCAGGCCTCCTCTTCCGCTCGAATTGGCCTGCTATGCATATTCCTAGAAAGCAATATGTTGAACGGAAGACCAAACAATTAGGCCGATTCTAGCTAGACAGTGAGAAGCAGCACTGTTCTTCTGGCCATATTACAGCCACATATCTCAAAATGGAAAAAATGCAAGGCCGCATAGAGGCTGGATATAAACATCGCCTTTTGCCACATCTACAACCGGCTCTTTAGCTTCTCCATACCAATAGGGGCATCACCCAGTTGCGGATGTTAAATATGGCCAATGTCTTAGATATTCGCTCCGAATACGAAATGAGCAAGAGTGGAAAGAAAGGCTTGGGGAGAATCAGACCATGGGGACCAACTTCGAGGATCTCGACTCCCTTTTTTCTCCTACCGACCATGACAACGGGCATCGCACTCAACAGAGTTAAAATCCGAAAAAGGAGGGCTATGATATAGGTTAGATGCGAGTAGCGACTTCGTGATTTACTAAGTGTCGCTGGGGCTTTATCGAGGACTGCTGCAATGTGCTCGCCTCATTTACTCTAGCGGACGACCTATCACCATCTTTAAAGAGAACCATCAACTATCAAAGTATATTTCTACCCCGCCGAGCCAGAATAGACAATTCCGCACGAATATGGGCTATCAGCCTTGGACCTAAATAGTAAAATTGAAACGATGGTTCTGGAAATGAGATCCGCCAGAACTGGACTTTCTCATCAGGAAGGACGTTTTTTGGGTTCTAGTAAGTGGTACGGAGCCTACACGTTGGGAGGAATATGTAGAGCTTTTAAATCAAGACAAGGATAGTCTGATTGTCGCAAATGATCATTGAGAAATAGGCGACACGGGTGGAATTGTATAGATTGGAAGACTCGTCTACTCGCACAATACAAGACGAATCAATATTAGAGGAGTATGGGTAAAGAAACTAGGACGTATCTTACCCAAGATTGAAATTAAATTAATTTGGGAGGCTCAATGAACATGAATCGTCCCAGGCAGCGTCGAAAACCAACATCTAGGCCAAGCCACCAACGTAAACTACTTCAAGGACGCGTTGAGGATTAAGCTGAAGCTAGTAGACAATTCTTAACTTAAACACGTCGTGCGATTGGTTGTAGTATATTGTCCCAGGCTTTATACAGTTCTGTCCCTACGTGTTTTTAATCCTATACAGCTCAACCAGAACTTCAATTTTAGGACCAAAAGAAGAAAAGATTGCAGAAGGTTTGAACGTAAAAATATTTGTCGATTCAATTTATAAATCTCCATCTTTCCAATGGAAATACTAAAGTCAAAAGGATTTTAGCTTTAATATGATTATATGACAGTGTTAAAACCTAAAGCATACCCCCCTAGCTACCATACTTTTTAATGAGATCAGCGGCGTATTCAGCAACGGCATACACGGTGGCCTGTGTGTGTGCGGCTGGAAGCAATGGGATCACACTTGCATCTACCACCCACAACCCCTCTACACCATACACTCGGAGCTTACTGTCGACCACGCCTCCATACTCTCGAGGCATCATGGCGGCTGTTCCGATAGGGTGATCGAAGCTTGGGCTGAGAACCGACTCCCTCAAAGCCTTCTCGATTTCGGCATCAGATTGAACGGTCGGGCCTGGGATGAGCTCGACAGGCTTCAGCGAAGAGAGACTAGCGGTTTCCATCATCTCTCTGGCCTTGCGAAAAGCACTAATGGCCATGAGCATGTCTACAGTGTTGGAGGCCGAGTTGAAGTCAATGACTGGAATCACCGAGGGATCGGGGTTCGTGCTGTTGATCATGATAGTTCCTCTAGAGAGGGGCTTCTGAAGAGCGACCTGCATAGATGGGTAACCGCCAAAGGCAAACTCGGCAACGGCAGCCTCAGGGTTGAGAAGCTGGGCTCCCATGACGGCGCGCTGACGGAGGAAGCCCTTGACGAGGGCTGGATATTCGGCGTACAGGGCAGGCAAGTGAGATAGAGGTTCTTGGTTCTCGAGGGTGCTGGCAACGGACTTGAAGTCGGGGTCCATGCCCTGAAGAGACGTGAATGAGACGTGGTTTCCCCATGCATGAGTGAATGGCCCGGTCTTATTGGTCTCGTATTCCTTCCAGGCCTTGTTGTAGAAGTCTGCATCGTCCATCAAACCAGTGTTGATTTTGTTGTCGTTGTCGACTGCCATCACGGTCAGCTTCGTTCACGCTCACACACACACATGTAGCTCACGCACACTTGTAAATAAGTAGGAACGACGGGTGATCTTGGAAATTTGCACCCACACCAGGGGCGTCAACGACAACCTTGATGCCCAAGGGTTCAAGAAGCTTCGCCGGGCCCACGCCGCTAATTTGCAGAATGCGAGCCGTGTTTACGGATCCAGCCGCCATAATGACGTGCTTGGCTTTTACCACCTTGGACTTTTTGCTATTGTCACGACTGGTCAACTTGACACCAGTGGCTTTGTTTCCTTTGAACTGGATAGCTGCACCGTAGTGCCTGATGAGAAGGTTGAGATTGGAGCGACGTTTTGCAGGCTCGTAGTAAGCTGTCTCTGACGTTGAACGGGTCCCTTCCTTGCCACCCGAGTTCTGGGGCAGCCAGGCGATACCCACGTTTGTGCCATTGGAACCGTCAACTAGGATGCGTGCTTTGAGCTCGTTGGTCCAGGCCTTGACCATGGGCACTACGTGAGTCAAGTAAGCAACCGGGCAAATCTGATTGACAACGGAGATCATGCCCGTGATGAGAAATGATGCCGGGATCATGAGTTGGATACTCACCTGCATCTGGCCATTGCCAGGATGGATATCCGACCTGGACTGGCCCATCACCGTAGGCCTCGTGGTCCCATTCATAGCCGTACCGTTTGATGTACTCCTCGGCCGGGGGCTGAAAATGAGCTGACTTGCGGAAGTACTTGTACAGTACATCCCAACCCCAGCCAGAATTCCCCAATTGTCCCCATCCATCATAGTCGACAGTTGAGCCGCGGTCAAATGCCATGCCATTGACGGAGGAGCCGCCACCCACTGCTTTTCCGATGCGCAGGTCGAAAACGCGGTTGTCCAGGTGCGTCTGTGGCACCGACTTCATGCCGTACAAACGAGGAGATTGGTCCAGGGTTGTGAAATAGGGCACTGTGGTGTTTTTGGTGAAGGCAAAGTCACCGTACTCGGCAACAAGGATCTTTTCTGTGATGCATATGAGCACTCGTATTCCATACCAGCAACGCAGCGGAATTAATCGCACTCTTGGGGTCTTCGCTCAGTCTGTTAGCGACGACGAGACCACTGGTCCCGCCGCCCACGATAATGTAATCATACTCGTTACTTATCGAATCCAGGTCACGCTTGACTTGGGGATATGAGCTGTCGAGGCAATAAGCCTGTCCGACGACAAGGCCAGAGAGCGCGAAACGTTTCAACAACATAATGAAGGTAATGTCCCCTTATAGGAAGACGACACTTGGAGCCAAGTCAAGAGCCAAGTCCAAGGGTCAGGGAGATAGCTTAAGCATACGACTAAGTCTAACCGATCGGGAAAAAGAAAATGGCTGACTTTATATGTGATTTCTTCCAGGCATAAACGCACTGAGCCCCGCGCCGGCAGATCCGCTCATTCTCAACGATGCACAACGTCAGATGCGAGACATGGACTCGTATCTGCGGGGATGGCCATCGTTGAGGCCGCCCCCGCATTCGCCCAAGCTGGCTCGCCTCAATGCCCGTTCCTAGCCCGGTGTGACCGCTAATCACGGCTGATGCAACCGTCGGCCGCCACCATGGACGAAAAGAGGAAGCAATCAGCGCCAGGTGGAGATGCGCCGACCGTGCGAGCCCGATCGATCGACAAACCTCGGCTTCACCCGCAGTCTTATCGTGGAGCTAATGGGTGCCCAGTGACACGTGAGTGACTCGGATGACTTTAAAATACAAAAATTTACACCTATGTCAGTGGTGATCCTGCATTTTCCCGCGTTGATGCAGCTTCAAGTCGACACATCACATCACAGTAGCTCTGTTGTTGTGGAGGTGCACACAGACACGGGCTTTCAGCTGAATGAATGTATGTGGGAGCGCTAACGGCATTTAGCGAGCTAAAAATTAGGCTTGAAAAAAAAGCAAAACAACACAGGGCAAACGGCAGCCCTAACCGGCCGGCCAGGGCAACCCCTGTTTCTTATCCATGGGAAAGGATTACGGCCTAAATATCTGTTGTTTCGACTGGCACATTACTACAACTTAGGTAGATGAAATCTGTTCGTACAACTAGAGATACGGGCATTCAAGGCTACTTTTACGTAGCCAATTTTTCCAGTTTAAAGGTAGTTTCAACACCTGTAAGAAAAGAAAAGAAGAGACGGTGTGACCAAAGCGATCCTGGGGTTGGCAATGTGGCTGCTGATGCTCCGGACGTATTGGGCAGGTATTAAGAATTATCCGATGGCATTATACCTTGAAGAATGTGGGGCCTGATAGGGAGATGTATTCGGCTAGCTGAAAGGTGTGATAGCCATAGGCATTATTTCCCAAACTATTTGCGGCTCTTGTACTCTCGTAGACCGCCATTGAACGCCATAGCTTGTTAGCAAATATGAATATGTTAAGGAATGGGGTATCTATCACATCGTCAACCTCCAAGTCGAGCTAGAAAGAGCATGATGCTTAATACTCATTCTTTTATTCACAAAAATGACTCCTATCGCACCGATTAGTATTAAAAGGACCCGCTACTAGCAGCAGCCTGTCTAGAATAGCCTCCCACAGTAGCTTCGGGAGAGCTTCAGGGTAGGTGAATGATGATTTCTGTTGAGCGGCCGATCAGTTTCGCTTTCAGCTGCAGCTGCAAAAAGCCTGTTAGGAATGGATAGAGACACTTGAGGTAATTAGAAACAAGAGGAGAAGGGCGAAAGGGGGCCCATTTCTTTCTGGGGGGGTGGTGGTGTTGATCTCAGTTATGAGAGACTTGAGTTAATTTTACTCCAGCCATGTTTTACCCAAATAAAGGGAGGCATAACATAGCTTGAACTGGCTTTTTCTTTTCTTTTGATATTATGATAGATTTCTTGGAAATTCGATATCCAAATTTGGTTTGATCAATTCTCAACATTCATATTGACGTGTGGAGGCAAAAATGCTACACCAAAACGATCAGATTTGTTGGTGGCGCTAAAGCTGACCATCACGTGCAGCGGTGATTAGATCAAGACGCCGATGGCATTTATGTAATGTCATGAAACGTAGACTTTACCTCGCGGCAACTAGAATCCGCACATATCGTGTGAATTTCCAAGAATTGACGAAATCGCCGTCCACTTGCTGTACGAAATGACGGAGCAGCGGCCAACGCAGAATAGCGACGGCGACGCACCTGTAGTTTCGACTACCGGGAGCCAACCCACAGCATGCTTCAACTGCCGAGCAGCCAGACAGCGATGTGATCGGAAGACGCCATGGTGAGTACATGTAGTATTAACAATATAGCCTTACGGTGCATCCTGTCTTACGTGTGTAGTTCTCGTTGCATTTCACAGAAGCAATCGTGCCGTTATCCGTCTGGATCCAATCGCGGCCGTAAGCAAGGAAGTACAAAGTGCGCCACCTCTTGTCTGTCTCCTGATTGAGTCAAGAACGCTGACCCAACGCAAGCAAACCGGCTACAGCGGAAAAGCTACTGTCGCTCATCAATGAAAGTCCGGTCCGCGATCAGGTAATTGCGGCCCTTCTCGAGACCCATCTAGGTGTAGACGATGCGCCACCTTCGTCACCACCCGAGCACTCCGGCCCTTCCTCTTCTCCCACCTACAGCTCAGAGGTCGGTGCAATTGTTGATTGTGCTTCTCTGCCGAACAACGACCAGCGCCTGGAACCATTAGACGTGCAAGGATCCTATGTTTCACCCCTTCGTATTGTGGCAGCGGCCATTGCAGACGATGCTGCTCCGCCTCTGCCTACATTGTCGTTTCGGAGCCCGCCAGAAAAGTTCGCCGCATCGGTTCCGACCCAAGGCCGACTGGCCCGGTACTTTGGTAATGATATCTTATTCGAATGCCGTGCTTAATTGCAATAAGCTAACCTCGCCTGCTCGCACAGCGCCTCAGGTGACTTATGAAAATGATTGGCAGGTCCTGGATCGTCGGCCAAACAATGCTGCATTAAAACTTGATGTGATTGCATGCGACCCAGTCAATGCTCGACTCATCGATCAAGACGACGTCGCATGGTATTTTGAACTGTACGCTTGCAATTGTCCTAGACCATTTCTATTACACATCTTGCCTTGCTTCAGATTGAATCTGCAGAAAACCCAGATTTAAGGGAAACATGACCTCTCATATCCTCAAATACATCCCATTCTTCCAAGTGCTGAAGATTGACTAATCGGTTTCGTGTGCAGGTTCTACAAGCTGCGCAACCCACTAGTTGGTTTACTAGATCCACTGCTCCACACCTCTGGATATGTCCATTCCACCTCATTTACATTGTTCACGGTCATTTGTGCCTTGGGTTGTGCCGTTTCAACACGCCCGAGAGACCGTCTCTTGTACCCTGCTTTGCTTTCAATAGCTGAAAGCAATGTGCAATGGTCCATCGCGGTTTCTGTAAAAACCATAGAGACCATTCAGGCCATTGTAATTTTGCAATACTGGGCGCCTGTCGGCCCAACGCAATCGGATGACCCTTACTGGCTTCATTTGAGTCATGTGAGATAGAAAACATCTAATTTGAGCAATGCTGGGACTGATATTTTTATTTTGAAGGCCGTTCAGCTTGCAAGGGACATTGGTATTCACAGAGGTATCACCATTGGCGAACAGGTCAACTTCCTAGCCGCGGATGCCAGCGTCGAGTTCAAAGAACGCTTGACCAGAAATTTTGAGAGAACGTGGCTGTACATGTTCATCGCTGAGAAGAGCTTTGGTATAATCACTGGGCGCTCGCCGTGCGTTTCATGGAAGGAAATTCCTCTATCAGTGGGTGGTTGGTGGAGGCGACCCATGACTGGCCCCATTGATCGAGTTATTAGTGGAGTGGCAGAAATCAGGTGTCATCTGGTAAGTGAATGCGCATTTTACCTTGTTCTCGATAGGTAGCTAAGGGTGTTCTGCTCAGCTGAATGTGTTGGAACAAAAGAAAAACATAGAAAAGACGCTGATGTCGATATTTGGCTGGCACTCACGGGCTTTTGAGTACCTCACTCGGGTTCAAAACGCGAGATGCGCCCCAGATGACGATCAGTCAGGAGTGTTCCTCCCAATTCTGGCGTTTTACATGGAACACAGCATCTTGGTTCTCAATACGCAAACTTTGCGGGAATTAGCAATGATGGATGTCGCAGAGACGTGTGTTGAGCTGCGAATGGTTTCAAAGCAGGTCCTAGATGTTGCTTGCAGATTACTCGACCTTGTGCTTTCCAACCAGGTTTTGAACGACCTAATGCTTGGTTTTCATAACAATCAGTTTATAATGATCTGCCACGCCGTAACAGAGATCACGCAAGTGAGTGCACTGAGATCTGGCATAGATTTCGCAAAATCCAGCTGACAAAGCCCACAAGACGATCAAGCGGGGCGGTTTGGCATCCGACGACATCTCCCAAGCCGCTGCCAAGGTGCGTGCGATTTCGACGCAACTAGGGAGGATTTCCCAGGAACTTCCAGATACGTCAGCGGTGCATCTTTACAGCGACCTTTGTCGCTTTTTCGTACGTCAGATTGACGATTACATTAGTTCTGGGAATGGTCAGGATAACCTGTTTGCGGATTGGTGGAAGGCGGTGGAGGTTGGCTCTTTGAACTCAAATATGTGGTTTGACATGAGCTTCCTCGGTCCTAGCGAGGATAATATTAGTACGTCTGCAGGATCAGGATTCGATAACTTCAACCTTTCTTGAACGATTGAAATTATGTACAATTTGAATTTCTTTTATTCTGATGAGATGAAATAAATAGGCTTGATGAGGTTTTCTTCACGTTTTAACCAGAGGGGGAATAATCCATCAATGCGATGTGAATAGTTTGAGTAAGGATGTAATTTGACAAGGAGTCCTTCACTATTTATCAAATCATTGCTTTCTACTTGGATGCGACTTGATAAGCATTTGACACATGCAAGATTAGTGGCCGATTGTTCGTTTTTGCTTGATGGAATAAGAAATTTCGGTATTATCTAAATGGTACAGCTTAGGCTTCCAAGAATTCACCAGATTAGGAAAATTGATGACCAAAGTCAAATACCAAAGTCTGTTTTGTGGTGCCTTACTCCACAAGGAGTCCGCGGCGTTTAGATCTATTCAGCGACTAGCCATTCCGGTATCAAACTGATACAGCTAATCAACGCTTACTTTCTTGTCATCGCGCTGATGCTTTTTAGATCTAAACACCGGTCGTATTAATCTTCCCCACTTTACCGCCACTGGGTCTTAGACGCTGCGAAATCTGCGGATTACGAGTAAAATGGAACCATGAGCCACCATCTGCGTAAATTGAAGGTGGAATTCTGTACACCGAGAGATTGGGATTATTAATTAAAGTATTGATTTGGAATCTTTTCTCCGTACATAGTTCTAGGCTTGCAATTTGTGCCAGCGAAGAGGATATAAATGGAATAGAGAAAGCCGCAAAGAATGCGACGAGAAATCCATAACAACATAGTCATATTCAACTCAACGCTTGTACCCTCCAATTTTACAATCTCATACAGCTCTTTACAGCTAAGATGTCTTTCCCTAATTCTACTGAAGCTTGGACCGTCACAGGCATTCACAAAGACAGCTTTGATGGACTCCAACTGCAACATGATGTCCCTGTGTCCAAGCTTGGAAATCATGATGTTCTTGTTCAGATCGAAGCAGTGTCTCTGAATTATCGAGACCTTGCCATTCCGAAAGTGAGTAGAGCTCATTGACCTTTTTCGATGCATCAGACGCCAATTATTTGCAGGGACTGTACCCATTCGCCATGAAGACCCCCGTTATTGCGGGATCGGATAGCGCTGGTGTCGTGCTTGCTGTCGGCGCTCAAGTCACCAAATTTTCTGCTGGCGATAAGGTCTGCACGCTATTCAACGAACTTCATCAAACTAACCCAATCACGCCCGAGGCAGTCGGCAGTGGTCTGGGTGGTGCTGTTGACGGCACTTTGCGCGAGTACGGTGTTTTCCCAGAACGCGGCCTTGTCAAAGCCCCTTCATCGTTGGATTTTATTCAAGCGAGCACTCTGACCTGTGCTCCTTTGACCGCTTGGAATGCTCTCTATGGAATTGATTCGAAAGCTGTCAAATCCGGAGATTGGGTTTTAACTCAAGGCACTGGCGGTGTCAGCCTCGCGGCGATCCAATTCGCTGCTGCAGCTGGAGCCACCGTTGTCGCCACCACTTCATCGGAAGAAAAGGCCGCCGCTTTAAAGAAGCTTGGAGCCACGCATGTCATCAACTATAGGGAGACTCCCAACTGGGGCGAGGTTGCAAGGGGGCTGACACCTCAAAACCAAGGGTTCGATCACATCCTTGAGATTGGAGGAGCCTCCAGCATTGCGCAATCCCTCAAGGCCATCAGGCTTGAAGGAATGATTACCATCATCGGCTTTCTCACCACCGCAGAGAAAACAGAGCAACCCAGCCTCATGGATGCCCTCAATCACATCTGCACGGTCCGTGGCATCTTCGTTGGCTCCAAACAACAATTTGAGGACATGAATCGTGCAATCGACTCTGCAAAGATTACTCCAGTTGTGGATTCAAAGATTTTCGCCTTCCACGAGGCTAAAGAGGCATATGAATACCAATGGCAGCGACATAACTTTGGCAAGGTAGTCATTCAGATCAAGACAGGATCTAGCAGGGCTTATACCACTCGGGCTCATTGCTGAACGTGTAGCATATCCATCTTGTCACCTGGGTTGAATGGAGGTTCAAGGACTAGGTTGATTATTTGAAACCTCAAATGTTAGCCACAGAAATTGATTACATCTTTCGATATCAACATAGTTTGAACCATGTCACGAAACTTAACAAAGTGATCACAAAGATACAAGCCGCTTAAATGATACGATAAAACCAAACCACTCATATTCTGCTCGCACGTTATCATCATAACAATATAGCTTTGAGCAAGATACAAATCGAAGCAAAAGCTTCTCCTCCTAGTCTTCCGACTGAGCGTGAGACAATTCTCTCTCAGCTTTCGTCCCTTTCCAATCGATCATCTTGCATGCCACCGGGACCAAAGAAGCCAGGATCATGGCTGTACCCAAGAATCCTGCCGTAACACCAAACCCAATAGGATAATCTGGTGCATCACTGTCCTTCCAAATTCTGCTTCCATACACGCTAGAGAAGTTACCAAAGGCATTGACCAAGGCAAGCACGATGGCTCGCTTCTCTGGAGGCAGACTGAGAGTGCCACTTGTCCAGGACAGGATCAATGGCAGTGCAGTGTAAATACCAGCAGCAACAAAGCAGATCATAACGTAGCGCACCATTGCCGTCTTCACAGCTGCGCAGACAACGCTGCAAGCAAATCCGACGGCTAGTGCGGCTGTAATGTGCCACCGTCGTTCGCCATGGCGATCCGAGGACCAGGCGGTAATGTTTAGGCAGACTGAAGCAACGGCATAGATTGGAACAGTCATGTACTGCGCCTTTGTAGTTTCATACCCCAACGATACGGTGATGGTAGGGATGAAGTAGGAGATGGTGCCAGCGCCTACGTCCAGCATGAACAATACCAGGAATAGGTATGTGCGTGGGTCAGAGACAGCCGCAATAAACGCCTCCTTGTGGCTCAGCCGTCTTCCTGTGTTGTCACTCATGTCGTGGATGATGCGGATCTTTGCCAGCTGTCGTTCAGAGGCGCTGAGACGCTTCGATGTGTCAGGGTAATCGAGGAGAATGAAGAAGGCGCATAAAGCGACACCGACGGTAGCAACACCCTCGACGATGAACAGCCAACGCCAACCGGCGATGCCGTGAGCATCGTGTAGATTATTGGTGATTGCTCCAGCAAGGATGCCTCCGAAGGCACCGGAGAGGACAGCGGCCGTGTAAAAGATGGAAAATCGTTTGCCTACAAGAGTAAAGTTAGAGTTTGTCATCCCCATATATTGATATCTGGCGGCATACCAAGCTCAGCGCGAGTGTACCAACAGCTCAAAAGATAGAGAACGCCGGGGAAGAAACCGGCCTCAATACACCCGAGGACGAATCGAAAGCCCAACAACGCTCCGTATGTTTTTGAGACAGCCATGACGGCGCTCAGGGCACCCCAGATCAACATGATGGTGGGCAGAAATATCGACGGCCGGCTGCGAGACAGAATCATGTTGGAGGGAACCTCGCAGATGAGGTAGCCGAAGAAGAAGATGGACAGCACCCATGCATAATCATCATCGGTAAGTTTCAGGTCAGTTTGCATGCCTGCGATTTTGGCATTTCCCTGCGCGAGCAACATTAGATTGTTTCGGTTCATGGAGTGAGGACGATGGCCCGACTTACAATATTGGTTCTGTCGACGTAATTCAAAATGTACATGATCCATAGAGTCGGCATCAGAAATAAGTCAATCTTTCTCACTAGCTTTTTCTCTTCCTCTGTATTGGGAACATAGTTGCGAAGAGCCTCAGCGAACTCATTGTCTGGCGTGCCATCTCCTTCGTGATGTTCTGGCTCCTTCAACTCAATAGATTCTTTCTTTTCAAGATCCATGGCGGCGATTGTGCCCTAGGCAGATCACAAAAAGGGAGATTGCGAGACGAGCTGGGTAACAACAATGAATGAGCAGAACGCAACTATAAAAGGGGCAATCGGTGTTATATCACCCGAATATTATGTTTGTTCCCCTCTTCTAAACACACCCGCTCTGCTTACGACCCTTCCCCACACTGTTTGCGGGGAACGGAACCCTGCGCTGCCTGGTCAAGTGGTTAATGAGTCGGGTTTCATGGCGGTGTACCTTCTAGGCCGCATTGGGCAATCGCTTGGGGTCCTTGCGAGCAGGGGGCTTCTAGGCGTTTGAAGGAAAGATTGGCACTCACGTCTCCGCACCCTCCCCAATGGTCGAATCAGCAATGCTTCATTACCTCACATGAGCTGTCAGTGAGAAGATTGCAACCTCGGCAGCCCGGGGTTCAGATTTGGATCCCCTCTTGACGCAGACCTGCAGATTATCTCTTTGCCTCGGTGGTGAGCAGCCTTGATTTGAGGCCGATATCACTTGGCAATCTCCGAGCTTGTAAATCGTTGTAGACGTAAGGAATGGCAGCTGCCTCTTGTCTTTCTAGCCTAGAACTAAATGTATTCACAATGATGCTCCTGTCACTTCACTTATGACAACTCTGTTTTATCCAAATGAAATTATTGGCCAATGTTGGCGAAAATGATGAAGCAAAATGCTCCTCTTTCCCCAGGATATCTCCACACACACTGACCCACCCCCGCAAATTGTAAAGTAATCACAGACCTGGTCCAAATCCTTCTGCGTCAGGCCGCTGGTATTGGTGGAATCTTTCCAGTTGGGGAATCTGGAATGTTGAACATCTCTGCGATGCGACAACCCTTTTCTGGTCCTCCAAGCACGGCTTGCGCTTCAAAATATTAGCCATTCCTCTTTTCTATTCCCGTCTTTGCCCACTATCACAGCCTTATCGGCACCATGGTTGTATGGCACAAGCCAGGCAACAGCATAAAAAACGGAGCGTCGCTTCTCAACGAAATTATCGGTGCTACCTGCCGCGTCACCCTTGTCTAGCGCGTTCTGAGAGGTCATCTATAAAAGGGCAAAGATAACGAATGAGTCTTGCAAGAAAGTCAGCTCCACAGCTTACACTAGTCTTCCCAGTCGCTGTTCCTTGTCCCCGACGCGGGAATTTAATAACGCATACCCGAATGATTTCTCGGTTAAAAAGCATTTTTCGTTCGCTTATTCTCACATCCATTTCCTGAGGTGGTGATGGAAGACGGAGCAGCGCAGGCCAGCAAGATGGACGGAGGCAAAACGGACCACTCATATTTAACAAGCAATATCAAGATCCAACTGATGAAAATTTTCAATAAAAGAAATACCCTCTGTGCTATGAGAAAAAACGCACTCACAAAATGACACTTGGCTGTCTTCTCCGCACGAGCGACACGGGGAATGCGGGGTTGACTTTCTGAATCATCCCTGGGGTATTGTTTTATGACAAGACCCCACTGAACTGAGCTTGAGAGAGCTTGAGCTGGTGCCCAAAATAGTCTTGGCAGCAAGGGAAAAAAAAGTTTATACAAGGAAGGCCGATAATCGGACACAGAAAATCCACCATCAGGCCATTCTATTAGTTAATTCAATGCTTGGCTATCGTCAAGCGGTGTGGCGGTCGGCAAGGACGATTCTGATATTTTATCTCTCTCCCCCCATGAAGAGTCAAAGTCTCATAGACTTGGGCCGTCACAAGGGAATGTTGCCGCTCGAAGTGCTTGAAACATCACAATGGCCATTCGACGCGATAAGAGATCTTTCTAGAATTAGGTTCTATATTAGCAATATCTAACTATTAAGGAAGAAAATTCATTCTCTGCATAACCGCATCTCGTTACAGAGTCGAGTCGAAAGATGTTTAATATTCATAGGACGCCAATTATTGAATCGCATGATGCCAAATGAAGCTGCGATACTTCGGAAATAACAGTAGTAAATGTTCTCGTTAACGTAAATCACGACAAATTGCCGGAACCAGTCATACTTTTATACACAAAACCTATGCGTTCAAATATGGTAGTCAACTGACTCCATGAGGGCCCATCCCCAAGTTTACTTGACAGACACGGAATTTCGTTATTCCATGCATACTCTGGCGCAAAGATTTGGCTATCACCGGATACTAAATCAGGTTAGCGGTTATTTTTAGTACGGCCATCATCTCTCGGCGTCTTGTTCAATCGCCGAAGAAGTCAAGACCAGCCAAATCTTTTTTCCAGTTGCGATGGCAGCTCCCCTCAACACCGGCTTCTACTTCCGACATATTAGCTCAGAATAATCTCGCGGTCCCATATAGATCCAATGTCGACGGAAGACGATCTCACTCCTGGTCCAGGTCCACCACCGAACGTGTTCAAGGCGAAGTCTATCGCGTTCGAATCCCCGGTTCTCACACTTGCTTGCTGAATGTGGCTGACTGGTCTTCAAGTTGTCGAAAATGTCACGCAAGAAAGATCAAGTGCCCCGGGGGCCGACCTTGCCAATCATGCTTGCAACTAAATTGCGAAGCCGAATGTGTCTATCCCAAACGTGACCGGCAGATCAAGATTAGCCAAAGGTACATTGAGATGTTTACTCGCCTGCTAATATCTGGCTAATTATAGCTCAGCTATGTTGAGGATTTAATTCGGGAAAATAGAAAGCTTCGATCTCGAATCCAAAATAATCGAGGAGAAGCCGCGTCAGGCAATGTCACTTCTGACTGCGAAGACGGCCCAACAATCAAACCCGCCGATGAACCAGACCATAACCCGCTTCTTGAAGTGAACCCATGGTTTGAACCGCTTCATTCATTCAAGGTTCCTATTCTCATTGGCGAAGTTGCCGATACAGCGTTTGCCACACGATTCCGCCAAGTCATGTCCAATACGACCTTGAACCACATTGCCCGCACCAGTTACCCTGGGGTGGATGATATCACACAATTGTCCATCTCAGGCTCTTCACAACCAAGTCCAACCCAAGCCCGATTTCTTATCAGGACCGTATTAGCAAATCTGGATGGTTGCTACCATATAGTCCGAAAGAGTAATGTGTATTCAATCCTAGAGCGGTTTCTGCAGACGCCAGAAACTCTAGATATCCTTTCAAGATGCAAAATCCTAGCACTTTTTGCTCTCGGAGAGCTTTACTCTAGTCATTCCAGTGGTACCGGTGGAACTGTACCTGGACTTCTGTATTTCAGTCACGCAAGCAAAGTTTCTGGGCGATTGTTGGAAAGGCCTTGCGTGGATTGCATTGAGATTTCTATGTTACTGGCAAGTTTTCTCTCGAAGCTGACTGATACTAAGAAATGCAGCTAATACAAATTTAGTGCATATATTCATTATTTGTCAATAGGCGGCACTCAGCATATTTGCTCGCAAGTTCTGCCATCCGCCAAAGTGTCGTGATGGGCTTGCACTTTAACCTCCCAACATCCCAGATCTCTGATGATGCAAGCCGAGAACATCTGAGACGGGTCTGGTGGACGGCATACATTCTTGATCACACATGTGCAGCCATTAGTAGCCAGATGCCATCAGTCGCCGATGATGAAATATTCGTCGACTATCCCTCTCTCGACCAAACTGCAGGCATTATCAGCACGGCAGAGCAACAAGATTTTCAAAACCTTGATCTCATAGTTGCACGGATTCAGCTGACCAAACTCGCAAAGTCCATGATAAAATCCATCTATGGCCGGGGAAAGCAGACTGTGCCATTTTTACAACGTGTTCAATCTGCCCTAAGGGATTTGAAAGCATGGTTCCAGTCCATACCGACCTATCTCAACATGAACCTTCCTGAATTGAAACCCAAATCAATAGATATCGCATCTTTGCATTTATTTTTTAACCAAGTACAGTCCTCACCAACACTCTGCATCCCAAAGGCTTACTGTTATTAGTGCATGATACTGACCACTCGACCTGTTCTTCTACATCTGTTGCTCCTTCGCAGGCAGTCAACCGAACCACCACCAGAGCCAACCAAATATCATGATTCTGACAGCATGCACACGCTGGCGGAAGCCTGTATTCGGTGCGCTCGTCATTCGTACGCCATCATTACCGATTCTTGGATAGAGGGGTCGTTCAAGACCTTTGACTACTTTAACACGCAGTACCTATTTTCCTCTGCAACCATATTAGCACTTTCAAGTTTATTTGGTAATCCCGATAGTCTCAAAGACAGATGGGATTTTGAGTTTGCTGGTCAACTTTTGGCCAAGCTGAGAGACTCTGGAAGTTTTAGCGCCGACGAATTGTGCCGACACGTTGAGGCAATGAAAAAGGATGTCAAAAAAGCGTATTCCGAAAGTCAAATCTCGGACGATCCGGATGCCGAAGGCTCCACAGGGCTTGGAACCGCCGACACGCTTGGAGCGCCTACGGGGATTGGGGACTCTCTCAACTCAGCACATTGCGTGACAGCAAGCATGACACTTTCTGAGCCCTCCCTTGAGGCATTTTTGCTCCAAAGTGAAACTGACTTGGGGTATATGGATAGAGTGCTCGAGGAGACTCAGTCAGACGGATTGTACTGGAGCGCCTTTGACACATAAAGCAGCCCGATCGAAAAGGTTTGCTACCAACCAGGGTAAAAGGTCCATATTGACGTCTGTATTTGGTGGATCTTCGATAAGAATCTATTATTAGATTGCCGACTTGAATTGCAACTGACTCATGTCCAGAGGATAATCAAATTGTGTGATTTGTTCACAGGTAGTTTCACACCGTGAATTGAAACACTTCATCCACACTCTCTTCAAATGAAAACACACACACACACACACACACCCACACAAAGCCACGAAATGAATGAAATCGTGGCAAACTAAATACAACGTGGTTCGGAGTTGACTATAGACACTCGGAGTTCAGGGTAAAGAGGCTCTCTTGCAGAACTACTGCACTAAAAGGCACAACCAGAGGTACTTGATCATATGGCTGTTCAACATGGCGTACATCTTGGCGGTGGCTCAGGAACTCAGCACACCAATCACAATGACGTGTATACGAAGCAAACCGAAGATTAAATAAACAGCTCCGCAATGACGTCTAAATGAACCGTGCTGATTTTGCTGTATTTGTTATTAATGCCTGCTCTGCCCATCGCCCTCCCTGTGCTGGAGTGGAGATTATCAGTCACTTAGGTGTAATGCGCGCTGAATACGCCCTCACACTTCACACTTTCTTCATCGCGTGTGCATACTTTCGTTTCTCTCCTTCCGTTTTCTCTGTTTATCCGGTGCTTCAACTGCACACAACGCTCATTGGGCGTTTGCACAAGCCAGAACCGAGACCGAGCTGCAGCACGTCCTTGTTATCATCCCAGCGCTCTGTACGGAGTACGCATCTGACCTTTGCAGCCCCCCCCCCCCTCCTCTCCCCACCTTCAAAGGCCTGCGCGGACAATGAAGCCGTATTCTCTCGTCGACCAGCGGGCGAGCTTAAATCTGATTATCGCGTTCCCAGCACCGGATCGAGATTCCTATTCCTTGCTGCGAACAGTGGGCCGACCGAGATCTGTCCCGCCCCGGTGACTGGGGCCGCTGCTGAGTTCGAGCGAGATTGGCGCGGGAATTCGGGCGCTGTTTTGTTCCCGAAATCAATTGGCCCTTCACCCCCTTCGTCTCATTCGGTCCCGGTGTCAGCCTCGGCCGTCCAATCGGTGACGGATCCGACCCTCCCCACCCCGTAACTCAGCCGTATTTCTCGTACCTTCGTCACGTAAACGAAACCGAAAGCGAGCTTCACTTTCCACCCTGGGCAGTATTTGGAACCATGAAAGCCCCCCCCCCTACTCTTCGTTTTTTGCATTCAATACGACGACGCTACCACTTGTTCGCTTTCTTGGCTCGCGTTCTTCGCCCTCTGGAACCCAAAAAATGGGAACCTTATCCAAGCGCCTCGGCCACAAAAAGTCCCGAAACGGCTGTCTCCGCTGTAAGGCACGCCATGTCAAGGTGAGAACGCGCGGTCCTTGTTCCGCTCACATTTTTAACCCACAGCGGCTGACGCCATAACACCTCGAACCATAGTGTGATGAGCAGCGCCCGTGTACAGCCTGCGTGCGATTTGGCATCGTGTGCAGCTTGACGCTGCCGCCAGACCAACAGCCTGCGACCGCTCGCAAGGCCTCGTCTGCGTCCGCCAATGCAGGTCCCAAGAGTAGAGATGCGGGTTTGAGCCCATCGGCGCAGCTTCATGGTCGCAGCCATGGGCCCGTCACGCCACGGGAGGATTCTCTTGCCCAGACACCAGGGCCGCCGCCCATCGTAGCGCCAACTCTGGGAGCCCCCTCGCCCTCAACGACGGTGAGTTGGCCGGGCGAGCAACCGTACAGCCATTTCTCCGTGAATTGGATGCAAAGCTTGCGCCTGGTTCACCACTACAGCACTGTAGTGTGCTTCACCATTAGCCATAACCCTTTTACTGAAAACCTGTGGAAGACGACAGTCCCGCAGGCCGCTTTTTCACACGTAAGACAACGCACAAACGCCCTGAGTTTCCCGACCCCAAGACAGAACCCGAACTGACCGGACGCGCAGGAATTTCTAATGCATGGACTGCTCGCTGTCTCAGCCTTGAACTACGCCCACTCCAACCCTAATGAAAGGGATGAGTACATCCTCCTTTCCACCCATTATCAAAATTTGGCTTTGCAATACTTTACCACGCAGGTCGGCAATATTAACGACGAAAACTTTGAGCCCATCTTCTTTCTTGCAACTTTTATATTCGTCTGGGACCTGTGCTCCTTCTCGGACAGTCACCACTGCGCTAAATCAGTCACGACAGCTGACATTGCGCAGTCGTTCAGGCTTCTTCATGGTATTAAAAGTATATGCGAGTCCAGGCCGAGAGGATGGATCGAGGCCGGTCCTCTGGCACCACTGTTCCAGCAGTGGGACCACGCAATAAAAATAGAGAGAACGGGTGGGTTCCAGATACAAATGAACAAATTATTCGACCTCGCGCGCGATCTCAACGCTTCGTTCGACGTCATCAACACCCAGTCATCCTGTATACTCGCTATAGAGACCCTAAGAACAACGTACACGGCATGCTTGGATGAAAAGTCGGAGCAGCGGACGCAGCGTATATGGTTTTGGCCTATTACACTGACCCAAGTCTTTATCGACTTGATAAACACAAACCACCCAGTGGCCCTCATTATTCTAGCACATTACGCTGCGCTGGCAAGAACATTTGAGAAATGGAATTGGATTAATGTTGGATGGAGCTCCAAGGCGATAGGAGCTGTGGAAACAGCGCTGGATAAAGAATGGCATGAATGGATTGCATGGCCACTTAAGTCAATACGAGAGTCCATTGATGTGTATGAAATGGAACCAGATGATGTGTAAATTATTAAGTAGTGGATATAATCTAAGAGATCTAATGATGATCGTATATCCAGTCATTGACCAGAACTGATGCTCCATATGTTTATCATGGCTGACTTTGTGTAAAGGAAATTGAGATGCATAAACAGAAAAAGAAAAAACAATACCGCTCTATTAACAACCCTTGTTCCAACCTCTCGATGTAGATGCTGTTTATCTCAGAAGTATCATTCCGCAAACTATAAACCAAATCTGTCGATTTCCAAATCTTTTAGAGATCCACAATCTCGTACTTCTTTCGCAACTTCTCGCCATAGCGAAGGATAAGGAAGGGGACCGGGATCAACGCCACTGCGATCAACCCGAGCATTGTGTTTCCCCATCCCAAGCCGAGTTTGTTGTACATTCTCAATCCGCAAAGAGGCAGCAATGCTCCTGCGATGGAACGGAAAATGGTATTTGCGGCCATCGCTGAGGCAGCGTAGCGCTCGTAGGCGTCTACAAGGTAAACACAGATGGACATGAAGCACAGCAGGTTGCCTGAATTTCAAATGGTCAGCGAGATATACATGCTTGATAGGGGATTGAAAAATCTTACCGATTCCGATGATGCACAAGCCAATGATGGGCCCCATCCACTGTGTTTTGTACTCAGCTGTCCACCCATAAATGAAGAAGCCGATGGGGAAAATGATAGCTGCTAAGGGGAGCAACTTGAGGCGGATTTCAGGTTTGATATTGCTCTTATCCTCAATCTTCTTCACTTCTCTTCCGCTGTCCCACGCAAAGATGGACATTCCAGCAATGCATCCGATGCCAAGTCCAAGGTATACAAGGCCCACGCTCTTGGTATTGAAACCATATTGGTCTTCGAACACGTATGTCATGGAAGTGAATAGGAGATAGAGATAGCCATAAACCAAAGCCAGGTAAACGGCAAATATGGAGCAGATGGGTGAAAAGAACAACAGTCTTGTTGGCCGAATGATGGACCGCTTAAGCAGCTCTGCGCTCGACAGCCCGGTGTCGAGCTTAGAACGAAGCTGCATGTTCCCTGTCTCCTTGCGGAGGCGCCTAGCCTTCCGCTCCAAGATGACGGGCGCATAGCTTTCGCGCATAAACACGAACATGGAGCCGATGATGGTACCGCTGACGATGACAATGACCCAGAAGTCCCAGCGCCAGCCCTTGGCTTCTGTGAGAAAGCCTCCTGCTACAGGACCAATAATCGGGCCAAGCAGGGGGCCGATACTCAGCATTGCCATGACGGCAGCACGGTCTTCGGGGGGAAACATGTCGGCGATGCTGCCACCACCGTTTGTCATTGGAGCAGCCCCAAAGGTGCCTGCGAGGAAGCGAAAGGCGATGAGAGCCTCGAGAGAGGGTGCGACAGCGCAAGCAACAGTGAAGGCGATAAACATGATGTTGCATCCATGGTAAACAGGTAGTCGGCCGACCATTTCGGACAGGGGCGCCAGAATCATGGGACCAAAGGCGAACCCGAGCACATAGACAGACACGACGAAAGCAGCGAGCTCCGTGCTGCTGCTGCCAAAGTCAACCATCAATTTGGGGACGCCTGGTGCGAATATGGATGAAGCGAGGGGTTCGATAAAGGTGAGCAAGCTGATCAATAGGCAGTTGCTGTATTTTCGGAACTTGGTCCAGTTCTGCGGGTTCTCGGGGTCGTCATCGCCATCCCACCACACAATGTTGGCATCCCTTTCTTCTTCATCCTTGGAGTCCTCGTTGTTGTTGTTGATTGACAGATCTCTCTTTTCGCTCTCCGATGCCGGGGCTGGGAGAGAGTCTGAGGAACCGTTTGCTTGGCTGGTGCTGGAGCCCTGCACCTCGCCCTTTTCCAAATCAACGTTTGTCTCTGATGGGGAAGCTGACTTGGGGTTCGTTTCCGTCTGTTGATCGTCCGCAACTGGTGTCGCTTTACTTCAGTCAGATATGGGAATTCTTTTTTTTTGTTTTTCCGGCTTTGCAGGTGGCAGGCGTTTCAAGAGGTGCAAGCAAACTTACCTTCGCGCGAAAGTCGACTTGCGTCAACCGAGTTTCGACTCATGACTGTGGAGAAGATGCAAAAGTACGAAAATCAGGCTTGAAAAACAACACAAGACATTCAAATTCAAAACCAGTCACTTTACAGAGTATGGAAAGGGCCGCACATGTTGGGTGGTGCGACCAATTTAAATTAGGACATCATGTTTGCTCTCTATGCGGTGCCATTGTCGCAACTTAAGATACGACGTATTTCGCGAATTCCAATGCGACGACGAGCAGATTGCATTTTCGCCTAAGTGCCAAGAAACCTGCCCGCCAATGGGATGGCGTTCTTTCCTCCAGCTGGGCAGGGATCAAGGGTCTGAATGTGACGCCAGCTCGGATATCGTTTCTCGCATTCGCGTCGCAAACCCTCCTGACTGACACACCCACTTTGCAAGCAACATGAATGCCATGGATCTTGACAGCCAACTTGACCGAGAACCCAAAATAGAAGTCTTTCCCCGAAATAGTCGGCGTATTATTTTTCGTATCGTTTTGATGCTGGTCCATCACACTTTTTTTCCGTATCATGTCCGTTAGAATCCACTTCACGATACGCTTAATGCGACAACGCATACGATGAACGAAACCGAGTCATTATTTTTCATCAGCCAGGATTACAACAAACCGAATCAATCAGCCCATCTTCCCTTACTCATAAAACTCCGAAAATTCGCAGCGCCAGTACAAAACAGTGCTTATCTGCGGTTGACTCGATATTTTAAGCGCATTTGTTTGCATGTGAAACATCTACCCGACAATGCACTCCTACATAATCTTTCAACCTTGACGCCACGACCAATAAAAGGCTGACATACATTTCGTTTTATCACTTTTAAAAAATCTCCGTCTCTCACCAGTTGCTGCCAGTCGGTGTGGGAGCGCATCAAATACGATTTGCTATTCCTTCCATTGTGCATCCCTTACCGCGGGGTATCCCTTAGACGGTAGAATGACCAGGTCACGTTGCTTTAAACACACTAAACAACTCGCGTTGTGGGTGCCTGACGGAGTCATTCACATCTATCACAAACCACGAGTAGGCAGAGGTTGAGGGTCAGCAGAGAGCCGACGGAGCTGGTGATGAGGTAGGTAGACGGTCTATTTTGTCTTTGCGCCGCCTAGTTTCGTTACTTGACGTAGGATCATGCTCTTTCCAACAGAATGCCGTTCTTGCCTATTTATTGATATCGGAGACTCCCAGAATATCAACCGCGGCCATCAGAGTGGTCATCAAGCGTTGTTAAATAACCAGGAGAAGCCCGCCTTGATACTTAGGAAGTAAGAATGGTAAGCTATATTACATCGGGGTGATCTATGGCCGTTCTATTCCTGAATTTACAACAAGACCAAATGACCCAAATTGAATCAAGATCCCAGCGGGGTGGGGATCAGCTTCTTCCCGCCACGGCTTTGATGGGTTTCCCAAGCATACTTTCGTCATGACATAAGGTGGAATCACCCAAGCTAAGTTTCTATTTCGAACCAAAATAAGCCGCTCCGCATAAAAGAACACTCGAAAAACTACTCCGCGCATCTTATTTTGCATGGCAGGTGGGCCAGGATGGTTCATTTTGCTGGCCCACAGTCTCTCAACAATATTCTTAGTCATATAGGACATTGTTGTGAGTAGGTTACCACAATGACACTCGTGAAGCTCAGCCCAACTTCACGCTGATTGAACCAGTAAAATCGCTGAAGCACACATGATTTCCTTGGAAATCAGCCAAAGATTTTGGCTTGCACGAAAGTGCTATACGTTCTCAGGAATGAGACCATAACCTCAGCCGCCCTTTTGATGGTCACAAGACGGTAGCCTTTGCTGTTCGTAGGGTTTGCCTTAAGATGCCAGGCCCCTGTTATTTTTTAATCCACAATCTCGACGTCTCTTTTGTCAAGAGGCGCCGCGAAGCCGCTGGTTCTATTTCCTCCTTCTGACATAACTTAAACTACACTTAATAAGAGATGGTGTGCTCTCATGGAAACTTGCGGGTGGCCCACTGGGTTGCCAGTCGCTGCAAGGACTGCTTGTAATATTACTTGAATCTTCATGGCTATCATGGGAGGAACAAGGAAAACAGCACGGGTCTGGGATGCAAGATAATCACTGGAATTTTTGCACGCACCTCCAAGCGGAGAATTAGACCCAGATTGGATTTACCATTAGTCTTAACCTGATCTCACTCGAAGCGATGAGTATGGTTTCCATCTCAACAGAGTCCGATCGTTTCCAGTAGCCCAAACTCCACCCCAGCTCGCAACACTTGTCTCCCTTGTTCATTCTCTCGGGTTCTAGAATAGCCTCCATTTTGTGGAACTAGGATGATCTTTTGACCATCTTTTATTGAATTCCGCTTTTAGTTCAAGTCTAATGGATACTCTACTCCACTGTGATCTAGGCAACACGAAATAGTTGCTCTAGGGTAGGAGGTCTTGGCATTAGTGGCTTGCAAACCTCTATCGAGCATTTGAGTTTAGTTCGAAATTTCAATCTCGCGTATGTAACTAAATTGTTCGATCTGGATTTTGTTACAGACAAAGACAACTACGCGTGGGCTCTTTGTTGATGAGGGGGCTTGTACAGAAGCGACTCAGGTCATTGGCTATTGTGATGAAAGCAAACGGACTTATTTCAACAGAGCTGAACAGCACATGCTAGCGTGTTGAAATGATACTCTCTCTGAACAAATCATCATTCCAGATTATCTCAATATATGGGGCCTTTTCTTTTATGCTTCACAATGGTAAGTTGATATGACCAGTAGTGCCATGGCGTGTTGTTTCAGTTCAGGTCCCACAAACCCTGACCCAACTGAAATGGTTGATGGTCAAAGCGGCTTAAAACAAACAAAAAAAAAAAAAGGGGGAGAAAGCTGGCCAATTTCGGGGTTATCGCGGGAATGACGCGTTGCATTGCGGCTGAAATGCCACAGGCCTCCCAGTTCTCAATGGTCGGTTGCCAAGATCGCGTCAATTGGTCATGTTTTGGTGTAGGGACAGTTGCATCAGGGTCAGGTAATTGAGTAAGATGCATCAATCGCGAGCGATGTTCCGACTCAAGTCAATCAACGCTGAGCAAGGTTGCACGTGGTGCGCGATGCTGCGCTTGCCACGAAGCCGCAAAGCCGTCCTGCTGAATAAAACGCAAAGTGAGGGTTTTGGGGCATGGCTCGCCCATCTTCATGTTGGACAAGATCTTGGCGAGCTTGGCTATGACCTCTGCTCCGTCTCATTGGCTGAATGGAAACTTTGTCTTGGTTTTGGCCGGCAACACGGCACATGGCACCTCACGTGAAGATTGCTGACGGGCGCCTACGGGAAGCACGGCTGAGGGAGCCAATTCCACCGTCTCTGCCGGGCTGGTCGCGCTCTATTTATTGCTCAACGCCGTGTCCCGGGCATCCCAGCGCTTGCGGCAGCTGCATTTTCTTCACACCATGTCACCGGTATCTGATAAAGAAGATGAGAAGGTCGAGGGAGAGAGGAAGCGGGACAAGGTGGGGGAGTTTCTGTACGCGCCATTTTTCCCCACCTATCATCGGCCAGCTGGCCTTCGTATTCCGCGTCGAGCCAACTGGAATCACGGCCTGTGCATCCCTTAGTAACTGTTGCATACAGGAAGAAGAACTTCAACAAGGGCGAGCTGGCCCTGAAGCATGCCGCAGGCCTCGGACATGTGCCCAATGCCGTCCCGCTGGCTCCTCCCGTCATGGACGGGCCGCCCCGAGACGTAGAAGTAGGCTGGCATCCAGTGGGAGGTTTCGCAGGGAAGTGGTTTGCCGAGCAGACAGGCTTGGGAAAGTTGATCACCGAGAAGATCAACAGGTATCCCGATCCCACCCAGCACTGGGCCGTTCTCGTGGGTGACTACGCTCACCAGCTGTGGATGGTTGGTCTTCAGGTTCCGCCATGTTCATTCCATTTTGCTGACCAGTAACCTTTGGTAAAGGACGAGAATTTTGATGTCATCTATACAAATGCCAGAATTGAGAGAGAAGAGTGGCACACCTTCAAAGTTGGAGAAACGCATTTTAACGACGACGCGACGCGACGAGCAGGTGAGTTGACAGAGCCAATCTTACGCAGGGGGATGTCGGATCCCTAATGATGCGTAGGAGAGTCTGTGATTCAGAAAATTCGAGAAACGCAGCCAGGATATAATCTCATTACGAATAACTGCCAAACATACGTGCTCAAGCTCCTCGACGCCATCAAGGTGGGAGTCCGCAAAGAATTTGCCACCACCTTGGCAGTCTACGACAGACTTACTGGCCACGGCAAGGTCAAGGACCTGTTTGTAAACCCAGAAGTAGAAGGACAAGATCCGGAACAGCAAGCGCTCCCGGCACCCGAGGGATCCGAAGCACCGCCCACGCTGCCGCCTCGCGCAGACACAGTCTCGCTCGCGCAGCAAGTCATGAACGAGCATACCAATCAGTTGGATGCACAAGAAGAAATGCAGAAGCATAGAGGAATGGAAAAGGATGAAAAAAAGGACAAGTTTGCATTCTTTTCCCGCATGATACCGGGACACAAGGCTTGATCGGTCGGTGCGCAGACGATGGAGATATACTTGGTTCCAGCGGCGTGTGAGCTACAGGATATAGCGCGGTTGCTTGTGGGAGTACCAAACAAAATCTAAACCAGTAACGACTCAATGCAAAAGATTTCATGAATGTTCGTTGGGAGATTGGGAGTGTGTTTCTGGCAAAGGCGGGTTAGGATGCCCAATATCCAAATCAATGGAGCCATTGTCTGAACCACGAAACCGCAGCATTCTTGGCCCTTTCCATACCCTTCCTCTCACCTTCCATCTCCGGGTGTCCTCTGAGAGCAAAGCCATGTGAAAGTCCAGGAAAGTACTGATAGTCATAAGGAACACCAGTCTTGGGCAATACTTCAAGGCTGAAGGCCTTCAATTCCTCTGTGAACAGCTCATCGAGCTCGGGGGCCAGGATCTGTGCGGGGACGCCAATATTTTCAATTTCTTGCTTCTCAAGCAGCGACGGATGGGCGGTGGAGATACAATCCATGAGGCCTCTGCCTTGGGCACCGAGGCGAAAGACGGCCCATCCACCATAGCAGTATCCGATGGCGCCGAGGTGAGCATAAGATGCCCTCAAAGATTCGGCAACCTTGACAATTTCTGGTTCGCGGATGCTCTTGGCATTGCGCGCCAGGAATGCAACAATGTCAAGCTCGCCCATTCGACTTGGATCCAAAAGAATCTCCGTGGGCAGAACCTCTCCACCGAAACTTGGGGTAAAATCAGACTCAGAATTGTGGCGTTTGTGGATTGGTTCGGTGTACACTCACAAGTCGGGGATATAGACAGTAGCATCGGCTTCTTCGGCGAAGTGGTCCGCAAGGATTCGAGTGTTCGAAAATGTCCAGCCAAAGGCATCGTGAATAATCATGATGGCAGCATCTTTGTTCGAGCCAGTGACATAGCAGTCAAGTCCTGCGATGATGCTATTGCGGCCCTTCGTCTCACCACCCCAACGAAAACCTTGCAGGCAACACTTATCCATGATAGAAGAAAGAATATTATAGATGTATTTGAGGGTATAATGGAAATAATAGGTTTTAAATATTTCGGTCCTTCCCCGCAACGGGTTCTCGGAATAGTAACAATGTCCGAACAGACAGACCCCTTTCGGTGGATTGTTCGTCGGCAAAAATATATTAATAAGCGTGTAAATAACGAATTAGCAACGAATTAGACGGATCCTTTTCTCATCCGGATCCTCCAACGGTGATAGAGCAGAAAGGTTGCGGCTCAAATTGAAGGCTGTTTTTCTCGGAGGGGGATTCTGTCATGGGAAGGGAAATGGTAGCAAATATCCTTGCATCTTCTAACAGTCATAAAATTTAACCAAAAAGCAGAGAGAAAATATCAAGATAAGCAAATGCTGTGAAGTCAGGGTTTGCGGCTATGTCAAGTGGACGATTGTCGAAAATTACGAGTCGTTAGAATCATATAGATTATTAATAAGATATCCCCACTATCTTATCATCTTACACGCGATTTATTTGGCACGATATATCATAAAACAGGTGAGAAAGGAACTTCTGGGGATTTTCATCGTCCGGATTCTTTAAGCCGAGGCTGTTTGATCTTTGCATGATGGTAAAGAGGGAGGTTCCGTCTTAAGTGAGCGACGACAAGATATAAGGGATTAGGGGCCATAATTCCAGAATCAAAGTGCATTGGGAAAGTATACTCTCAAAAAGTCAACTATATAACTCTGGCGCATAGGATTCATGTCTCAGAAATGTACAAAAATACAAGGCCACTTTAATGTTACGTTCTTGGGGCAAGATCGGAAACCTAATTGTCCTATTTATCCAAGTTCTCAAGATCGGACGGATTGTTACCTGTCTGTGCCGATCAGCACTAAAAATGGTGAGAAACTTCAAGATGGGAGAAGTCTAGGCTCTCAAGTCATGTTTGGGATTGACCCGATTTATGATGCATTAAAGGATATTGATTCAATTTAAGTACCTTTTCAAACGATTATTTCTGTGCTCTTGTTGCTATACTTGAATATAGTTTTCTTTGGTAAATTGGAAAGATTGTAATTGAATCATGGGAAATTCAGGTAAAAATGGATACAGATTGTCATAAATTACCCGTGCATGAAAATATCGCGCATGGAGTTCAAGGTTGGTGGAGATTAGCTGGGTGGATTAGACTTCCCGCGGAGACATCGAATACAACAGGCTTTAACAGTGAAATGTGACAGATCATGGGCCGAATTAAAGGTGGGTATGGCATTATCAGATCTTTTGTCACATCGTGGCTGTATAAGTGTGTTGTTGTTGACCCACCAAGATCAGCTCACTTGGCATTTTGTGCACCAACGATAAATCAGGTGCTCTCCTTCCGAGCAACTATTCGTCTCCACGCTCATTCACCGTAAGATTTGTCTCAAATCCATACTCTCACCCCACCAGGCGACGTGCCGAGAACTGGTCTATGTGGGCCCTGAAGACGGCTAGTAGGTGCGGGAATCTCTCGCTAGTTGAGAGATTGCCTCCCGTCTGTAGTACAGCTGAGCCGTCCCGTCTGCAGCTAAGAAATTCGGATGCCAAATCATGTCTTAGGGCCCAACCCCCCACTCCACTGTAGCAAGCTATAAGAAGCAGGCCAAAAGCATCTACTAAGAACAAGATTTCCAGATAGACAGGGATTAGATGAGATTAAGCTGTGGTTTGTTTCTACGTCGACGCCACACTAGCTTTGTACAAGTTTAAAGACATTGTCGTCGCTGCACTGAGTTGTGTTCTTTCTTCCAGACAACATGACCATTGTCGATGTACTCCCGAATGATGCGGCCTTCAACTATGTCATAGTCGGAGGCGGCACAGCAGGTTGTGTTATCGCGAGCCGATTAGCAGAGAGCCTTCCAGACGCCAATATTCTTATGATTGAGGGCGGCAGCAGCGACTTTGGCAACGAGACTATCCTCAGTCTTCGCGGACTCCAAGATCTCTGGGGTCAAGAAGGATTGGACTACAATTACACTTCAGTGCCTCAACCATTCGGTGCGCTTGCTCAATTAACTTAAGGCCATTACCAACAATTTTCTAACATGAAGCCATAGGAAACAGCAACATTGTGCATTCCCGAGCGAAGATACTCGGTGGGTGCTCCAGTCACAACGCTGTGATATCTTTCTTGCCATTTCAGCTCGATCTACAAAGATGGCAAAAGCTGGGTGCAAAGGGTTGGAGCCACGACGATATGCTCCGCCTCTACCAGAAGCTTCGCAACAATATTATTCCAGTGGATGAGCGCCATCGCAGCACTCTAGTTAAGGACTGGATCAAGACTTGCTCCAAGCTTTTCCAAGTTCCTGTTGTTAAAAACATGAATCAGGAAATCTCACAGCGTGGCAAACTCTCCCAGGGCAGCGGTTATCTCAACCTCGCATACAATCCTGAGAATGGTCATCGAGAGAGTGCGAGCGTCGCTTACATCCACCCAATTCTGCGAGGAGACGAACAGAGACCAAACCTAACGATTCTACAGAATACACGGGTGCTTCAAATACTTCTGGAAGACGACACGGCTGTGGGTGTTCAGGCTAAGGGCAGCGCCGACACCCCGTTCGAAATCCGTGCAAAATCTGAGGTTATTCTATGCGCGGGGGCAATCGATACCCCACGCCTGATGCTTCTATCCGGTCTCGGCCCCCGTGAACATCTCGAGTCACTTGGTATTCCTCTGAAAAAGGACATTCCTGGCGTAGGAGAGAATCTGCAAGATCATGTTGACTCACTCTGCATGTGGGAATTGAATGAAGAAGTTCCGATCGCACAGACTATCACGGGTTCGGAAGCGGTGCTATTCCTCAGACGAGAGGCGCCCAACGCACAAGGAGACGATGACGATGAGATGGACGTCATGTTCCACATTTTCACAAAGCCTTTTGACGTATACACAACACCATTGGGTTATGATACGGCCAAGAATGCATTTTGCATTATTCCATACATTGCACGACCAGCATCAGTCGGTCGCGTTTATCTTACTTCTGCTGACCCAGCAGAGAAGCCTGCTATTGATAACAGATACTTTAGCGACGAGAAGGGATATGACAAGGACACGCTGTTGTTTGGTGTTAAAATGGCTCGTAAAATCGCACAAGTCGAACCCTTCAAGAGTCATCTCAAGCGCGAGCTTGCTCCAGGAGATAAGGTTGTTACCGACGACGATCTCGACGTGTATGCGCGCAACGTCTCGAACACCGTGTACCACCCATGTGGCACGGCAAAAATGGGAGATGTGGAGAACGATGATATGGCAGTGGTGGACCCGACACTCAAGGTCCGGGGCATCAAGGGATTGCGTGTAGCAGACGCAAGCATTTTCCCATGCATGACCTCAATCAACCCTATGGTCACGGTATTGTGCATCGGAGAACGAGCAGCAGAATTGGTACTTGAAGACAGAAAAAAGTGCTTCCAGTGAGTACTACTATCGCAGTCTTAACAATCAGGACGCGATTGGCTTGATCTCTGATTGATAAGGTGTCAATCCAATGACAGTGAACTATCCTCAACTTGCACAATCCCTGGTGGCTCTGGTATAAGAGGCCGTTACCACTGGCTTTTAAGATAAAAATAAACCGTGTTAAATGCATCAAAAATAGACGTGGTTCCATTAATACATCGATAATAAAGCGATTTACACTGCTTTTGATGAAAACACCTGAATTTGTCCCTCTATTCTCACTGGGTTGTGCTTCGAGTGCCTGCATCTTCAAAAGAGAACCGGAATCTAAGCCTAAGAACGCAAGTCGCCCAGATAATAAATCATATACCACTGCTGATTTACTCAAAACTTACATTCTTCCTCTAGTTGATTCCTTTTGTTTCAACAGACTCGCTGCCCCTGTATGACACTTTGTAAGACAATCGATATTTGTAGAAGGCCTGACAGTTAAAGAATCTATTGGCGATTCCTGAGTATCATTGAAGTGTGTGGGACCCCAAGTATTGAAACGACCCTTACTTCTTCGAAACCAGCTCCCAGATAAAGCGATCGACCGCTGGTTGTTGCAATCAAGTAGCAGTCTCTACCATCCTTTGCTGCCTCTTTTATACCCCAATTCAAGAGGTGTTTGCCAATGCCCTTGCGTTGATGAGATGGGTCAACGGCAAGGTAATCCAAGTCTGTACAGGCTCGTCAGAACTTCTCTCGGACAGAAATATGAATTCACTTACGCCAAACGTCTCTCGTTCCACGTTCACCATATGTCTGCTCCACATCGCCGGCTACAGTAGCACGCATTTGATCATATGCCTGATGATCGAGTCCGTCAACGTACTTGGGAGCATTCTTTACTTCTTCGGTTTTTTCATCCTTAACTGGAAGCTCCCACAGCGCAAAGCCAACGATTTGTCCATTTGCCGAATCATCAATCGCCACGGTCAAAACTGTCCTATCAGAATCCATAGTAGATGACTTTCGAGCAGCACGCCATGAGTGCGCGGCCTCTCCGTAAATGCAATTGGGCGGATTTAAATGAGCCGGAAATAATTGACCAGTGAGTGCGTCTTTCAGGGGATGAAAGGCATCCGCCGCTATTCGCGCAATAGCGGGGAGGTCTTCGCGGGTCGCATCCCTTAAGCGGATCGTCATCGTTCCAAACTGACACGTCAAGTTCAAATCCTCTGGACCTAGTCGCGACAATTCAAATCAAACACGAATTAAGTGATCATAAAATCCTGGATTGGGGACTCCGTGGACAAAAATACAGGAATCAACCTCCACGTTACTAATGGAAGTTATGCTCGTATTATAGCATGTTACAACAATGGAATAAGCGAGACAATAGCACTTGCCTGTTGTGGTTAGACTCTGTCCTTCGCACACTGAAATGGATGAACTCGTTACATAAATGTACTCAATATGCAATGTAAAAATCTCGGTCCTGGTCTGAGCCGTTCCGAGCGGAGGCCAAGGGATGCGGTTACTGTACTACATTTAATGGGGATTGCCAACCGTTTCTCACAGTTCTATGCCCGATTGCTTGACGGCGTCAAAATACACCATCTTGGCTATGAAAAATCTTTACAAATTGATTGTCGGCCGGCGGTAGGAATAAAAGGTATTTATGCTCTGACTCACCAAGAAAATGCATGATCTCCAATTATGAGGATGTGTTCGGGTCTTACCCAAAATATGATCCCCTGTTTTGAACGCTTCAATATGTAAAGGACGATACGAGCCAATGGACAGAGAGTTCAAACATGTCCAAAATAAAGCCCAGGTGAATAAAGGCACAGGCATGGATGGGTCAAATGTCCTGGGATTCAACGCAAACGCGTACATTCCCATCATGATCATTTTTCCCGTGTGATATTCCAATGAAAACCGGCGTTTACCAGCACGCCCCGTAAAACGATCAACTCATACAATTTTAGTCTTGTTCTCACTTAAATTACATAAAAGAAATCCATCCAAATTGCAAAACAGAGTGCGGTCAACGGAATTACTCGTGACTCATCGTCGCCTTCAACCATCGCGGAACCCCACCGCGGAACGGTGGCCGCAACCGTACCTGGATATTTTAGGGGCTGGGAGGACGCTAATTGACGAATCAAGACTCAGAACGGACTCTCCGCGGATCTCATCATCGCAAGGACGGAAGATCCACAGGCCCCCTGTTGAAAATCACTGTATGATTCATAAACGAATACTATTTAATTGTCCAAATGTCCCGAACTGATAATTGAAATGCGGTCAAGTTCATCATTATCGACTCCATTCTAGTCCATGATCACCACTAGAAGGCCGTATTACTCGAATCGTTCACACTTGACTCCAAAATTCATCCAACGCCGATGGATGTTGAGAAAGGTGATGGGACTGGTAGCTCCGAGGAGCACCAGATAAAATCTGTTGAGATTGACGATCCTGAAGCATTCCCGGATGGTGGACCAAAAGCTTGGTCTGTGGTTTTGGGAGCTTTTTGTGGCCTTTTCATCAGTTTTGGGTGGATCAATTGTAAGCGAGAAAGAGCACACTGCGCCAACCTCACGGTCTAACCCTGTCGATGTAGGCATTGGTGTGTTTCAAGCATATTACGAAACCCATCAGCTCAGTTCCATGTCACCAAGCACAATATCATGGATCCCCTCCGTTTCCATGTTTGTCATTTTCTTAATGGTTCGGCTCTGATGCAAAATCTCGAAGTGTTCTAAGCTAATGAGCTATCAGGGTCCATTTGTCGGAAAAGCATTTGATCATTGGGGTCCACGATACCTCATTCTCACTGGAACAGTGCTGCACGTCTTTGGCCTTATGATGGCATCGGTTTCATCCGAATTCTATCAATTCATGCTTTCCCAAGCCATATGCAGTCCGCTTGGGGCAAGCATGGTTCTATACCCTTCCTTCAGCTGTGTGACGACATGGTTCAAAGCCAAGCGCGCACTGGCAATGGGAATAGTCGCATCTGGGTCGAGTCTCGGCGGAGTCGTGCTGCCCATCATTGTTGACCACGCCATTGGCCATGTTGGGTTTGCATGGACAATGAGGATATGCGCATTCGTTATGCTAGGCATGCTCATCATAACAAACCTCACTGTCCGTTCAAGACTGACTCCCCAGCCCAAAACGTTTGGAGTCATGGCCTTTTTGAGGCCGTTTCGGGATCCACCATTCTTGCTGACCGCCCTTGCTGTCTTTTTTTACTCCATGGGTCTGTTTATTCCCATTACTTTTATGGTAACTTATGGGACTCATATTGGCATGTCGACATCTTTGGCCGGCTATCTGGTGCCGATTTTTAATGGAGCAAGGTATGCTTCGCTGAATACATAATATTGGCTACAATAATGACATGCGCTGATAAAATTATGTACAGCGGAATTGGGCGTATCTTGCCGGGTTACATCGCAGACAAGGTTGGAAACTTCAATGTCTCGCTATGCGCTGCTTGCCTTTCGACCATTCTGGTCCTCGCCTTGTGGCTCCCGGGGAACACAAATGCGACAGCGATTGCGTTTGCGGCGCTTTTCGGCTTGTCCTCCGGATCGTATACTTCCATGAGCCCTGTTCTTCTCGCTCAGATATCCGATATCAGAGACATCGGGCTGCGGTCGGGAGCCATCTACGCATGCACCTCTATTGCCGCTCTTACAGGCAGCCCGATTGGAGGTGCTCTGATAGAAGCAGCTGGAGGGGGCTACTGGAAACTTCAAATATTCACTGGCATCATGCTCGCCGTAGGAACCATGTTCTATTTGGCTACCAAAGTATACCTGTCTGAGGGGAAGCTGTGGAAAAAGGTGTGAAGCTTGGGTATGCCTTTCTAGTCACCACCCGTGGATCGTCATCATACTAGCTCGAGAATCACTCGCGATATTGAACGAAATAGCTTTTCAAGTCCATAGTATCACGTCCTAGCACCGACATGGCAGCGTCGATATAAGAAACAAATAGCCGATGAAATTGAGTAGTCTCTTTTTACTAGTTTCGATTGATTACAGCAAGCCGTTATAGTTAGCTCAACGGAGACAGAACCGGCTCGGAATATGTGTCATAGATGAAGGATAAAATCCATTTCGAACCTAGCGTCTCGTTTTGACATGATTTGGCCGGGACTGGACCCAGGCTGGTGGCTGAGAGGCAGAGGTCGATCTCCAATCGGATTTCGCTCGGCAAAATCACGCCTGCAGCCAACCGCCAGCGTAGATTCTTCTATTGTCCGAAGCCTAGCTGCCGGGGTTCTTGGCGCGCGGAATCGGCGACCGTCATAGCCCGATCCCCCCACAAGCTGAAACTTTCAGCGAGGTGATGATGCAGTCATACGACCAAAGGGACACTGATTATTAAACTTTTGTTAAAGCTTGCGCAATCCAGTGCCACTCCAGACAAGCCTCGACAAAGTTTCTAGTTGACCAATTCGGTTCACAGCATGTCCGTCTCCGCGTGGTGAACTACGGGCACAATTCTCCGGGCTCGAACGTTGCTCGGAATGACACAAAGCATTTCACCACATCTCTTGACAGTGATGTACGACTTCTCCATGGCGTATTAATAGTCCGCTTTTAAGGCGAGGCGCTACAGTTCCCATTGCATCAGCCAAGATGCAAGAGATACAAACATGGCAACTTAAAGAAAGTCAAATTTCATCAGATAACGAATTCGTCTTGTTATACCCTGCGAAGTCCGACTTCTCGCCCCCAAATAGTGATCTTGAAGGTTCTTTTTATGAGACCATCGTGCCATCATCCGGTCTGGAATGAATCTTCGTTCCTGTGGCGTCGGGCCAGGAATGATGTGCTAACCACATCGACTCTTGTCTAGACCTATTTCGACCATCCGTAAGCCTTCAAACCCAAATCAACGCCTCCTCAGCTGCATGATCGAACTGTATAAATGGAATCGCACCCTCGCCCGAGGCCGGGCAGGCATTTTCGAGACCAACCAGCCTCTCGTCAACTCCAGAGGCCTCGACGCCAACGATCACGCGAGCATTTCGATGGATTCCCTCCCGCGAACGAGTTAGAGAATCGTACCGGCGGGAGAATATCAGAGACACCAGACGATTTACAACCAGGATAGAATCAGTGGTGAGCAAATGGAGCTTTCAGCATTACTCAAGAGAGGAAAACTAGATGAGGTGTCGCCGGGACCTGTTGCAGTTCTGGTAAGATCCGAGTCATGGCGCGACGGTGCGGTCGCATACCATAGAAATACGGTATTAAACGTCCTTAACAGGCCACCAGCTGGGTTCTATTCGCTTTAGGCCTCGCAGCCGTCGTGGCTCGGCTTCACCTTCGCCTAGGCCTCCAAGAAAGGGGACTAATGGGCGGTGACTCCCTCATAGTCGGAGCCCTAGTCTCTGCCTTTGCCACCAATGTTATGCATTCGTTGTTGGCAAATTTGGGTGCGCTGGACTCGCCAGTCATGATGACTCTCTCGGGATACCGCGGCGACAGTGACGATATCTCGAGCATTATCAAGGTGAGTGTGTGAGGCAGACCCAGCGCTTGGGAAGATGTAACATGGCTAAGCGTCTAATGTGGGCAGATTTTTTGGGGTTCAAATTTTCCGCTTTGGACGACTTTCTACCTCTGCAAGCTGGCTATCATTGCTGCCTACTACAATCTCATCATGACCCTTCTGGAGAAGCTAAAGTACTTCATATGGGGAACCCTTGGCTACATCGTGGTAGCTTACATACTGAGCATCCTATTTTTGCTCTGCATTTGCGAGAAAGAGACAAGTTGGTGAGTGCTATTGCCATTTCTGTCTCAAAAATTTTCAACACGTTAACCATACCAACCAGGAACCTCACATTGGGGAACTCGTGCGTCATCAGCTTCGGGGAAACCGTTTTTGTGTCTACATGGACTCTTCACTTCTTCGGGGATATTCTAGGTAAGCTCGTGCTTAAATGATGTTTCTTGTTTATGCAAAGACGCAGATGATAACAGACAAACAGTATTCTCGCTACCCTGGCTGATTCTGCCCAAAATACCCTTGAAGACGAGCATGAGAGTTGGGCTGTACTGCACCTTCCTTCTTGGCGCCGTCAGCATGGTATTCTGCATCATTAGACTAGTAACGCTTGAGACATCGGAGGTGGGAAACAACGTTTCCATGAGCCTAATGGGTAAGTGGGAAACCGAGCAGTACATTGGGGCTTATTGAAAGGGAGGGACTGACCCTTGATTAGTGCTATGGAACGGTCTCGAGTGCAACATGGTCGTCATCATCGCATGCCTGCCATCGCTGCGGCCGTACTTTGGCGACCAAGAAGCCAGCAGGCGCATGTCCAGACGCATGTCCAGAAAGAGCCTGACGAGAGCATCCCTGTCGATGCCCTGGCGAGGAAACAACAAGCTCGTCGAGACCCGGGACAAGCTCCAAGGACGACAGTCTGTGCAACAGGAGCGGCCACCAACGTTGAACGCATCCGATGAGGACAACTCGGAAAACGGAGGACGGACAAGGAGCAACAGCGATGAAGGACCCGTGGCGAACGAGTCTGCTATCGTCTAACAGCGGTTGGCCACCAAGTATACAGCGCCTGGGATCAAGGGTTGGGTGACAGAAAAGGTTAATACGGGGGAAGCGATCGCAACACGGGCAACAATGTCTAATTTTAGCAACATCATTCGGACGGGTGTTTATGGTTGATTCATCAAGCTCATGTTCATATTTGTACCTTTGGAATAATCAGACATTTTGGTCTTATTTGCAGGAGCCAGGGTTCGGTTACATAAGGAGCACTTTATACACTAAACCAACACGATTACAGAATGTTTGAGATCATGTTGCACTCGAATTAGATTTTCAGAATGTTAACGAATTCTGTTGGTGATGTTCAATGTCTCACGGTAAATGCTCATCGCTTCACTACGCAAGATGAACCGGTTCTGCCGAGTGCCAAGCACAAGTGGAATTGGACAGTTGAATCAATGATATTTTAATCCCTACTCAACGACCTAGAAACCCTTTATCCAGCTCTAGATCTTGGTGAAGCGAAGGTAGGGCTTGACCTCGCGGACGTTGCCAAACTTCTTCTTGGCGTCCTCGGTGGAGACGGCAGGAGGGACGATGACGTCCTCGCCAGCCTGCCAGTTGATGGGAGTAACGACACCCTTCTTGTCGCCAGTCTGGAGCGAGTCGATGACGCGGAGCACCTCGGCCGAGTTGCGGCCGGTCGAGGCAGGGTACATCATGGTGAGGCGGATCTTCTTGGCGGGGTCGATGATGAAGACGGAGCGGATGGTGAAGGGGATGCCCTTCTCCTTGATGCTGTCGATGTCGCGCTGGTCAACCATGTCGTAGAGGAAGGCGACCTTGCGGTCGGCGTCGGCGATGATGGGGAACTGGACGTTGGTGTTGCCAACCTCGTTGATGTCCTCGACCCACTTGTCGTGGGAGCTGAGGTCGTTTGCGCTCTGCGACCATGACAAGGCGAGTTAGCACTGCTCGCCTCAAAAAACTATTTCAAACACAGGTGGTGGGTGCTCAAATTACCAATCCAATCATCTTGACGCCGCGCTTGTCAAACTCGCCCTGCAGCTGGGCAAAGGCGCCGAGCTCGGTGGTGCAGACGGGGGTGAAGTCGGCAGGGTGGGAGAAGAGGATGGTCCAGCTGTCGCCGATGAATTCGTGGAAGTCGATCTCGCCGTGCGTCGTCAGGGCCTTGAAGTTGGGAGCTGTCCACATTCATTGTTCCGTTAGTTCGGGTTCAATTTCGCATGGCCCATTTGAGGGCCATCAGCCCCCAGCTTGCGGGATGCGCGCACCTGTAGCTCCCAGGCGCAAACGCGGCTGCTCCTGGGCGGCCGTGGCGAGGAAGCGGCGCGTGAGGGAGGCTGCCGCAGGGGTCTTGGCCCAATTGGCCGCCCTGGGCATGGCGCCGAGGGTTCTGAAGCTTCGGGAGAAGATTGAGGCCATTGTTGCTGTCGTGGTCGAGTTGCGATGGATCTGGAGAGTTGGAGCTCAGCTGCACTCAAGCTCGATAATTTGTGAGGCGGGGGGAGGAGGGGGCTGTGGATGGCGTCAGTGGAGCCCGAGTCCGCATTCCTTAGTCGCCGAGGGTAACCTTGGTTCGGAGTGACCACCCGGCAGCTGTCGTGGAGAAATTCTTGGCCAGTTACTTCATCATGAGTTGGCCGTGGTGTTTGTTCGTGCTGGCTGAGATGAGACACGCAGTCGCATCATTTGCCGGGTGTAATTCTCTGCTGGGCTTGCCCCCCGTCAGCAAGGTGCGGGATTATAATTGCCAGTCGCTTGCTCAAATGAGTGAAGATGAACTATCTTGATTTGGATATTGGTATTTGGATATTGGTACTTGGGTATCGATTACTAGACTATAATGCGCAATCAACTTTTGCTCGGCTTCTTCGGCTGCACCTTTTGAATCCGCAGCAATTGTCGCATTCCGTATCGTCCAATCAGTGCCGTGCCCACCAAACATGTCGCCGAAAGCAAGCCAAATGCCCACGGGCTGTCCTCAAAGTAGTTAATGACATTCATGCCGTACAAGCCCGCCAGCAAGGTGGCCGATGCCAAGCCAAGCATGATGATCTCGATCTTTGCTTCCAGAACCATGATCTGATTGCGTCGGACATTGAGGATTGACTGAATGGTTTCCTCAGTCTGTTTGATGTTCCTCATTAAGCTTGCTGTTTTTTGCACGACAGCATCGCTGGCCTTGTAGTATGCTTCAAGCAGATACTCGACATCTTGGTGATCCTGCGGCGCGTGCCGCTTGCCTGCTTTCCTGTCGCTCAGGTGCAAGTCGGCCATGTCCTGATCCTCATTCAACACCTCTTGTATCGCGCCTCGGACGTGCCGGGCGTCTTCTTCAACGTCTGCCAGATCCCGCGTAAGTTCAAGCATGAATCGCAGTTCGGAATGAATGACTCTCTCATCCTTGTCGAGAATCTGGAGCGCCTCCGATACGTGCTGTTTGGTCAAGACATACTCGGCTTCCAACGCTGATGTGACAGACGCAAGAGCAACTTCCAAGACGCGCAGTTCGAAGGGAATGTTCACCAATGGGCTAACATGGTGTGCCTCGCGCATCTTATCTTGAAGCTTATGTCGGAATACACGACACACAACATCGCGTTCGACTTTGACTTCGGCACCCACCGTGTCTTCGAGGTCCACTAGCAACACACGGTCGGCCTGTAAGAGTAGTCGCAGGCTAAACATATGAATGAGAACGGTATTCTCCCTGATTAGAATATGGGGGAACCCCTCGGATGGCAGATCGAAAGTCCGGAGATCTCGCGCCGTCAGGTTATATTCTTTAGCGACATCGTGTTTAGTGAGCCTTTTTGTGACCGGCTCTGTGCCATCCGAGTTATATACTGTAAACTGCACCTGCGCGTTTCCGTTTACTGGGGCTCGCGCCAAGTCCAAAGACATCTGATAAATTTCGTCCGCCTTTACATCTGCAAAGCTAGAGATGGACGATGTGAAGTTTGCTCGGAACATGGGTACACGCCCATGACTGAGACTATGCCGGGTATTCCGGATTGCGCATCGTTTGGTCGATATCGCGGCGAAACATGTCTGCGGCGAATTTTGGAATGATAGGGCTCTAAGATGTTTTATTTGGAGCTTGCTGGCCAGAGATTTGACCCGAGATGGGTTGAAAGATGAAGGAAGCATGGTGCTTGTGAGTCGTGATAATCGAAGAGATTGATGGATATGTGTGCAGCATTAGACTGCAAATAAAAGGAGATGAAATATCTTTATATGATCTAATTAGGGAGGAACAACACCATGATAGTCGATCAATAGGATATAATCTGGACAGGCCGACAAAGGCAATTCAACCGCCGAGGAGCGATGAGGATTGGTTGGGGAAGGGGAGTGGGTCAGCATCAGTATCCAAAATGCCGGATACGAGCAGTGAAAAGAGCCAGGGCCCCTGGGAACAATAGCCCGACAGTGATGCAGATGGAAGTTCGGACTGTTGCTGAAAATGCCGGGCCCACTGCACCACCACAGGGAATTGTGTTGATGTCCATGTCAAGACGTCATACGAAGACGCCAATACCATCTCCCCGCGCTAGGCTCGGCTTCGGATTTACCCGCGCACCGTCCCCGCCACACCCGTAACTGGGCCTTTGATTGTGTGGTGGGCAGAAGGCTAGCAAGTCGGGAAATGGCTAACTATTTAATAATAATTACTCGCCAGTGAATCAAAGACAGTAACGCGTTGATGTAAAACGGCTTACTTTAACTATTGTAATTCTCTACACTATTTCAGCGTTGCTCACATCCCATGATAAACATCCGATTCTCACCACACCCATTCCAATGCGTTTATACCGCGGTGCTCCGCCAAAGGGGAAAGTACGAGAGACCATGTGAAGTACAAGAATATGATAAACATGTTCCTTGGCCTGTCTCCAGGTCTCAAATCCGTTGGTTTCCATCTTAACCGCAATGGCGTGAACCGACCCGTGTTCCGGAACGACACCAAGGTCCAAAGACGCCCACCCAGCGCACTCGGGCTCTTCGTATCGCTGGCGCAACGGCGCTCCTGCGGGGATCCCCACCATGTTTCTCTCGCGCGTGCTCCCTCCATTTTGTCTGCAGTTTGAGTGACCCCAGAACGAAAGCTTGAAGAAGGATGCGTACGGATGATTGAAATCGCCCCTCGCGTAGAACTCCAGGCCCCCGGCGTTGAGCAGTGCCATTGGGCCCCTCAGATACAAGGCTCCTGTTGGTCGCAGAGACCACCTTTCTATTATATTGGAAAGATTCTCGTCGTCATGGGTCCTGCGTGGCGGCCCAGAAAGCTGAAAGAAGACGGGTCCTTCAAGGCTTGCCCACGTCCAAGAGGGAAGATGAGATCGCTGGGTAGCGGGTTTGCACCCACTGCCATCCCGAACTCTCCAAAGCAGTGATTCCGGTATATCTCCTGTCCAAATCCCGGCAAAGTAATCGTCTGGCCTCTTCATTCGAAGCAGGTTGACCAGTCCTTGAATCGCTACCAGTCTGTCCGACTCGAAAGTCAAGTCCATCTGAGTATAGGCGCTGATCAGATCTTGCCAGTTATCAAGGGAGGGCCGTCTCAGCTCCAGCGGACAGCCTCGCTCATCGACGCAAAGGGTCCGGCACCACCATACTATAGAATCCTCGAGAAAAATCAGGCTTCGCCGAGATAGTGCCCACTCCTGCATCACCCAGGCTCGCTTGAAGAGCGGAGAGGATTCGAGAGTGGTTTTCTCCTTGTGTCTTTCTATAGGCCATGAAGAAACCGAGAAAGATCCCGCTAACTTGTCACCTGCAAAGAATGGCAGAACCACTTCCCTGTCCCTTTCCAAAGGAATATGTCTGGTTTTGGAATTTTCCGGTGTGGGTTTGTCAATTTCCTCTGCTGGTGTTTGTTGGGCAGGCTCGGCCAACATATTACTGTAATCGTATAAGGTTCCTTCGGTACTGTCTTTTGCATGTCCAGCCGAAATATTGAGAATGCAATACTCATAGATGGCCCCCATTTTCCCGCTTTCTCGCTGCCAATCATTCCTGTCGTCTTGAATGATGCATAATGAATCTATCCAAAGATACCGGACACCGAGAGCTCTGGTGAGCATCACAGCATCTCTAAAGGTTCTTGGAAGCGTTTCGAAGTCGATTTTATGGCAGTGCCTTTGGATGTTTCCCTTTGTGGTAGTTAGCGGCTGGTTTCTCGACTTTCCCCAGCAATGGCTTAAGGCAACCCATGAGCCTCGTTGGCCGCTCGTCTCCACGAGTCGCAGGCTGCATTTTCCATCTTTAGGGGCAGTATCTATAACTCTAGTAGGTAGGAGGTGATTCCCCAAGGAAGACTCACGCCAACCGTCGTATAGTGGTTGATCGCAAATCGCATGAGTCGCACAGCAGGACTTGAACTGCATTTGACACAGTGAGATCACTTGGTGAAGGCTTGCATCGGAAGTTTCATCCTTCCCCCAAAGAGTTTCTTTGAGCAGCTTGTGAGAATCTATAAGCTGTCAGCTTCGTCATACGTGAGGTCTGGTGTGAATGAAACGCGCCATTCGGAGCAAATAATTGAAGCGGGATGGGGACACGACTCGTCGAGAAACTGTTCTTCAAGTGTCCATCCAATGTTTTTGGTCGAGGGACGTCTTTTCTGACCACCACATGTAGAATCGCCAACCGATAGCACGGTTCATCAAAATTGGCCAAAGTATGAGCATTATCAACTTGCGTCCAACTTGGAAAGACGTCGGCAGCAAAAGTGTCATCCAGCGGTTGGTCTTCAGCTTCTCGCACATACCTTTCTTGTAGTAACCAGCAAAAAGGACATTCCGAAATTTTTGTGTTGCGAACCTCCATAAACGGGCGGCTATGGCGAATGTAGTTTTGCGATGTCTTATCGTTGTATCCAGCAGCGATGACAGCGGACAACTCTTTCGAAAGCTTCACGCAGGCTCCGCAGAGTGACATGCTGCTCTGTATTTTGGGCTGGTATAGTAAAGTAAGCTTGAGTTTAAAATCACGCCATCAAAATGCAGCTTTTGATGCGTTACTTGATCAGTATTGCAGACGGAGCTGAGTGTATCAACACAAGGCAGATTTAGGAATTGTCGCATGTACACGCTAGCTAGGCAGGATTACTCAGCTACAGAAAAAAGCAATGTCCCATTATCGTTGTATGACAGTTTTTACAAAACAACGCGCAATTCTTGACAATATTCAGTGGGATTTCTCGATATATTATGTGTAGTTTAAATACAAATCTAAAACAAAAGTCACTTGCGTAGAGAGATTGCATGATGGATGCAGCACACATTGCCACTATAACTAAAAACCAGGACAAATCCATACACAGCGATATGTCCTTCCCATCAGATATTATTGATGCAAAAATCCCACTGACACAGAATGTATTTAGGCAATTGCTAAATGATGAAAACTGTGTGAAGGTGGTGGTTCAAATCACAGCGCATTGCTGCTTTTCAACTACCCTAGACAGAGCCAATTCGCTGCAATGACGGATAATGCACCTTGACCCGTCCCCAGTCGCGCTCTACCACAAATGGAATCACGACCACCCAGGTTGCCAAGACGGTCATAGTGACGGCAGAGGCGTATAGGCGGCGCCTGCCAAGCAAGGTAACGTAGCGTTGTGTGTTCTTCCACCGGAACATTCCACCCGCACTACGATGGTGCTAAGGCTTGGCCGAGGTTCCCGACGCAGTGGCTTTTTAAATTTTCTCTACACAATAGCTGGCTTGCGCGAAACGACTGGCGAGTACGCAGGCCTAATTTTAGAATGCAAAACTTCCTTTTGCACCGAGACATTTCAAGGGATGAGACCAGTCAGGTGGTGATGGCTCAGCCCCCCCGAACTAGCCTCCTGCATCGGATTCCCCGTAGTCCAGCCCTACCCCCTTTCGCTAGACCATTTCCCGCGCGGGGAGACCAGGCCATTCTCGTATTGCCTACTGTCAGAGTCAGTGGCTGCTGTGCTGTAGCTAACCACGCCCAGGCGAGCAGATGCCCGAGAGCCTTAGCGCCCAGCCGCAATCTCCACATCTGCCTCACTAGCCCAGCCACAGAACCAGAAGAATATTGTCAAACGCTTGCTTGGGACGCTTTGTGATGTAGCGACAACCTGTATATAAACAATAAGAACCTCCATGTAGGAATTCCAATTCCATCGTCACCACCAAGATTCACAGCTATCAACTCACAAACATACATCTTCATCCATCTTCTTCTCCATTCTCCTCAACCCTTCAAAACAGTCACCATGCAGATCAAGTCTCTCCTGCTCGCTCCCCTCATGGCCACCGGCCTTGTCGCTGCGGCTCCCTCCAAGGGCTCACCTTTCGAGGTGGTTGCCTACGGACCGGGAACCGGCGTCCACCTCAACGCCCTCCAGGCCGGCCGCAACAGCTTCTTCCTGAAGCTTCCCAACGAGAAGGCCACCTGCAGCGCAACTTCTGACAACACCGCCACTCTCCAGCTGGTCGGCGATGAGTTGTACCTTTACAAGTCCGGTACCCCCACCCAGCGCGCCTTTGTCGACCGCTCCGGCATGGGCCAGGGCGTCTTCCAGTACGCTGACGTCAACGGTGGCCTTCCCCGCAACGCCGAGACCAAGGGGTGGAAGATCAACAGCAGCGGCAACCTCGTCTTCGACAACAGCAAGGGCTTCCTGGGCTGCCCCGGCTCAATCAGCAACTCATGGAGCGTCTGGGTCGATGTCGGCAACGACGAGCCTGGCTTCAACAAGGGCTGCAAGCGCTTCAGCGCTTACACCATCAAGAGCACCAAGCCCAACAGCTGCACATACACCAAGCAGCAGTAGTTTCTGGAGCCATTTACGACGCCTCGGACTAAGAGATGATGAGAAGCGGAAGTGGATAGCGATATAATGTGTGGTTTTGCATGTAATAATATGGTTGGATGGGAATGCAGAGCCTGGCGCATGCTCAATTAGTAGACTAATAGATTGTGATTGGAATATAATATTAATCACTCATGGAAAGTTCAAAGTTCTCCAGCTCTAGTGAAACACTATCATAGACATATATGATCCTGTCATTGGTACACGATTTTAGCATCAATAAACCCACATCTGTCGATGCGCGATCAAGAACTACTGTCAAGAAGACTTGGCAGTCTTGCGTAAGCCTTTTTTTCAGCTAAACATTACTGCAAGAGCCGCGATAAAAAATGATGTCGTCCTTTCCTGTCGCGGGTATTTAGCTGCTTGGAGAGAAGCCAACCAACAAGACAAGCGACTAGGATTTGTCCGGGCGTTTCAGTTTGGTTTGCTTGTGTGACGCTGCCCGTATCTAGGAGCAATGCGTGCCAGCGAGTATTGTGAGATGACCAGTATATGTCGCTTCTGCGATACTCATTTTCATGCATAACAATGAGTCACTTGCCGTCTGGAGACCACCACCTGGTAGCGGGACCCAGCCAATAACGCTGTGTCTATTGCGCTAGTCCCAGCTGTGTGCTCGAAACCGCTTGTGCAAAGTCGGTGGCACATGTGACTATGCTATCGTCCATGGAATTCTCTCAGTGACAAAAAAAGTAAGGCTGTATTTCTTTCGTTACTGACCGCCTTAACTCGGCAGTGATGATGTCAGAAAAAATACGACGCCACACAGCGTGCTGACTTATGTAGCTTTATGCATCATCGATGCATCATGCAGCTTATGTAACGCGCATTGGTTGATTCAACTGTCGGCATGGCCGGCCAAAACCTCGGCAGCCGTTCACAATTTGTCAAATCTTTTCAAAGCTTCTACTGAATTCTCGCACTATGGGTCAATGCCGGAAGCTTGTCAATGTTGATCAGCGCAGTGAGCTGAGTCACGATAGCGGCCTCAAGATGTAGGACTTCATCATGAGCAAGTCAGCTGAACAGCTCGTTGGGCTCCCAAGAACCACCGATTGGGCCAAGTTCCGCATTCAACTGGATCTAATTGCTGCACCCAAGCGCAAGAGCTAGCGTTGCAAGCTGCTCGGGGTTGTTGTTCTCGCCTCATCTGACACTCTTGTACAGCTCAGACTCATGACTCGTGGCCCTTCCCTAGGAAATCATTGACATGATTGTCGCCCTCTTGCTGGACAATCACGAGGTTCAAGACGTGGCCTGCCTGTCACTAACGTGCAGCTACCTCTTCGGACTTCTCCGACCCTGGCCCAGAAAGCCCTGGCTTGTGATTTCGGACCTTGGTCTGGTGGTCGCCTTATTTTCGTTGGCGATTAGGCCAAGGGTTATCCTGCTGACATGGCGACCTGCCAAGATGCTAACGCCACCAGGCTCGGCCCCAGTCCTTCACAACTTGACCGCCAACGAGCATGTACGAGATGCAGCTTTGGCTGATTTCGATTTTGCCTATGGCCTAGGCGAACTTGTGTTGGCTTATACGAAGTGGGATGCACATTCATCATTCATTGCGGGGGGAACGCGTGCTCAAGGGAGAATGGGCTGGTCACCGCTTTGATATCAGCAACATGGCGAGTGTGGCTGTAAGGGAGTGGAAGAACCCTGGCGAGGACGCCGTGGGGAAATTGTAAATGGTGATGGGAGATGAAAGAAAGAACGGTTCAAGAGCATAAGGATAAAGGGGGGTTGTGTTTGTGATAGTGAGGATCAGGTACAGACTACTGAGGTTATTTACGGCGTGTGACAAAAAGCACTCAACTCATAGTCATGTTCTGCTTTTGTCGGAAAAAGATTGTACTCAAGATTGCGTCGCATCCACGAGTGGAAGCTGGTCTGCCAGAATGCAGAGACTTTTAGACATTAAAAAATATGAAATTAACTATACAGTACAGAATACCCAACATATAAAATACATGGTCCAATTTGTATTGCCCCCCTCCATGATGTTATGAGAATCTAATAGAAAATTATTGGTCGTTCTTTTTTTTTTGTTGAAATTTCTTTGGTATTTTCTTCCCTCCCTTCTTTTTAGTTTAGAATTGCTTCTACAGTTTATAGTTTAAATCTTTCGAACATCTTCGCCCAGATCCTTGTGCATCATCCCAATATTTGGCCTTGACATTCTCTACTTCTTCTGGGTTTGCATTAACTCTGGCCCTCTCGGAATGGAAACAGCGCTCATTCTTTTTTTTTTTTTTTCGGAATGGATTTCACTGACCGGAATTATAAGCTGGGTCCAAATTTCCCGACGAGGCTATATTTTGGGTTGGCTGCTCTTGCTGCAAGCGAACTTCCTTCAAGAGTGCTGCCATGATAAGATGAACATCATTCCCGTTTTTGCAAACAGACGGGTTCTCCTTTATGACCTTTCTGGTCACTGCATCTCCCTTTTGCACCCAGAAATTCTCTATCATATCCATAGTTTCTTTCAGAAACGTGCCCAGATATGGGTTGCTGGGCCTTGGTTCCTTGGGGAACAGAATATTCCATATTTTGAACCACTGTTCATTTAAAGGCATTGTTCTATGCATTGGATACTTTAGCTGCTGTTGAGCCGCCCTCGAAACCCCCTTTAGATGGAGAGCCACTGGCTCAGCGCGGGGCTTGCAGCTTTTGCGATTGATGTGCTCGTAGAGCATCGCCGAGGAGCAGAACTCGATGTGACAGCGCTTGCAATAAATCGGGACATGGTAGTGGCGCCTCTGAAGGTGCTGCTTGACGTCCCTAATGCGCGTCATTTTAAGATTAAGGCAGCTCATGTATCGTATATGATCAAGACGAAAAAAGGGGCAAGCAAATACAACGGCTTCGCTTTTGCCTTTGCTATTTGAGCCTTCTTCGCTTACTTTGCCCATTTTCTCCTCACTTAAACTTGGCTCGTATTTTGCCTCACATGTCTGTGTTTGATCATCATCATCATCAATTTGTCCATCACCCTCCTGTGAAGGTTCACTCGAAGGATCCTTTATAGCGATATCAGGTATTGTTTCATCGTAAAGCCCCGATGGGCCCATCTGATTGAAGTTAAAATTTATCTGCTCGTCAAAGCTGGTTGGCTGCTGGAAAACTTGGCTCGGCTGTAATTCAGAATGGATGTAAACAGCTGGAGTCTCCCCGTATACAGGGGAATTTTCTAATCATTGTCAGAAGTCAAGAGGCTTACTATTTAGGACATCCAATGATGTAACTATACCTAATGGATAATGTTGCGTTGAGAAGATATCTGGCACAGATGTGTCCATGCAGGGCAACGGGACCATATTGTTTAGATTGTATGGTTCAGGGTACAGGATCCTCGCGTCTATACCAAGGCTTGATTCTTCATCAATATGGTATGATGATCTCGGGACTTGTTCAAAGTGAGTCCCCGTGGCAAATGTTTCCATATCGTATTGCTGCCATGATTCTGCTAAGCGGGTGCCATATGTGGGGTTTCCCAACGCTGGGTCGATAGCAGGGGGTTCGCTACGCATGCTGATTGTTGTGGAAGCCGTCGGTTCATATAAGCCGGCATGCTGGTCATAAATGGACAATGTACGCTGCGGGTTGCTTTCGTTTTGCGTCTGGTTTGGTAGTGTATTTGTCTGCTGGCATGAATACGAGACCTTGGGCGTGCTGGCTTTGCGTGTAGCAGCCCGAGTTTGGACGCGAGACGAGATGCCAGGGGTTCTGGATGTCTTGGGTCTAAGGAGATGTCAATCTTTTGGGTTCCCGAAACTCGACGAAGTGACCAGGGGGAGATGCATACCCTCTTGCACCTTTTGAACCAAGTGCAGTGCTTGTCATCGTCTGTGTAACTGTCGGTGAGGCTGGTCACAATTTCGACGATGTTCAACGGGCGTTGCGATGTTATTGTCAAAACGATGCTGACCAGTTCGCGGGACAAGGCATACTCTACTCTAGGCAAGAAAAAAAAAAGGGGGCGTGACTCTAAACGTGGCGCTTGACCATCCGGTCAGACCTTGGGAATCTTGCCACATGGTGTCCCCAACAGGCAGGACCAACACAGGAAGAATGCTACGTTGTTTGGGAGAATTTTAGCATGTTTTGCGGCTTGCGAAAAAGGCCTACCCGTTTCCCCGGTGCCTGGCGCGAGCTTCGGGCGTGGTTTCCTGGCTCGGTTTTCGGGCTCAATGAGCTGCCGAGGACTTTGCAGATGAGGCCTCCGGGCTGTGCAGTGATTTGAATGAGCATTATTGCACGTTGGTGGATGCCTGGGAGCAAGCAAATCTGTTTATCACGGCACGCACCGTGGCTGTGTGATTAGGTCGCCAATGACATAGCCCCAAGCGAGAAGGTTGTGATTGGTCGACGGCGTAAGCGTGAGCGGGCGTCCATCTAACGCGGCAGTGCTCGCCCGCGTGTGATGGATGTGACGAACAAGGCCAACGTCGACTGACCAGCACGATACTGATGCTGTCTGCGCAATGAACAAATTATGTTAAATAGAAAACGAATATTGAAAATAATCGTTTTTGAAGCTCGAGTAAGACAAAAAGGGACTGGGATAGGCGAGAATTTCAATGTGGAGAGTGTAGATGGACAGGCCATCATTATGACGGGATAGTTAGTTATGATATATAAAATGCTAAAAATGCCATAAATAAAATCTTTCTTTTGTTTTGCATATTACTGCCATAAAAATCATGGATGAAAGTGCACTTGATGCTGCATTACGTTATACAGATGCTTGATCCGTAAATAGCTAGACAACCCGGGCTCACTAGCTGCTAACCTACAGGCCCCCCAAGCACCTGGCACAGAGCTATGACAGCTACGAGACGATGCGGTTGAAATCTGCAACCGCAGCATGTATTGCGGCTTTGAAACCAAAGATTTCAATGGCACGATTAGAATGCCCATCAGCGCGGCGGTGGCTGACACGGGAGATTTTAAATCTATTTTCCCAGTAGTGGCGAATTCTCCACTACAAGCCTCGTTGCCTTGAACTGCGTTTGCACAGTGGTGCGAAGGACACAGGCTGGATTGCATTGGCTCTATCAGTGAAAACCTCGTTGGTTCCCCGCCAGATTCCATTATTTCTTCTTTTTTCCTTCGACAGCTTCATTGTTCAAGCCACAGCGTTTAAAAGTCGATCGGGGTCCAAATCAAATCGCCACTCGTGACGAAACTTGGTAGGCTTTCAGCTTGCAACGTCTCAACCCAGCTGCAGTGCAGGGGAGGATTAGGAGGCGACCGCTCCCTGCTGCTTACGATTGTCGGCGTTTACTTTTCCTTGCATACCGTCGGGTTTTTTTTGTGACGAGTCTCGAGTAGCGACGACAAAGCAATTTATCCAGACTCTGGCTAGCATCAGACCAGCACCCGCCCACCTTTGCAATGCTGCACAGCATCGCTCAGTCCGAGCCTATGGTGGCGCCTGTCAACCAACGCAACACATCGGATCAGCAGCGCCAATGTTTCAGCAGCCTTGTCGACGCTTCCGCGATGCCTCTCGGCGCCAATGAAATGGAATTGTGCAAAGGTGTGTTGCCACATCCAAGATATTTGTTCCCTGGGATAATGCTCTTGGTTGGCTTGGACTGGTCCTGAATGCGGCTTGGCTAATCTTCCTCCTGTTTCATGACAGACAATGACATTGCGCCTGAGGGAATCGCCCCCGGTGGCGCTTCGATAGCAGCGTTGGACCATTGCCTAATTCGCTCGCTGATGGTGCCTCCAGGCCGCCGCAGACGTCTCAGGTGTGGTGCGGCTGGGCCACTGAATCAAATCTTGCCACTGCTGATCCTGGCCACTGTGGCGGGTGCTTGGGCTGAGCCCCAGCCCACCACTCCGAATCCCATCTTGGCCTGGGAGAGGATGGTCGGCTTCGCCATCTTCATCATCTGTTTCGCCCGTGTTGGAAAAGGTCACTGCAACTCTGGAAAGTCCTCTGGGGGCGTCTGGTCCAACCTAACTCGTGGCTTCAATAAAGGCGTTTCGAGAAGTCCCTCTAACAGCAAAAACAAAAAGGGAAAACAAAAACGCACTAAAAAGCCATCTGAATCGCCTTCAAGCGACGAGAGCGACGGCGGCGATGATCCTGATGATGACGCCGAGAGCCATCAAAGTGAGCAACTGATGGCATGTCCGTTCTTTTCGCTTGATCCAATTCGCTACCATGATTGCGGTGGCTATGTCCTCAAAAGCTTCTACCGCGTTACACAACATATGCGTCGATTCCACGCCCTAGGTCAATTAGCCTGCCCGACTTGCTTCCATTCGTTTCCCAATCATGATGAGCGTGATGCACACCAAATTCGTCGGACATGCAGTCCGCCCTTGGGCCGTGACCGGCTCAATGTCGAAGAACTGGGTAAACTCACTCGGGTTCGGGGAGAAAATGACGAAGCAAAGTGGTTCTCAATTTGGGATGCGCTCTTCCAACCCCATCCCCGACCGAACTCGCCTTATATTAAAGAGGGAGTGGCAAGATACGGCGAAACGTTGGGAAGACTAGCCCAGCAACGATATTATAACATATGCTACAATCGGGGATTCGACCAAATAGGACTTGGCGATAATTATCTCATGCCCTCTGAGCCAAGTAACTTCCTCAGGGATTTCATTTATCCATTGATTCGGCCGCCATACAATGACATGGAACCTATTTTTAGGATTCCAATCACGATCCCATCAGTGGTTTCCCAAGACGCGCAGGCTCCCCGTATCTGGGTTGGTGACTTCTTGGGTCTGAGCAGTGGACCGGGGTCCACGTACTCCTTCACCGATCCCAGCCGCACCACATCGCAGCCGCCTTATGACGACGCATTGTCATTGTTGGGTTCCGGAATGGAGTTGCAGGGTGGTAATCCATCGCATAATAATGACACCTTCCCGGAAACGGAAGTAGATGACGAAAACGCACAGCAATTGGAACCTGGATATGTACAGAGAGCGGAACTGGTGGATGGCAATCTATACCAGTATCCCGGATATGGGTTCTCAGACGGGCAGGCTGATGCAAGAAGGTCTCAGGGTGGAGGTTTTCATCCTGGTAATAATGGTTCTTATTTTTAATGAGTCTTTCTTTAAAGGGCAATCATCACAACAGAGCGATTCTGTTCCTAGCTGTGCGTTGTATATAGTTATGAATATGGACTACACATAGATGTTCACTGAATTGGAATTGAACTGTTCTTATCATAATTTATCGAGGAGTAAGGGAGGCATTACGTAAGAGAGAGCATATTGTATTCGAATTGACGCGCGTCATGCTGGGAGACTACACTTTGGTTGTGATAATTGGCTTCAGAGGATTGGTAAACTGAACACGTAGGAGTTGGAGGGTTGAAACCTGTCTGTGTGGCCGCGTCAAGCTGAGGCAGTGTACATTGCAGAATAACAGCGCTAAGACTGATTGCGTAACAAGTTGACTGTGTTGACGACTCTGATGAGCCACAAAAGGCGCCCTGCCGGACGGGCTATGAAGAAGATCTTCAGCTCTTTACTGACTGGGCGGGGGGGAGGGAGCGGGGTTCGGTCCGATCTGACCCCGACAACCCGCTTTATGTGTCCGTACATGCTCAACCTAAGAAAGGTCGCCCCGAATAGAGAGGAGAAAAGACCGGCGCAAAGTTTTATTTGAAAGCAAATGACACCAAAGCTCTTTCAATTGGCACTTGCGTGGGGCGAGATACAATATTGACTGGAATTAATAACTTGAAAGTATACAAAAATAAAGAAAACCCTAATGAAGTGGATAACTCCTGAAGAATGACAAAAAAGGAAAAAGAAAAAGAAAGAAACATAATAATAAAAAATAGTACCCGCTCTATATGTCCTCTATATTTATCGTTGATCCTTCACTTGATCGGCTTCATGGCCTGGAACAGCCATCTCTAGTAGGCTTTCAAAAGCTAATAAAGAAAATTGCGCGAGCTTCTCTTGATCTTCAAAATCTTTGGTGCCCGGTCCAAATTTCATCAGATGCTCTTTGACACACTCGTGGCCGCAGCTGTCCCAGAACTCATGGACGAGTTTGACGGTTGGTTCCGCAATCCTATTGGCGCTGATATTTTCAGTATGGGGCATTATACCACCATCATTCTCTATCTCTACTTTGATAATTTCAGTTTCATCGTTTTGGTCGTTAGTTTTAGCTCGCTTTCGAGGTGTTTGAACATCCTCATTAGAGCGATTAGAAACCAACCACTCTTGCATCCGATTGTGACAGAATTGGGTCATGGCCGCTTTCAAGCTTTGGAATTCCTGTTTTGTGGCTGGGATCTTGTCCTTGATGCCAGAGTCTTCAGACATGAGAATTTCCTCTTCTGTCTTTGGTACAGGACTGTTTCGGGAAGTCAGGCGCGAGGATTGATCTCCATTATTGTCCGACTTTGGGCTGTAGACAGTTGGCGTATTGAGAGGTGAAACATATTTGCTGACAGCTTTTTGGCTATCATCCAAATTTAACTTTGGTTTGCCAGATATGTCTCTTTTGACTCCTGATGTCATAGGAGCTAGGTGGTTTGATTGATGCAAAGCCTCTCCATCACTATGAGGAGACGGTGACTCCGAGTCGCGTGTTTTGGAGGCAGGGCGATGATTGTTTTCTTTTTCTCTGTCGAATTGCAATTTGATAATATTTGATAGCCGAGATTCAATGTGTCGTGATAGATTTATAGTAAAAGGAGCACCAGGTTCAGGAATTTTGACAATGCTCGCTGGGTTGACGCGGACGTAGGCACCATTCCATTCTCGCAGCCAGATGCCAATTCGTTCGCACTGAGTCATGCTCTCACCGCGCCGTCCGATTTCCATAAGAATACAAGCACCAAGTCTAGAAATGCGTGATCGGACCTCGATTCCTCTGTTGTTTTGTCGAATCAGACCATCGAATATCCACGGGATTTGTCGACCTCGTCCATTCGCTATGACAAATTGACGGAACTCTGAGGGTGAATTTGCCAAAACACCTCTGATTTCCGTTTCATTCTTGCTCCTCCAAGCGAATATAGACCCATCTGTAGTTTCTTTTAGTATTTTCTTTTGTAATCGAGAAAAGGCCCGTTCGCCTCCTTCCCCGTATCTCGAGGACATGCTGACACCCATTAGCCCGACCAACGAATACGTCACATCCTCTTCCCTGTCACCCCGACGATCAGCCGCCCAGGCTATACGCATTGCAATAGCACTTGTCCAAAGCTGCTGACTATCCAGTAATATGTTTTTCGGGATGCCCGTGGTGTTGCTGATAAGCGGTAGCAGTTCTGGAGACGACTTGGACCCGATGTGGTTCCAGTTTGCATCAAAGAACTCGACGCATTTTGGTGCAATGAGCTCTTGAAGGGTCCACGGACTCTTCCAATAGGCTGAATTTTTCCATGTTTCTTCGTTGAGGCTTGGGTCATCTCCTGAGAGATCTGCAAGATGTGCAAAACACATCCTTGCCTCGCCAAGCCATCGGAACGATGCATTAATTGCCTCATCGACATCCACAGATGATGATTTGTCAACACAAGTTGAGTAACTCCATAAATAGCCTATCCCTCGATTATTTGCCTCTCTGCACGCTTTTATGACATCATTTGGAATTGACTGCCCTGTTCCACAGTTGCATGTGGAATCGGCGCTGCTAGCGTTCTCTGGCTTCACCACTGAGCAAGAAAATACGGCAAAAGGGGGTACATCGTCGCTGTTGAATTGAAAAAACGTATGGGATTGAGTGTTCAGGAGCTTCATTGTTAAAATGGGATGAGTGGAGCATGAATGAAGGTGTGATATCAAACGAGGGAATGTGTAGACGTAGATTCAGCCGCATGGAGTAAACTTGATGCATTGTGGAGGTTTTGTGAATATCTTTATAAGAACGTTTCTAAATAGGAGTTGAGCCTCATGTAGAAGTCGCTCTGGACCAGGTGTGGGTCGTTGTTGAACAAGCACACCCGTGCTTGTTGCTCACGAGTGTGCTTGGTGCTCATCTAAAGGCTGCCACAGCTATATTGGGAAAGCTGAGCAATTCCACATCACGGTATCGTGGTTCGCGCACCACTTCAGTATATAATAGTCGAACGAATATCAGGCAAGCCTACTTGACTTGGTTGAATTTTTTTTGGATATTGTTGGCCAGCTGCATATGGCACCACAAGGCTACCGCACATTCGTGCCTTCCAATCGTTGCTGCTGACATGTACAATCATTAAACATAAATACAACGTAAACTGCGTTATCTTGAATAGTATTGATGAAGAAGGACTGGTAAAGAAACGAGCGTATGATTGCTCAAGTGCAATGGACGTTGCGATACGTTGATGTTGAGCCAATCGGTCAGCGCTCAGATGATCCACGCGAGGCATCCGAGTTGTGGCTGATTATGCAACGCCGATTAATATAGAATAAGCGCCGATGTTCAGCTACCCCAAGCCTCTCAGACGGGCTGGGTACTCGGCGGAAAATCATTACGTGTCGACCAACATTGTCTGAAGCGCCCAGGTAGTGTGGGCTGGCTTCACTCTTCGCATTCGTTTAGCGTATTGCAGGAAAAGAATGACGCACGATTATATAATTAGCAAATTTTCATCATGGCTTTACGATTTTAATACAACAACGCTTTTCAATCAGCAAGGCTCGCATGCGTGGCTGTCACCCCACGACTACCAATGGCAAGGCTCTTCAGGCATAATTTGGTCGCACCATGCGACTTGGGAGCCCACAAGTGGAGAGAAGTACGTTGAACATGTAAAATGGGCCCGTAATTCGGTGACCGGATGAGCAGTAGGTCTGATGAGATGAACCACCAAACATACGTACTTGCGTCCGTTTCCGGAGTGGCTTGCATTTGCACATTCGAAATCCCAGAGATACAAAAGGCAATTTGAACAGGGTTGAAAATAGGTACAGAGACCAAGGACACGATGGTGAATTGAACCAATATGGTGCTGCCAGTAAGCGAACGTTATGCGTAACATAATACACGCCTTGTGGGCCACGTCAGTCAGGCAGATGCCAGCCGGGAGTCATCCAGCTCACACCATCAATACAAACTGGAGAAAAATTCAGTTGAAAGTATGTTTGCATGAAATAGTCACCAAATAGGTGCGTGGCAATTGGCCTCAATGTTTATGTTTACTTTTGATGCAAGTGGTTGATGGCCACTGCCAATTCCCAATTGCCACGACATGATAAACACAGGAGTCAATGCAAGAGATTTAACCATTCATATCGGGAAACCAGTGCGACCGAATAATGTACCCCTCTAAGGAAGGTGGCTTAGTAGCTTCTTAAAATAGAAACAGTTTCTCATACCTGCCCGGCCTACACGCCCAGCCCAATGTGGGGCTTACTAGATGTAGGTTTTGAGGACTTAGGTATAGTGTGGTGTGACCCCTGACGTTCTCGTCACACCGTGCGTCTGGGTGACATGATTGTGCACTTGGCTATCCGTTATTAGATTCGATGCGGTGCGGCTGATACAAATGTACCAAGTAGGACAATACTATGGCCGCAAAATGGCCTGAGTTTCGTCAGCTGCCCCTTTTGAGAACTTGACGGTTAAAGGCAGGACTCATAAAATGTATTGTTAATGCTTTCATTGCGGTTACACGAGGCATAACCGGCCTATCAGCTACATGTAATTCGAGGCTTTGTTTTAGCCGGCGGCTCAGAGTTTCATGACTGCGCAAAACTTTGGCTGAAGCCTCTTTTGAGTCATTCGTGCATGAAAAAGGTTAGACTGGGAGTATTTGCGTTAGATTATGGATTGATAATTCCCGGAGTGTGCCTTGGGACATTGTACCGAACGGCTGTTGGCCTTGAACTGCACATGACAAGGTCGACATTCCCCTATTATGTTGTATATGGTCCACGCTTCATCAGACAACCAGATTTAGGTGGCTTGAGCTTTATCATGGCAAGACCATTCAAGATGTTTCTTGGGTAACTTTGACGTGCGAAAATAAAAATGGCTTCACCCTATCCCAAAACTGCCCCCGCTCTTCACCTGGCGGGCTCACGAGGTACGATGATACAACCATACCTAAGCAGAAGTCCCATGCGACGAGAGAGGATATGCGGGCGAGCCTAAAAGGATCACTTTTAGCCGCAAACAAGCTGGCGATCGTATCCCTGGGTCGTATTTCTGAATTCATCTCATCTTCGCCCCGTCCATCAAGGGCAGTAGGAAGCTGCACATTTAGTACATTAGGCTGGAAGTAACTAAAGGGTTTAAATTGCTGGAAGTGTGAAGCGAGGATGGAGTTAAGATGTACATGCGCTTTGAAATGCAACAAAGCCAGTCTGGTTGCATTAGCCACGTGTACGTGGGTCACGCATCACTGACATACATACCGCTGGTAGGACTCTCGGATCACGGGACAGCTGTTGCAGGCATCAATGCGTGTCTGGTCGTACACACCAGCACTTTCGAAGAGCTGAAAGGCAATCTGTGCCCCGGCAATGCACAAGGCAAATGCATCGGCACCTCGATAGGTGATGAGAACAAGAGCGAGTACAAGAATTTGGAAAGAGGGGAGGAACTCGGCCCGCGGCTCAGTTGGTCTGTGGGGGCTGTTGACAATTTTGAACTGGGGGAGAGGGTGGGTTCTGTCAGAGAGGAGTCGTGGTTGACGCAGGGTCCACGTACGAGTTTCTGGTAGAGCGCATTCAGCAGAGCATCGTGGTAAAATCTGCCTTCGCGCTTCATCTCCGGGCTTTCCGACACGCCGAGCCCCGCAGTGAGAATGGCGGCCATCAATTGAGGCGCTTGTGTCCGCTGCGAAAAGCATTTCCTATCTATCAAGGGCCAGTGGGGATGGAAAGTGTCAAAGTATTGCCTTTCTAACTGATCTCGATTCGGTGCGTCGAGGAGACGCGCTGTTTGGTTTGACGGCAGTTCCAGTTCCGATAACGTCTTGCTGAGCAGGCTGTCTGATGAGGAGTCATCTTTATGTGGCTCCTTATTCTCATGCCCTTGTTTAGCGACCTGAAGTTCAACATCCGTACATTTCAGACCGAGCCCATCTTTCTTCACCGTGCCGTGGCTAATTGTATTATGGCGCCTCAGTAAGTCACTGTATTATGGTGTGGTGTTAGCGTAGGAGCTAGCCGAAATCAGTACTAATTCTGATGCCTTTACTTCCGGTTAAAAGATGCCTGGCACTTGGGGCATGTGAATGGCCGCAGATTGACATGGTCCCTGACGTGGCGAAGGAGGTGCTCCCGCTTCTTGTATGACCGGCCACAGTCAGGGTGACTGCAAGAGAAACGAGTCTTTTCAGGGGGCATCTGTAGGCAGAAGACGTGGGGTGGGAGTTTTTGTGTGATTGGTTGTTGTCTAGGCTCCCTCTGTTCAGCCCCAGGCTTCCGTAAGGCTGATGATGATGCGGGATGCGGGATGCGGATAAACGCAACTCTGTGTGGGATTTTTCAAGACCCTTTCAAGGTCTGTGCTCGAATTCATGTGGGATGTGGGATGTGGGGTATTAATAATCTCAGTTCATACTAAGCTGCATTTTTGCACTTGAAATTGCGCTACGAGAAAGTTAAAGTTTGGTGAATGCCAAGGACCATGTTGAAGTGGAAAACACTGAAGACTCTCTGGCCAAAGCCTCGTCCAGGCTTTGATTGATAATCGTGCCCTTAATGATTTCTAATGGATAAATCTCCGTGAAGGATGAAGTGATGAAACTTGCATCGGATGATACACCAGCAAAGAATGGCCGAGAAGAATGTTTCTAGGAAAGACCAAATTGATAACAAGCACAAATACCCGTTTAACCCACGAGTAAGAAAACATATCCATCATTAAAATCGCTATAATAATTTTAAAATGTCAAATACATCTGATCACGAACTTATTCGCAATGCAATTGCACGATACTCAATCGGCATCGATAACAGGGATTGGTCCCTCTCCGCGAAGTCCCTTACACCTGATGCTCAAATTCACTACAATGAGCCCATCGGAACTCTGAAGGGCCCTTATAAGGCCTCCGAGAAGATCAAGATCATCGTCGGGTCCCTTTATACTCAACATGCCCTCACCACTCAGCTGATCGAAATCACTGGCGACAAGACAGCCAAGGCCATCGCGTATTGTTTGGCATCTTACTACGGCTCGGGAGAAACCGAGGGCAAATCGTTGCTTGCATATGGTTCATACACGGATCTTCTGGTCAAGGATACTTTTGAGGGGGTGTAGGAATGGAGCATCAGTGAACGAACAATCGGATTTCAAGCACCTTTGATTGGAGACAAAGACATTCTTACGATGTAGCTGGGAGATTTGTCGTGCGCAATTGTTAACTGAGTTTCAGAATATAAATAAATCTCTCTACTCTATTGATTTTTTAAACCCTTGGCTGTTCCTTTTCTTTTCTACTTGAGTGCACCCGGTACGTTGAATAAAAAAGTGCGGGGCGTTGAACGGGCGTATCACGTTGAGGCCCACTCAAACGGCTCTTCGGTTGACACCATCACCATGATAATTAATGTTAGATTGTACACTCAAAAGGTAACAATGATCCAAGCCTGTGGCAAATTGTATTAGAGTAAACAGTTTTAGAGCTTCCCAGGTATTCCTGTCCATTCCGCCTCCACAAACCACATTCGAGACTTTTCCGGTTTCCAAATATCGACTATCTTGTACCTTTCATCAGCCCGCTTGAAAAGCTTTCTCCAATCGTCCGGTTCTCGCTCGAGCGCATTGACCGTCACCTGCATGAGCATATCAAGCGTCCTCATGGCCTTCTCCTCCATGTACCCAGTAGTTCCGGGCTCCGGGAGGCCTCCGTCGTTGAGGATAATCTTTGCGCCCGGGCGCAGCGCCGGAACAAGAGCCTCGAGGATTTTGACGCAGTATTTATCAGAAAACCCATGGAATATCATGCGGAAGAAGTAGGCTTCAGCCACGACCGTTTGGGGTGTGAAGAAATCATGGGTGGTCAGGTGGACCCGAGACGCCAAGAATTCAGGCACATGACCAATCGTCTCAGGTGTGCGCATGCCGGCCGTGTCCTGGACAACGAAGTTCAATTGAGGAAATGCTTTTGCAAGTTCAACGGAAACATAGCCACGATTACCACCCATCTTCCCAAGGCGACGTTAGCAAATGTATTCAACGATATGGGGGAAAAGTAGAATGAAGAGGGCTGCATACATCCACTACCGTAGCACCTGCAGGCAAACGGTCCCATGCATATCCTTCAATCACTCTTTGAATGGAGTACCCCTCCCCTGCACCATGCGCTTGCATGGCAAGGTTGTACCGATTGGCAAGGCCCTCATCTTTCTGCACAAAGTCAAACCACGGGAGGTTTTGGCCGTAGGAAATATTTACGCTCGTCTCGTTGGGCTCTTCGCTCGCGGGCCATTTTTTCAAGGCGTTGACGACGTTGGCAACTGGTAGCCCCAAGTCGCTGCACATGAAGCCAACCCAGTTGTTCATGGGAATGTTTTCAGCAATCAATCTTGAAGAGCGCGTATGTGCAACAAATCCCTTTTTAGGTTCAAAGAAGATTCGGTTTGTCATGGCGTGGCGCACAATGCGACGAAGATTTAGGACTGGGATGTCGAGCCCTTCATTTAGCTGTAAAACCTTTGCCGTTAAATCCTCAAATGAAATCATGCCCTCCAATGGAACTGCTTGAGCAACTTTGAAATCCCAAATCGCTTGGAGAGATAAATTGTTGACGCCCTGATGGAGTTTCAGCTTTGGCTCATACAATGCTCATCTATCTCCCAAACAAGCCCGGTATCGGATAGCTACGTGGGCAAACAAATAATAAACAAATGCAACTTACATCCCAGGCCAGATATCGCACACTTTCACTTGGACCAAGGGAAATATCATGTAGCTCCTTGGTCAGTGCTATGAGCTCCAAGCGGGCCTTGTAAGGCTCTTCATCATTGGGGTGTATGGGGAACTCTGCCAGCCCATCGACATCAAACGACGCCGCGTCAAGGCCCTTGGCAGTGAGAAATTCAGTTATCACTGTGGTCTTTTTAGAAATATCCTGGGAAAGAGATGTCATTCGCTGAACAGAATGGGTCGCCATGGTTCTGGATGTGTTGACCGCCGGATCGATGTTTACTTAAAAAAGAAGGGAGCCGCATGAAGCAAAAGTTGGGTTTCAATTTAAACCCCTCTTTTCAACACGACCAGAAAAAAAAAGCGCATTGCATCAATCATGTCAGCTACGTCGCACCTGTTAGTATGTACAGGTTGTACACTTTGCTGAGAAGTGGCTGGCTAGTAATCTCATAACATCCCACATGGCTTGTCAGGCCGTCTTGGCGATTACGAATTAGGTTCGACGTAGCGCACTCACCACTCATGTGTAAGTGGCGCTCCAATAAACAAGGGACCAAGGCAGGTAAGCATACCAAGGCTGATGAGCGGCTCGTTTTCTCTCTATGAGAGTCAGTCTGGGTGTCTACAGTCGCAACCAGATCCATCTTAACCGGAATCCCTGGACTTGAATACATTGACCGATTTCAATATTGATCTCTTTTGTCGCATGCACCTCTCCTTGTCCTCTTATGAGAATCTGGCTACAGCAGACACAATCGATTCTCAGCAGCTACGCAGAAATGTGGACCTGCTCCACATGATGGCTTGTTATGCATGCACGATGTTCACATGACTTGTTAACGATGTCTTCGGAACTTCTACTGCGGTTTATTTCAAATCTGCCTTAATCTTCAATCTGAGATGAAGAAGTGTGCCCTATTATCCACAAAAAGTCCTACTCCTGTTTGGTCAAGGTGGAGTCCACTTGAATCCATTCTTCCGACTGCCTTCGAGCCTTCGGCACGTCCACCATTGCAATCAAGGCCACACCAACCACGCTTAGGCCCAATGCAAATGGGAACCCCTTCCACGTATTTCCGGTCCGATCAATAATGACGCCGGAAATAATCGGACCAACCCAAGCAGTCGCTTTGCCGAACAAGGCCCATAGTGCAAAGAAGGTCACCTCGCGTCGCTTGGGGACGATATCAGACAACATTGAGGCAGAATAGGCGTAGAACGGTGCAACAAAAGCGCAGTTGAAGACGCTGTAGGCCCAAAACTCCCATACTTGGTGCATTCCGAATTTGGTGGTTCCAATTCCAATGCATCCTGAAATATTTCGACATTGTCAGTTTCATTCGCACACACATAGCTTTGGTGGGTTTTTATGTCATTGACGAAACAAATTCACTTACCCCAAATTGGAATGAGAAGATTCAAACTGGCCACCACCAAAAGCATCGGCTTGGTCCGGAAGCGCCAGTATCGCTGCACGACCCAGAGCAGGAAAATTCCAACAAAATTGGCAATTCCTTGAACAATGCTGAGCTCTGTCGACATGATTGTGTTGTAATTCACTACGCTGTTTTGGCAAATCGCCACGACTTGAATAGCTGTAGCATGACCATCAGATAAAAAGAAGTATCCGATGAGATAGAGCCACGTCTGTCCCAGGCGGTTCGAATGCCGGATGAGCTGCCAGTAGGCCTTGACTCCAACTGACAAATATGTCTCGCCCTGTGGGAGCGGCTGGGAACGTTTCTTTTCGAGGAAGAACCAGGGAGTGCCGAAGAGGATCCAAAACCCGGTGGCAATACCAACAATGACGACGGCCGCTCGGGTATTAGCAGCCGTAGATGAGTTTGCATCCAGTGCGAAGGCAGCACCTAACGCGATGACTAAAACAATTGTATAGCCAATGCTCATAGCCCCAAAGGCTATGTTGCTCAGCTTATTTCGCTGGAGGGTTAATTGGGTCTGATATTCCTCTTCACCAATCCTATTCTCACCAAAGGCTCGCTGGGCTTCAATGGCTGTTGGAGTGTTCCGGGCTAGTAGTGGAAGAGATGGTTGCCAAAATGCTTGGCAAAGATTGTAAGAGACAGCTAGAAAGCAGAGGTTTAGGAAGTTAGTTACCAGGTCTATCTGCTGTATGCTCACACTTGTCCGAGTTTCATCGGGTCAACGTGGATAGAGAGTATTCTTACTGGAGAGGATGTAAATGACTATCGCGCTTTTATACTGGCGACCGTCTTTCAGACCAAGAAAGGCGAACTGTGTAGCCCAGCAGATCAAGGTGCAAATGAGCAGGATCCATCTCTTCCAGCGACCGTAATCTCCCATTGGGCCCAAAACAAGCAACAAAATGCCGTTGAAAGCAAAAACGAGACCGTTGCAAACCAGAACAACAGTGGTGATATTCACATTGCTAACCCCAAACCTGACCACGCAAGGGGCCAGTTCGTCGCTACAATCTTGGGAAGGATCATTGCCATTGAAGCCAGCCTGGTTCAGGACAGATTGAAAGACTTGCATTATCCGTTAGTAAAATAAATACCATTATTTTGTAACCGCATAAATGGGACCTAGATTGTTGGAAACTCACTTAGAGGAGCGTAACTCAACGTTCCAGCGCTGTTGTTGGCAAAGTAAAACCCCCACCATGACCAGAGCTCCCACTTCCCCGTAGGAGGTTCATCGCTAAACTGGATAATTGTTTGTGTTTCGTTGACTGCAGATAAATCTCCAATCTCGATTGTCGCAGGGTCTTTCTCTGATACGGTTTGTTGCGGTGCGGCGCCTTTGCGCTGGTCTCCGTCAGAAGACATGGTTCGAGTTTCGCAGCCGTTGGGTAAGTGTGTTCGGTAATCTTAATTGAAGCAGTTTTAAGACGAACCCGTTCAAGTACGGTTTATGATTATAGAGAATGGTGAGTTGAGTCAAACATCAACCGGCATATAGCACGAGGACGAAGCCCTAAAGAACTGGTTGAAGGGGCCATGGTGACTGAGCGAGTCATGATGACTGAGCGGAGATGGAGTTACAACTACGAACCGATGCACTCCCACCGTCAACATGCAAGACCGGCCTTAACAAGCCATAGACGCAAGGGTGCTGTTTTGCGATAAGAGAAAATCATTGCGCAATGGCAGGATTTCTCAATGTTACCCTAGAGGATCGAAGCACTGATTGCTGCCATCCAGGCGGGGGCGGTGGATCTCATGTTCTGATTTGGGAAATGCAACACATATCTTTGATCGGCCAACCACCCGAAAATGGCCATTTCTGAGGCGTCTATCATGCCTACCCTGCAATGACGCTGTGGGCATATGTGGGCCGGTCTATGATGTGATTGATGCTCAGCGAGTTTGCCCCTCATTTAACCTTACACATTGTCCGTCACCGGGAAAGACCCGGGTGAAAAACTGCCGACATCTTTATTAGAGCGTGGGGGGGTTGGCCAAGACTGACGCCTCAATTCATCCTCCTCCCAAACTAGACCGTGCTCTTGCGATTCTGCTCAGCCCAACCAGCCAAAGACGATTGTCGCAATGGCTGCGAAATCATTCAGTGGCAATCTTCCCAGCCCTGGCCCGCCGCCGTCGCGACGACAGTGGCGATGGGTGCATCTTTTAGTGGCTTCGGCCCTTATCACTTGCTCCGCATTTGTCCTAAGTCGCACCCATCGTTTGCCATTCCCAAGCTTTCCTGCCCGCAATCGGCACTGTCAGGGCAGCGGACGAATTGATGCGCACGAGATCCCGCAGTGTCCTGCTCAAGTGCAAAACTCCCCGTCGGCAAGACCTGATATCACGGAGAAGAACGTGAATGGACTGTTCAAGTCGGACAGCTTTCGCAAGCTCAGCGTAGATCGCCTGGCTGGTGCAGTGCAAATCCCCACCCAAACCTTCCAAAACGAGGGCCCGCTTGGCAACGACTCGAGCTGGGATGCATTCTACAAATTGGAGAAGTATTTCAGGGAGACGTTTCCCAAATTGTATGTAGTCCATTGAATTTTTCTTCTTATTGGAATGGAGAACTGATTATTACCTGTTCTCTGACAGACATGAGAAGCTCGACCTCGAGATTGTAAACGAACATGGCCTTTTGTACACTTGGCACGGTAGCAACGCGACACTTAAGCCGATCCTGCTTATGGGCCATCAAGACGTGAGATTGTACACCATCATTCTTCATGCATAGCCACTAACGATGCGATAAAAAAGACTGTCCCAGTTGCCGAAGATACACTGTCAGAATGGACTTACCCGCCTTTTTCAGGCTATTTTGATGGTAAATACATCAATGGTCGTGGTAGCCATGACTGCAAGAACAACGTCGTTGCCATTCTTTCTAGCATCACGGCTCTACTCGAGCAAGACTTTGTTCCACAGCGCACAGTTGTCCTGTCTTTTGGCTTCGATGAGGAAGGTGGCAGCAATTATCAGTACGGAGCCGGTAGATTGTCGAAGCGGGTGACTGAAATCTGGGGCCCCGATTCTTTCTCGATCATTTTGGACGAGGGTGTCATTGGCGTTGTGAAGCGGTTTGGTCGCACCTTTGCCATTCCACAGGTTGGTGAGAAGGGCTATTTCGACCTCGAACTAACCGTCCACATCCCTGGAGGCCACAGCAGTATTCCACCCAGCCATACATCCATCGGAATCTTGGCCGAGGCCGTCACGACTCTTGAAGGGGCTGCTGGCTCCAACTTTCCTCTGGAGCTTTCTGCAAAGAACCCTTTCTATACCTTTCTCAAGTGCGCGGCAGAAGATCCCCATTCAGAGCTGTCTGATGAGCTGCGCGGCGCTATCAGCGATCCAAAGGGCACTGCTCGTGTTGTCGAGCTGTTGGCCGACGATCCCTCGTCGGCAAGCATCATGCACACGACCCAAGCCGTGACCATCTTCAAAGCCGGCAACAAGTCCAACGCGCTCCCTGCCTTTGCCACAGCCCTCGTCAACTACCGAATTTCCAGCTCGGAGAACCCCGAAATTGTGCAACAAAAGCTCATTCGTACTCTGAAACCAGTAGCTGAGAAATTTGGGCTGGATTTCAAATCTGGGCTGAAGGAGAACGACGATGAAATTCCTGAATTCACCTTTGAGGTATCTTGGAAATCCGGACTGGAGCCCTCTCCGGTATCGAGCCAAGACTCACCAAGCTGGTCCTACCTGTCCGGCGTCATCAAGCACGTTTTTGATGAGGCCGGTGCTGGTGCCGATGTGATTGTGGCGCCGATGCTTGCTGCTGGCAACACAGATACGAGGTATTATTGGGATCTCAGCTCGCAGATTTACAGATTCGGTCCACTTCGAGAGTGGCACGATGAAGGCTGGGGTGGTATTCACGATGTTAACGAACGGGTACGTAAACCGCATCCAAATTCTCACTTCAAGACCGTCAACAGCTAACCCGCCAATTAGATTGCATTGGACGCCCATATGGAGTCTATCCTGTTCTATCATGAGTTTATCCGCGTTTTCGATGAGGCAGAGTTGGATGAATTTTGAAAAGAGATAGATGTCTAACGCCGGAAATACTATTGGTATTGGTCCATGATCTCGGTCCTTTTTTGCTGGCTTAAAAGTTGGATCAACGGCTTTAGATACGAGTTCTGAATTATAAAACCATATTTTTAATGCTTGTTAACAATGATTCCAGTGCTTTTAGAATGCGAGGTGTACGGAAAGCCGAGGCAAGATATCTCAATGCGGTTAAGCCGCGGCTGAGATCCCAGCGGTGTGTGCTCACCAACCCCCAAAAAAACATGAGGCCTGCGCATACTAAGCATCGAAGCTGGGTGCGCATTTGCAACACCAGGACTCAGCCATTCATTTTTGCGCAAGATTTTTCTTCACAGCGCTTTAGTTACCAAAAATTCACCAAAGGGGACACAATGCACTTTTGCATGTGACGCAATCTAATAGCATCAAGTGGTCCATCGAGCTCGGAATAACTCACAAGCCCAATACCGAGGCGTCAGCCGTAAATGCATCATGCACAGTCAGGATCGATTGACAAATTTATGTTCCGAGGTTACATTGTCCTGCACCCCGCACTTTGGCAGTCTTGTTAATTGGTCAAGCCTCAGAGTTCCGGCGTTTCCGTCATGGGGCAAGTTTCAGCCAGCGTAGTCGTTTCTCAAAGGCATTCCCGAAGCGTTGACTCATCTTTAACCTTTGGGAGGATGAAACCTGTCAGTGATCTGGGAAAAACAGATGATTTTGTGACCCACAGGTGATTTCTTTCACTTGAATCTGATCTTCGTTGTCACTATGGAGTCCTCTTCAACATCGGCTGATTCATGCCCCATTCCTCTGATTCGGAAGCGAAAGGCCGGCTCTGACCAGGATAGCCAAGCGGCTAGGCCTGCAGAACGAAAAAAGGCTCAGAACAGGGCTGCTCAACGAAGTTTTCGAGAGAAGCAGCAGGCCTACATTGAATATTTAGAGTCATTTGTCAAAACAATCAGATCAAGTCACGAATCCAGTAATTCTGAAGACCGATACAACCAACTATTACAGACTCACCTCCAGCTTCTCGAAGACCACCATCATCTTCAAGATACATGCATTCGATTACGTCAGAAACTTCTTTCTATTGCGCAAAATGCTACAGAGGCAGCTGGTAGGTACTCCACATTGGCTGTTACCAAAGTTTCTTCTATCAGTCACTAACGAATATTTAGACGGGGCCAACGTAGACTTGACATCAAAAGATCAAAACACCCATCAGAACAATCATGACAGACGATCTCTCGGTGATCACATAGATGCGGTCAGCCATAGAGCGACTTTCGTACAACATGGGTCTACACAGCAAAGCCAAGGTATTCAATTGACGACTTTCAGCACAAAGACTCCAGTTCAACAAAGAGTTCAACAATCCCTTGGGCTTGATGCCGAAATCGAAATACCAACCTCCTTTCTTGACCTTGATGTGTCGAACATTTTACAGGATGACAGATCTCAGCTTGATGTTGGTGAGAACACACATGGCCGTGAAGTTATCTCCATGTTCAACTTTCACCCTCCACACCCCGACGGTCTGATCACCATACAATCCAAAACTCTCTTCGCCAACAAAGTGGAATCGGCCTGTAAAAAGTACATGGCTCATATTCAACAAACCCAAAACTCCAGCTGCAGCGCGGGCTTGATTACGGAGCCGATCTTGGGGCCAAGCAAAGATCATTTACACACTGTCAAAACTCTGGCCTCAGCCGCGATAAATCTTATCGGAGATTATTCTGGTTTGATGAACTACATTTATGGCTGTGTACGCCCTTTTCCTTCCTTAATGCCCAAGCCCTGATCTTTCTACTCATCAGCTGACCATGAGACTGTCAGGATTTCTATAAATATTTGGAGCAGATCTTGCTATGGCGGCTTTGCAACACACCAGAAAATCGCGGAGCAATCAGTGGGACTTTTCAGCCAACACCCCTTCAATATACACTACTTGATCACCCTATTATTATCGACTTCATTACATGGCCATCTATCCGCGACCAGCTGATACTCAAAACGCAAAGTTTGGATCTAGATGCGCTCTGTCGTGATTTGACCCTCCACACCGTTATCGAAGCCCCGGACGAGGGCACCGCGATTAGTATCTACGACTGCATTTCACAGAGAGCATCAAGCGAATGGCATGTCAGTAATTCACCAAAATCATGCCTGGACAGCTCCAACTGGTCTTATGTGAAACTAGAAGCTTACTCACCTTACCAAACAAGTACTGATCCGACTGGGGATTTGATTATGCATGAGTTGAAATCTAGAATAAACACGGCCAGCGCCAATATTCCTGCAGTCTCACCTGCGTCTTTGTGGTCAAGTCCACCGCTGCCGCAACCACCGACAAGTCAGATAAGTAGTAAATATACACTACGCTCTGACATGTACCAATTTCACAAATGGAAACTGAGCCGGGACTTTGCCCAAAAGTGGCCTATTATTGATTGTTCTGGAGGTATGACCCATCTTCATTCGATCTCTGCCGCACGTCATAGACTGCATTCTGACTCATAGATTAGTGCTGTCAAAGTACTAAACATGGCCTAGTTCTGCCATGATGTATGTAGTTCTTGATTGTGGAAAATTCTCATCCATGAAGTGTATTATTGTGAAGTGATAAGATGCAGCACAGTACATAGCTGCGACAACCATCATATAATTCGCGTATATTAGCTACACTAAGAAGGTTCCGTGTTTGTGGACCAGCTTGGAGGAAATTATTTCCTCAATATTTACGCAGCCAATATCATCTTTATAGCCCATAGTCAACTGTAAGATTGTTTTCAAGAGTTTGTTGGCTCAGGTCCTAAAAATTTCCTCGTCTGAGTCTTCTCTCCAAAATGACTTAATGACACCACAAGCTCACCTCTCATGCCTGTGTGGTGTGATGGCCGATACCCCTCATTGGTCAATTATTGGACCAGCTAAATTTGGTCATGAATTCGTCCGTAATGCATTTCTGACTCAGGCCTCCTCTCGTCACTGCAAGCTTTAAGCACAGTTCTCGGGTTTCTTATCCGCCATTTATATGAGTCTCGGTTTCAGCTTGACTTCTACTGTTGCACCTTGTCTCACCCTTTTGTGAAAGAATCTGCAAATTTCGTCCTCTTCAATTAACCCCCAATCTAGCAAACGACATGATGACCATTTCTAGTATTCTACATAATCAAGATATCCAGGGATATATTCCTTTAGGATTATCGTTCTTGGGCCTCACCGTGAGTCTCAGCACGACACCCAGCCCCGCACATTCTCATTTTCCGTAGGTGACTACGTATGTTGCAATACGCTTTATGTATAATTATTTTTTCCATCCCCTGGCTCGTTACCCTGGGCCCAAACTAGCAGCTGTCTCCGAATTGTGGTATGCTAAACATTGGTAAGATGTAATTTGGGCTATGGTTCTATGCCTTGTCCTAACCGACTATAGGCTCTCCAAGAGATGGGCGTTTAAACTGCTGCAAGTGTCACAGCAATATGGAGATGTCATTCGAATTGCTCCGAACGAGCTTTTCTTCACAAAAGTTGAAGCTTTTGAAGACATCTATGGGCATGCTAACAACCAGAAAGGGAGGAAGAGCTTTCTTAAATCGGAATTTTATGACAATCCGGATGAAATGTCACCGCTCGGCGCCGAAAGAGACCCTGTCAGACACAGAAGGACGCGAAAACAGCTTGCCCATTCATTTAGCGAGTCGGCCCTCTCACAGCAGGTGCCATACATCATGAAGCATGTAAATCTCTTTGTTTCACAGCTCTCAAAGCATGGTGCAGACAAGAATGGGATCAATACAGACGAGGTGCGTTTTTTTATTTCTCTTCTAAACAGCTTGTGAACAGGCTAACGATCTAACAGTGGTTCAATTGGTTGACATTTGACATCATCGGTGATCTTGCATTTGGGGAATCATTTCACGCGCTAGAGACAGGTAATCAATCATGTGGTGGTGGTGCAGCAAAATGAGCCATGCTGAGAATCTACAGTCAAGTCGAATCCAGCCATCACGGCACTCTTGAATGTGCTTTTTACTGGGTCGGTTGTGAACATTTTCCGACGCTTACCTGTGCTTTGGATTGCCGCTCCCTTCATCCTCCCCATCTCAGAACTTCAAAAAGAACGGGCCATGCACCAAGAATATGCTCGAGAATTGATGACGAAGAGGATCGCTCGGGGGAATGATCGCCCAGACTTTTTCGGTCACCTTTTGCAGGAAGGGGCGAATCGGCCATCCGAGGAGTTTTTGCGAACCAATGCCAGCTCCTTGCTCATTGCAGGTTCTGAAACAACCGCCACGACTCTTGTCGCTATGACGTTTTACCTTCTGGAAAGGCGGGAGTGCCTTCGTGCGCTGCAGGAAGAGGTGCGATCGGCCTTTAAAACACACGATGAAATTGACGAGTCGACAACGAGGACCTTGCATTACGTCGAAGCAGTCATCAAGGAGGCGCTGAGGATTTTCGTCCCGTTGCCAATCAATGTCCCGCGCGTCAGTCCTGGTGCACTTGTTGACGGCCATTACATTCCCGAAGGAGTGAGTCTTCCCCCCCTAGTGGCTGGCTTGTCGAGTGAATCGCTGACTCTTGGCTACAAAAACGCGTAGACCATTGTGTCTTGTCACCAATACAGCCTCGGGCACAGTGAGCGGTATTTCACAGATCCAGAATCATTCCGCCCCGAACGATGGCTCCCCAAAGATCACGCATTGTATGATAAGCGGTACGCTAACGATAACCTCGAAGCCTCTAAGCCGTTTCTGATCGGGCCGCGCACGTGCCTTGGAAAGAATTTGGCGTATCTGGAAATGCGAATTATTTTAGCGAAATTGGTTTTTGTATTCGATTGGGAGCCGGTCCAGGAGCTCGGTCCTGGGAAGGAGGTTGATTGGAGCAGAGATGTCCGCGTGCAGTTTTTGTGGGCAAAGCCAGAGTTTCGGGTGAGATATCTTCCGCGAGTCGAGGTGTGACGGTGTGAAGAAGAAGTCTGTGGACCAGTGGGCGGAAGAAGCTGGGATGGATAAGCATAAACGCAAAGTTGGTGTCTTTGTCCGTGCCAGCTGGAATTGTATGTATGGTGGGTTGGGAGAATGGATATATCTGGGCCACGGTGGGTAGCAATGAACAGACAGACAGGTCATATACAACACATTCCCTGCGACGGTAACACGATTGTGACATCACTAGTTTTGATTTAAGTGGCCTTCCCCATGCTTTGTACAGTCTGCGAACCCAGCACCGGAGTTCGGCCTCGCGCTAATCCCTGGAAAATCGGCCGTCGGCAATTATACTTCAAGGACTGCCCCACGCGTCCACTCTGTTCTGCGTCCAACCATTGGTCTCCATGCCATAGCGTTACGTCGCCTTTTTTGGTGTCGTCGCCGAGGGGGCCGCGTAACCTTTGGCTGCTCCGCTTAGCAGTCAAAGCCATCGAACCAAAATCTGCCGACGGCGCATATCCCTCCATAATTTGCTCCTCAGATTCTCGACTATGATGTGAGTGTGTTCCGCTCAGGCTGTGAATCCCATGGACCAAGGATTCTTGGCTAACAACCCAACTAGAGCCACGGCAAACCCACCGCCCCGTGCCTGCGACCGCTGTTGGTCCCTGGTAACGTCGCCGCCCCCCATTTGCCTGTCCAATGGGAAATACTAATGCCGGTGTCAGAAAACTCAATGTGATTTTGCTTCCCCGTGTGCTCGGTGCCGGCGCGTAGGCGTATCATGCACCAACAAGCGCCCTATTAAGGCCAGAGGAAGACCCCGTAAACAAGTTGGCCAATGTCGATCTGATGTAGGCGAAATACAGCATCAGCTCAGGACCCCATCTCCAGTGCCTCGTCCCGATATTGTAAGTGGCGTCGTGTGGCTTCTCTCACTCAATCCGAAATCCGCCTAACCAGCTCCCGATTGGCTGTATAGGCTCACCTGTTTAATAATTATGAGGACCCTCTTCCCGGTCATGATGTTGTATTGAAGCTGGTTCGAGAGATCAGAGGTCTCCCCATGGGGGATGAGCTGGCCTCTAGTCTCTTGAATAAGTTCCTGTCCTTTCCGCGCTCTCAGGGCCTATTCGGCATCCTGCCTACAACCATCCATCTCGTCTCCAACCCGGGAAGCGAGTGGGAGCCCGTCGCTCCAGAAATACTCAACCATGACCTAGCACACGCCATCCTGGCCATCTGCCTACAAACCCTCCATCACACTCTGCCGCCAGAAGCCCAGCATGAGGCTGAGATGGGAAAAGTCGCACTGCGGATGAGCGCCCTGTCATTAGTGCCGAACTTGACTTGGAAAAGTCGGAGACTGCGTATAGGCGATGTCTTGCTGCTCCTCTTCTTCAGTCATACTTGGAGCCTGACGAAGAATTTCTCTGACATAGCAGACCGATGGAATTCTCTGGCAATAGTAATAATGCTAGATATTCTTGATAACCGAGAAGATAAACCAGAACATCTTCTCGAGTTAGAACGCCGGTAGGTTATCATCCTCCATGATGAAAACGCTGAGCTAAACACAAATGATGCTGTAGGACGGCTAGCGGTTTGATTCTACAAGAGTGGTAAGACACGGCGCAACCCTTAACAGTGCCAATCCTAATGGCCAAATAACAGTATTCTCTCGCTATTACACCATCGGAAACCCGTATGTTCAAGTACCAAAGCAAAATTCGCCCCAATAGGATGGCCAAAGATGAACGACGTTGAATGGCATTCGGATCAGAATTCAGCTGCTAGTGGATTCCTCTTTGGCAGACGAATGGGTTCCTTTTTTCAGTTATTCAACCCTCTAGTTGAGTGAGTACAACACCCCTGCCTACTCTATATACTATACCTTTTGCAAGCATGCTGATCCCTCGTAGTTGCTTGGACACCATCTTACTGGAGCCAGAACCAAACACCCAGGAATGGAGTCGTGCATATTTACAACTAGAAGACTACTTCTTATATTTCCCGAGAGCCCTGCTGCGGTTTGCGGAGCTACGCTTCGCTTATCAAGCTGAAGCCATGATCTGGGTACACGGCATGTTCATCATGCTTCGTGAGTATAGCCGCCCTGTCATCTCATCATGATGCTGACTGTAGACAAGATAACAAGCCAGATCTCGTAAATATTCTTGCTACATCACCTGGGTTGTATAATAATCAATACGGAAACGCGTTTGAGCATGCCTTGTTGCTTAGCGAGGTTAGTAACATGTTTAACATTTGTTCATCTAAAGATTCCAGTGCCAACAACCAACATAGGTCATCCCAACACTTTTACGTCTTGACCCAAGACTACAGGCGTTATCTTCGGCGACAGTCTTTTTTCTTCTACTATCCAGCGTGACACTTGCTACCGCCCTACGTCAGTTCTTCGTCGACCAGGATTCAATGAGCGATAGCGATTCATTCACGGCCCCCAAGATACTCGTCCTAGCAGCAGAGAGTCACTACCAAGCACTCCATCACCTAAACCTGACAGGTGGCAGATTCGAGCTTGATTTGATCAGGGAGGTCCGACATCTACTACACTACTGCCTCACCAGAATCACATCAGGGGACGAGCAAAAGCCGACATCGTGGGAAGTGTTGATGCGATATCGTTGGACGGGCAAAGGCATGGGTGCCGTTCCCATGGACCACCAACTAGCCATGTCTGAATGGGATTATGACTGGTCACCAAACAGCGCTATTTGGGAGGGCTGCGATGTTGAATTGGAGGATCGGGTGTCGTTTATCAGACGCATCTGTCGAGAAGACTCGAGAGTATGTCAGCCTGGTTTTTTCGACCTCAAGATTTCCTTCCTTTGACCCGAGCTGTCCGAGTTGAAGGGCCACCACAATGTATCATACGAATATGTATAAATGTCAACAAAGGTTCAATTAAAACAACGGAATACAGACTTCGAGCTCCTTGCTCAACAGTTCAAGGCTAACGACTTGCTCCATGCCAGTCTCAAAATCAGCTTGATGTCTGGACCAAAGCTCCTTAAGTAGGTTCTCCGCATGCTCCACGTGCTCGGTTCTGAAGTGCTCAGTCAATTTGTGCAACAGGCTGAGGCACTCCTCCTGGAGAGCAGCAGGCTCTCCCCCCAGTTCATTTCCCACAACTACCGTAGGCCACAGCATAGCGTTTGCTATTCGGTTTCCCTGGCTTTCTACTAAACCAATAAGGGCCTGTATCTCCTGTATGATTTCTCTGATGTAGATGGCCACTTGGGCGGCTCTGTCCGCTCTCATCGGAGCATTGACATTGGCCTCAAATCCTTGGCGCCAGAGGTAGATCAATGCGGCTTTTCGCATCACTTCCCAGGCTGTAACGAGGGAAATAGACAAAGCCATTGATAGACGGGAAGGCAGTTTCGGTGACGACCACGAGCGTATCACTGCCTCCATTTTTATTTGCCAGGTAAGGGATTCGGCCTGGCCATTCGGAGAATTCCCATGTCCACTGAATCTACTTTTGTGATCCTCGCTCTCATCAATCATCTCGACGTTGCTACCCTGCGGTGTGGTTGTGACGGACTTGGCCTCATCCAAGGGAACAAAGCTAAATAGACGGTTAATCAACTCCTGCACAGAAGGAGGAATGGGGTTTCCCGAGGCTTCATGCTGAACTGCACTTGAGAGAACGGAGATGATGGTGATGAGGCTTTCTGGGTAACCCATTGTGATTTCAAGCGAGGACAAGCCCAGCTCGGTTCCTCCCGAATAGGATTCCTCAGTTGGAGGATGCATGTTCCACTTGAGCCAAGCACCGTGCGCCCCGTGCAACCTGCCGACAGAGAAAGCAGGGATGTCAAAATGGGCAGCTAGAGCAGTTACAAATTTCCCCAAATTAGTTGTAGCAAGTGAGCCAACGCCCACCTGCTCAATCAAAGAGATCAAGCCCGTGACGTGCGGTGACCAGTTACGAGTCTGCTCGGGGAAGCCGAAGAAGGACAGAATCAAGGTCGTGGCCAAGATCTCCTGGGTCTGGTGGCCGTCTGTGTCGCCGGCCTGCATGTGTGGAATCTTGGACCTGAGCCTGGTCAGGGTGTCCTGGTACATTGCCGTTGTCATTGACGACTGCGGCAAATTAGACTTCCCGTCAGGGATCTGAGCAGCTGTATTTAATGGGTCCGGAATGTTTGAGCGCAGGCGGTTGGCTAATAGGAGGAGGGCAATCAAGGTCTGATGGCTGTGTTCGGCGACAGGGAGCAGCTCCTCCAGAACGGGGATGCCGGACTCCCCGATGGCCACGAAGGACACGCCACACCATCGAAGCACTGGGTTAGGGGAGAAGCGGTACGTGTTAGCCTCGAAGCCAAGCGTCGGGAATCGACAGCAATCGGATTTGTGGGCGGGTCTTACGTAGCCGGAAGTCCTGGTTCTGGAGACCGTCCAGCGATATCTGCAGGGGTCCCAGCGTGTTGGTGAGGGTTGGACGCATTTCTGAAAAAGGGAAGAAAAACGGGGGAAAAAAGGGGAGTCTTCTAGATCGCCTCGGAAGCAAAGCGTTGCATGAAGATTACCTTCTAAGGATCGATGACAGGAGTTGATCTTGCGAAAGCCCTCAAGCTCGAATCGTCGGAGCAAAACGACAAGATGTCGCACCCCGGGGCTGAGTGGGGACGTGTAAATCGCCGTCGGTGCATTCCATAATGACCCTGGTCTGTGCGACTGTCGAGTCATGCGGGAGAAACGAAATGTGATTCGCTCTGGATACAAGGAACTAGACAAGTGTGGTTTAGCCTCCCGCTTTGCTGAGCGGCTTTGGCCAGTCAGCTTCATTTGGCATTCGGCTGGCCTCACAACTCACAGCATCAGATGTATTTACGGTGAAGAGCCTGACATATGGATCAATACGGAGTTGGTTTAATTTCAAGGGAGAAAGCAATGCTACTAAGAAGCCCTGGACACTGTCGTCTTACCCACATCCGTATCATCAACCCAGCCTCAGATATTTCAAAAAGCCCCTTGGTGGAGTTGGAAAGTCGCCGTCGGTCGATTATCATAGGGCAAGGCATGCGGCGCTTGGTGAGAGACAGGGGTGGTCATGGCCCACAAGCATGCAAACCCAATCGGCAACCCTGTGTTTGGATGTTCCTCAACGCCCAGCATGCCTGAACCGACTACCCAAGGGGGAAAAGATGTGATGGAGTACGCGTTGAAATTTCCCCGTATTTTCGGTTTTGCTGCCGACTTGGCCTCCATCTTCCCCACATCTAACGCCTTCAACGTGCGTTTCAGGGATCCCTAGATAATCACGACTGTGCCCCGTTCTCGACTTGGCCCCGTTCTCGACTTGCACGCGGAAAGTCTGCATGCGCTCATCAATCCGGTGATGGGGGGCTGACATTTTGCGAATTTGGTTGAGGTGTCGATAACTGTAACTACATGTTTCCGTGACGAACATTCACAGGACTTGTCGAGACATCACAGCAAAAGCTGGGGGTTCTGAGATGGTGGTTGATACGCAATCTCCAGCCCTATTCCGGAGGAATAAATAACCTCGCATACAGGGGTTGTCCAATCATCATCATGGCCTTTCTGCGGACGCGACGACAACCTATCTATTGGCTCTCGTGTTACATACATGGACCACACCAATACCGCAGTTACGCGGACTCGTTGCTGATCTTTTGTATGGTTCATCTCGTTCAGGTACAACGTAGTACTTTCCCAGAGATTGGTGAAGGGAAGAAAGTATCCTTCATTCGACATTGCCAATAGGGTCCTTCGGATTTGTCACATTGTATGTACCTGATTAAAGACGGTCAACAAGGTGTGGCAGACAACCGGGGCTACGCGTAACTACCACCCAGTGATCCCGATGCATCCATGCAGGCACCTGCATGCTTCGGTATTCAAATGCTACCCGAACTCTCGGACCCTTGCCCGAGCCCGTGCCCATTTGGGAACTCTGGGATCAGCGTGGTACGCAAGTCGATGCTAGTCACTGATTTGACATTGCCTCAACTCCAGCTACGCCCGTAATTCCACGAGTAAGTGCACCGCTGAAGCCAGTGTGCTCCGTAAAAGAGGTACGCGTCATTGAGTCAGCGGTGGACTCATCGTGGCTGGTTTATGCCGCCCTGTGTGCTTGAGTACTCGACCATTTCGTTATATAAAGAGCATATGTCTTTAGAAATCACCTCGCTTCATCACCGACATCACCACTCATCATCTACTTCCCTCAACTCTTCAGCATTCGGAAATTCATTCTTCACACTCCACTTTATCATCTTACATCCATCATCATGCGTTACTCTCATGTTCTCCTCGCCGCCACGGCATCTCTTGTTGTCGCTCATCCTGGTGAGCACCACGAGGAGGAGCCTGACCATCTTCTCCTCGCCCGCCGAGCCCACCAGGCCGCTGCTCGCCGCGGATTGGAAGCCTGTGCCAACAAGCTCGCCTTCCGTGAGCTTCAGGATCGCGCCCTGGTTCGACGAGCTGACACCCTTTCCCACCACCAAAAGTTCAAGCGAGCCAGCGCCACTGGCGTTGGCCACAACTTGACTGCTTCTCACGCTGGCATCTCCATCGACTCTGACAGTGAAACCGTCTTCGGAGACAACCACACCTGCATTTTGAACCCCGAGGGCGAGATCGGCCCATACTACGTCAAGGGTGAACTCGTGCGTGAGAACCTGCGCGAGAGCGAGCCTGGTGTTCCCATTGTTCTCGAGGGTCAGTTCATCGATGTTGAGACCTGCGAGCCCATCACCAACTTGTACTGGGATCTCTGGAACTGCAACTCGACTGGTGTTTACTCTGGAGTGGTTGTGGACGGAAACGGTAACAGCGCCGACACATCAAACATCGATGCTACCTTCCTTCGTGGTATCCAAAAGACAGACGAAGACGGTGTTGTCAAGTTTCAAAGCATTTTCCCCGGTCATTACGATGGCCGAGCTACTCACCACCACATGGTATGTCGTTCCCGTTTAATTTACTAATATGCCTTGGCGCTGACTTGGGTTCAAGGTCGCTTGGCTGAACGCCACTCTCCTCCCGAACAACACCCTTACCTCTGGCTACACTCCCTACATTGGCCAGCTGTTCTGGGATCAGGATCTCATCAACGAGGTTGAGGCTACATATCCTTACAACACCAACAGCATCAGCATCACTCAAAACGCCAACGATCGCGTGGTTGGCAACGAGGTTACGGGTACCTCTTCTAACCCCTTCTTCAACTACGCCTACTTGGGCGAGTCTCTGTCGGACGGTATCTTTGGCTGGATCACCATTGGTATCAACACTTCCGCCTCTTATGAAGCGACTTACTCTTACGCGTATGGAGCGAATGGTGGTTCCGCTGTTAGCTCCAGTGCTTAAAGTGAACAGGCGACCTTGAGCATTCTATGCGGATGATGTCTTGGTGGCTTTTTTTCTATTGTCTACAGTGGTTCATCACATGTGATGGGGGACCCTAAAAAATTACCCTGCTTGTGTTTTTATAGAGAAAAAAATATAGAATTTTTGCGCAGACCCCAATGCGCCACAAATCTACAACGTCCATTTACACTCTGCCGGCTGCGATAAATTTTTAAGAAAGTAGCAAATTGAAGATTTGTGAGCTAATCAATAAAATAGCCGAGCTCAGCATTCAAAAAAAGAAAAGAAAGAAACTCCTTTGTAGGGCCAATCATGTTTGTTCAGCACTCAAAGCTTGGACCATGATCTCATGACGTCATTGCCTCTGTGATATAGATATCGCAGTCGCAAGAATTGATTTGTGTACGTCATGGCTCACGTTCCTCTGGATAAAAGTATCGAATCGGAGATACAGTGAATTTCTCAATTATTTCCCCTCTTTTCGTTGCAATCCTTAAATAAAACCTCGTATGCACGGTCAAACAAAACGGACATCACTCATCACAGAATGGCCCACCGACACCCTTCGCTCAACATTACCCTACACCACCGGGTTATCCAAATGCATGGCAGTGATCGTAATACTCTCAATCTCGATCAAGTGAACAAATAACAAGAGTAAATTTTCATTTTCAACTTAATCGATTGCTAGTATCGTGATTTTATGGGTTGTCAACAGGGCAGGCGCTGATTCGTACTGAATCAAAGGGGTCGATTGTTTTGTCTCAGTTGTAGATACGGTAACTCACTCCACAATATCTGTCTCGGCGTGACACACTCGGCTCTGCACTGACGAAATTAGAACCTAATGGCAAAAGAGAGAAGAAGGGTATCCAGTGGTGCCAAATAAGTGAGACCCTGTAATAAAGCTTAAAGTTGAGGCTGGGATTGATAGCGCAAAAAAAAAGTCCACAAAATATTTTGCAGCGGCACACAAAACAAGAATAATTTAACCATAATAAAAAGGCTTTGATGTTTCGCATTATCGAGATAAATAAATCCTTGAAACAGCTCTAAATCAGCGCTGAGAAATTTGTTCGGACTTCGTGCTCGTGACGCTTGACTTGTGCGGAAGCTCCCCATGACCAAGAACAGATTCAAATGCCTTGTATCAACTGGCCCAAAAGATCCGATATGATTCAAAATATTCCAATCCATCATGCTTAGCAGCAGCCCTCATCACAGGCACAGAGGCCACAGCAGATGTCACAGCCAGCCTCTTCATCACCGCCACGGAGGCCCATCTGGGGTTGGGGTTCGGCACTCTTGAGATAAAATTGTTAGTGAAAGCCTTTATTGCGACCTGATGCTTTCAGGCGAATTCCACTGGAGAAAGTGAACGATCAGGAAACATACCGGCTGCTGCGAAACAATGCCGCTGTTATCAGCAGTCATGGGGATTTGCTGGGTGGGTTCCATTTCAGCAGGCATTTTGAGGAGTAGAGAAGTGTAAGGATGATGATGGTTGGTGATGGTGAATTCGTTGTAATTGGGATTGAAAGATGAAAATTACTGTCTGATGCGATTTTTTTAATACTCGAATGTAGACGTGGCGGAGTCATCAGAAGCCATGGAGGCCGCCGAGTGACGTATTTCAGTCGTGCCGATATGCCGTGTTGACCAAGGCGAAGCTCGATCACGCTGCGACAGAACGGCCGTTAGGTGCATGGAAAGATCATGGTGCTCAGGCCCAGTGTCAGCAAATGAAATTTCGGCAGCGCAGCGACGGTGCAAGAAATCTTGGGCACCGCCGCCATCAAAAGCAACGAGCCCGGCACCCGGCACGCCGTAATCACGGCACATGCGGCTGATGCGGGCACCAAGCAGTGCCGAACTTCCGGGGTATAGATCCACTCGGCCCTTAGCTTGCGTTCCAGATCCCGCTTGATGGCCATCGCTATTATATGATTGATCAGGAAAGTCTGCTTTTGAAATTTCCATGTCTCTAACTGACATCCGACTTCTGCCGGTGCGCTGCATTGAGCATGGTGGATATGGCAAAAGTGCCAACTAACGCTATCTTAGAGATCTGCCAGTTTCGCCAAAAATGCGCCCGAGATGCGGCCTCAATCGCTGATCACGACACTTTTGGCCGAGGATGAAATATTTTTACAAGCACCAACAATGTGCAAAAATATGCCATGTTAGAATAAAATTCATAGGCCCCATGGCCGATTTAAGTCAATTCATATTTGTTGTTTTTGAACAATAACTATTTCTCACCGCCGCTGATCACTTCGCTTTGGCCAGAAAAAACGCATCACGTTTCAGGGTGCAGATCTCGGACGCTACCGGCGGAACACAAGTATAAATCTCAATGGTGCTATTTTGGTTCAGAAAGATCCGACAGCCTACTCATATAAGGTTGCGGCAGCTCAAGATCTGCAGATTGACAGATCTGTGCAGCATCTAGATAATCTTAAGTGTTATCTAGGAACATGATGTTGTTGCACTAAAAAAAGTATCGCGCGAGTTCAAGCAAGATCGGGATCTTGCGTCTGCTCTCCCTCCGTGTACTGCACTCACTTTCTTCGTGCTTTCAGTCTGCTGACATTTTCCATTTCCAACCTCCGCACTTGGAATGCCCGAATCGGAAGATCTTCGATAATTGCTGGAAAATGACCGCGGATTTGACTAAGAAAGAATTCCAGCAGTAAGCGATCGTGCTGTAATCATAGTGGGGCCCTGTGGCTCTCATCGACGATTACTTGAGGTATTTATCCTGGATAGTAAGGTGAATATCACTTTCATGACTATTGTGAGGTATTATCATGCGATTCCAGCCCGAATCCGCAGCTGGAATTCACCAGGTGCGTCATGGGACTGATTTCCAAGATCTAGGCCGAGGCTCCTCTGCACTAAGTTATATGAAAGGTAGATACATGTGCAAATCTCGAGTCAATATCACCTTTGTCCAAAATTTAGGGTAACAACTGAAGCATCAAGGTTTATTGATAAGAAGAGGGTGTGGTGGTGATGAAGGTCGTGACCTCGGAGGCGTAGCCTTTTGCGGACCTAAGACCGAAGCGACCGCATCTAGTTAGGTATGCCACTGGGCTAGATCATAATAAAGTATGGAAAAGAGAAAAAAATAGTCGGGGTTCCAGTGTTGGCTATATTTATCGCTGCTCAGTTCCTAATATATGACATTTGCATGGTTTGCGATAATAGCTACATGTGGAGTATTTGTCCTCTTCTTAAGACATGATTGTGATCCAAAAATTTAAGTATTCAATACGCTCATATTATGGTGGTGACAGTAGTATTGTATATCACGACACATATTGCTCCGTGTACTAAATAGGCTAATCTCACTATGTCGCTACTTCACCCATTATTTTCTCACTATCTTTCTTGGCTTCCTTTTCCATCTTTCAGCGACTGGTCCGCTGTGATCCGCAGCAAGGGTCTTTCGGTAGTGGGTGTGTTGCCGCTGGCGGCCTTCAAGCAGCGCACGTGTTGGCATGCATGAGGTCTAACCCATTCCAGAAGTCACTAATCCACGTTTGAATATCGCTTCGATTATGCATACGGCCAGCCCTATCAGGCGCTGCCTTTGAAAGTGTGCAAACAGGTTTTGTGATCTGTGGCGGTTGCTCTATGGCTCGTCACACCAACTCATGTTACCCTCATCCGTTGCCGTATCAGAGACCGGTCCGAATGGTACTGGCTGAACGCCACTACGATGCCTCTTCATTCGAGGGGTGGGGTGAAGAGCGTGATAACTAGTCAAAGACATTTTAGCATGAGGGGAACAGCCAGATCTGGAACGGAGCCAAATTTCCAGGAATGATTGAAGTAGTCGGATCTAAAACCACCCTCTATATAAACAGTGCACCCTTTTTTGTATGATGGGTGCCTCTGTCTAGCCTATCACGTCCATGATAAGGGACAATCACGATTCAAGATGGCCAAATTGACTAAATTCATTCTTACTGCTGTTTGTGTACTACTTCCATGGACTCATGGGGCTGTTCTTCGGAAACGCAGCGATGTACCTTCGGAATATTACATCACTCCGCATTACCCTGCTCCCTATGGAGGGTGGGTAGATGAATGGTCTGCAAGCTACGAGAAAGCAAAAACCTTGGTAGATTCTATGACACTCGCAGAGAAAACCAACATTACGGCAGGTAGTGGGATATATATGGGTAAGTGCTGTGTGTGTGTGCCACAAGGACGCAGCCTCACATCATTTTCAGGTCGTTGCGTTGGAAACACTGGTTCTGCGCTTCGTGTTGGATTTCCTCAGCTGTGCCTGAACGATGCTGCCAATGGTGTTCGCCAAACGGACAACGTTACCGTCTTTCCGGACGGGATCACGGTTGGCGCGACGTTTGATAAGACACTCATGTATGAACGCGGCGTTGCCATTGGAAAAGAGGCCCGCGGGAAGGGTGTCAACATCTGGTTGGGGCCATCAGTCGGCCCTATTGGCCGCAAGCCTAAGGGTGGTCGCAGCTGGGAGGCATTCGGAACGGATCCAGTGCTTCAGGCGTACGCGGGAGCGCTAACCATCAAAGGCGTGCAAGAGCAGGGTGTCATTGCGACGATCAAACACCTCGTCGGGAATGAGCAGGAGATGTACAGAATGTTTAACCCGTTTCAGCAGGGCTACAGTGCAAACATTGGTGAGTTCAACTTGTGGTCAATTGGAGTGATGTCACCATGCTGCGGTGCAGTTTTCTAATAGCTATAAACATGTCAGATGATCGAACCATGCATGAAATTTACCTTTGGCCATTCGCCGAAGGCGTTAAAGCGGGCGTTGGCGCTCTTATGACTGCCTACAATGCTGTTAGTCCTTCTACTTTCACATTCCAGATCGGAGCACAATCGTCCCCTTGGCTAATCACCTTTCAGGTAAATGGTTCCGCCTGTAGTCAGCACCCATATTTGATCAATGGTCTCTTGAAAGATGAGCTTGGCTTTCAAGGATTTGTGATGTCTGATTGGCTTGCTCACATGTCAGGAGTTCAGTCTGCCATTTCAGGACTTGACATGGACATGCCTGGTGATACCCAAGTACCACTCTTCGGCAACAGCTTTTGGATGTATGAACTAACACGGGCGACTTTGAACGGCTCAGTGCCTATGGACCGCTTAAATGACGCAGCAACTCGCATCGTGGCCGCATGGTATCAGATGGGTCAAGATTCAGGCTTCCCCAAGACAAACTTTGATACAAATTCAAAGACGGCGGTAGCGCAGCTGTATCCAGGCGCATGGCCATTTAGTCCCTCGGGCCTAGTCAACGAATTCGTGCAAGTACAAGACGACCATTACAAAGTGGCGAGGCAAATCGCCCGAGAGGCCGTTACTATGCTGAAGAACGACGATAACTTGCTCCCCATATCCACGTCAAGTACAATAAGAATTTTTGGCACTGACGCCCAAACAAATCCTGACGGTCCAAACGCCTGCACAGATCGAAACTGCAATACCGGTACCTTAGGTCAAGGTTGGGGGTCTGGTACGGTTGATTATGAGACATTTAACAGTCCGTATGATGCCATCACCAAGAGAGCCAGCAACACAAAGGCCTACTATACGGATAAATTTCCCTTGAGTGGCACCCAACCAAGTGATGACATTGCCATTGTATTCCTCTCATCTGACGCCGGAGAGAACACTTATACAGTCGAAGGCAACCATGGCGATCGTGACGCGTCTGGGCTGTATGCCTGGCACGGCGGCGACCAACTTGTCAAGGATGCTGCAAATGTCTATTCCAATGTTATCGTGGTCATTCACACGGTCGGCCCTCTTATCCTAGAAAACTGGATTGACCTTCCATCAGTCAAGGCCGTTCTCGTTGCCCATCTCCCTGGACAGGAGGCTGGTGAATCTCTTGCTGACATCCTCTTTGGAGACGCATCTCCAAGCGGGCACCTGCCATATTCCATAATCAAGAGTGAAGATGACTATCCTGACAGCGTCATGGTCTTGATCGACTATGCCTTGGGTAACCAGCCTCAAGATACTTATTCGGAAGGGTTGTACATTGATTACCGCTGGCTGAACAAGGAAAAGATCGAGCCACGATATGCCTTTGGCCATGGTCTAAGCTACGCCAATTTTAGTTTCACCAAAGCAACCATCACCAAGGGTACACAGATGACGAAATATCCGCCTACAAGACCTGCCAAAGGCGCGATACTCGAGTACACCCAAGACATTCCCTCGTACACGGAGGCCGTCATGCCTTCAGGATTTAGTACCATCTGGCGCTACATTTACAGCTGGCTTTCCGAGTCGGATGCCAAATCAGCTGCTTCAGCGACAGGCACTTACCCATACCCTTCTGGGTACTCCACAATCCAGACATCGGGTGTTCGAAGCGGAGGTGGTCAAGGCGGCAATCCGGCTCTTTGGGATACCGCCTATACCATCTCCGTAACCGTGACCAACACGGACAGCAAATATTCGGGCAAGGCCTCGGTACAGCTTTATCTCGAATTTCCCGGGGATTCAGATGTGGAAACTCCTGTGATCCAGCTCAGAGACTTTGAAAAAACCAGTGAACTTGCGCCTGGAGAAAGCGAGACAGTCAAGTTGGTTTTGACAAGGAAGGATATTAGTATTTGGGACGTGACGGCACAAGACTGGAGAGTACCTATCGTAGATGGAGAGTATAAGTTCTGGGTCGGTGAGGCCAGTGATAAGTTGGCATTGGTCTGCTATGGAGATGATTTGAAATGTGAAGCTGGTGTGACGGGGCCGGTTTGATGGCAAGGATGGGGGAAGAAAGTACCGACTGGTAGCTCGCTCTTTATCTGACTACAAATAATTATACTTAACCTAGTTTGTGCGATAAATGTTTCCATGTTCAATGATTAAATGGTAATGTAATTTGCAGCTTCTACGCAACCCAGCGATGTTGAAATTTATGGCATGCATCGTAGAAGGGCACCACGCTTATCAATTAGCTGTGAACCTCTGGTAAAGCAGGGCAATTGTAATTACAAATACAAATGAGTGAGACAAAAACGCCAGAGTAACTCAAATTCATTAATTTAAAATGGTCAACCCTTTGGCCAGCACTTTGATGGCATTTGCAAAGCCTCCGTGAGGACATCGGGAAGAAGACTTTTTTCTTTCTTCAGTTTCGCTGACCACAATGCCACCATTACGTGATAAGCGAGACAATAGTGTCTCCACAGTTCCTGCGCCAGAGTGATTTGGTAAATAGCTAGTGTGATAGCAATGGTGCGGGGAAATGAAGCTGACGTGAGATTCAGCCTCCGGTCGTACTCTGAGAGAGATGCGTTTCACTCTCGTCGGAGTCTGGTATCCAACCGTAACGCTGTTGGTACCTCCTTTTTAACTTTTCGGTACACTTGATTGACATGCAAGCCTTAAGCCACTGGCTTGGGGCGCTTTTCGGTGTGCGCCAATCCTCGGTGGTTGCAGGCGACGAAGTGTACCCATTGCATTTCCTTGACAACCTGGCGACGGGGCGCGTCATAATTTTGAGCCAGACGTTCCGGTTCAATGAGGTGTTGGATGCTCAGACACTTCATGATGGACTTGTCAAGCTGATACAGCATGGCGATTGGAGGAAGCTTGGTGGCAGACTGCGAACACAGGTAGGATAAACGCAACATGGTCATCATTCGCGACTAACCAATATTGGCATGAGTCCAGCCCGATGGCTACCTTGAAGTTCACGTACCAAGAGAATTCAGCAAAGAGCGTCCTGCAGTTCATTTTACGACCGAATCCTTTGACGTTGTGATTGAGGAACACAGCCTTGGAAAGCAACTGCCTGGGGTGACGAATGGCCCGTCCTTGCAAGCTGGGCCAAATGAGTTCAAGAAATTCAGTGGCAGCGCGAATGCACCAACCTGTCTCGAAGATTATACCAACAGCGATCGTCCCATACTCGCTCTTCATGTCGTCACATTTACCAATTCGACTCTTGTTTCTCTCATCTGGCCACATGCAATCGCTGGGGCTCTGGGTTTAAAGGAAATCCTCTCGGCGTGGTCCAAGGTTCTCAAATGCGAAAGCCATATCCCACCACTCTTGGGGGCTCGCGAAGACGTCCTAGACGCTGTCAAGACCGATGACTCTCAAACAAAATCGTACATCCTTGAATCACGCGAGCTAAAATGCTGGGGGTTTGTGAAGTTTGCGCTTCGCATGCTCTGGACTGTATTCTGGCGCCCCACGGTAGATTTTCGAACTATTTGCCTGCCCGCCAAGTTCGTATCGCAGTTGAGAGAGAGCATGCTAGAGGAGCTCAAAGCCACTCAATCTCATGGCCCCAAGTATCTGAGTGAAGGAGATGTGTTGACAGCTTGGGCATCCCGATTCGTTGCTCGTGCTCGCGGAGGATCACGCCCAATCATCATATTCAACGCTGTTGATATCACTACCCGACTTGATGCTCCTTGGGTAACGGATGGAGTGTACGTGCAGAACCTCGCCGTTGGCATGTACACACCAGTTGATCTTGAAACTGCTGTCAAGCAACCAGTCGGCGAGCTGGCTCGCGCAGTTCGTTTGAGCATCCAACAACAAGCTACCCATGAGCAAATATCTGCTCAACTGCCGGTCTTGAAGGCCCTTGGACATAAGAAAGTTGAACCGTTATACGGAGACCCCAATTCCCAGCTAGTAATTTTCTCCAATTGGACCAAGTTCGATTTTTTTAACGTTGTCGACTTCAGTCCAGCTATTTCCAGAACCTCTTCTACCATTACCGCCGGTGGACAGATTGGAAAACCGGTATATATGCATTGCTTATGCCTGAGCGAGAATCGGTTTCAGAGAGACTGCTTTGGGATCACAGGCAAAGACTTGGAGGGTAACTACTGGATGACTGCATGCTTGTATCCTGAAGATTGGGACTCATTTGGAGACTATATACAGAAAACATGGCAGCGTATTAACCGCACTACTTGATCCCCTCGCTAGAAGGCCTTCATAACATAAAGGATAATTAGAGCGGAGCGCAAGATAGACTTGATCAATATCGACGCAACTAAATGAGATCACACCAGATGTTTGACACAGTTTACCAATAATCAAATTAACAGTCATTATCATTTTGCTTGATTTAGTCTGATCTTCCTTTTTAACATTGATGCATGTGATTCTAACCACCCGACTACTCTCTAGAATTGCGAGTGGCATAACATTCTGTGCGAACCGTGCTGGTCGTTCTTTGCGATATGCTAAACAATCTTTGCGGTTTCGAGATGAGCTCTGTGGGGCGTGAGCTGAGATCTGCTCCTTGCCAAATTCGAAGATAAGGTCGTAACGACGGCAGTATTGTAACGATCAAACCAGTGTGTGCATCTGCGACGGCAAGAACTTCTGCAAAATAGAATAAGCTAGTGGCTCATGAGGCGGCATTGAGAGTTACTTACGACCAGTGGTCAGAGCTGGAACTGGTGTGAATACGGCCTGGACTACAAACCATCTCGCAGTCATGACGGAAAGATTAAGGAAGCCGATGGCAAATGTGACACCTGCACTGATCTTTTGTATCCTCGTTATCCTCGTTCGGCCAATGTAGATTAGCGGAAATAGGAAAACTAAGGTCCCATTAGTCAGTCACGCTTAAGTATAAAATCTGTGTACATACTGGCAATATCGGTTGCAAAATGGAAAGCCCAGCCAAGGTTGTCGTTCACGGTATAGCAGTATGCTGAACAAGGTGCAGCGAGCGACCTGCAATTGTCCATTAGTTTTTTTTTTCGGGGAACAAGGCTGAAAGAAATACCAATAGCAGGGTATATTGCAAAGGAAAATGACCACAAAAATGGTGATAAGAAATGCAGCAAAGGAAGCTCCCGCAAGACAATAAAGTATGATCCTGAGGTTCCGGGATTGTTGAGCAAATATTTCAAAATAGAGAGCTAGAAGAGCAGCTTTGTTAAAGTATTGTTCCAAGTAAAACGGAAAGTATAGGAAATAAAATGTCTATGTATGGGAGTCATCAGTACATCAACTCTACCAACATGTGGCTATCTGGGAAGCCCAAATACCTTGTACACATATATCATTTCTGCCTCTGGTGCCGTCCAAGAATAAAGCGAGAAATCTATCCATGGCTGGTATACGCCTAGACGGCTTAGAACGATGTCGACAGAGCTGATGGATATAGCACAAGCTAATGATGCCAATATGAACCAGTCACTAAGAAGCAATCCCTTGTGTAGATAATGGAGGCGTAAGTTGAGCCGAGCAATTATTAGGATCAAGGCGGTGCCGATCAGCGACCACTCGACTGCCTAGCCAAATGATTAGAGGAGATATGAACCCAACTTGGAAAATGGAAATCTCTTACAAGAAGACCATGACTTGATATGCCTCTCTGCATGTCGGCTTTGACCACGGTGATCAACAAAGTGGTTCAAAGTTGACCCTCGACGATTTCTATGGGGATGAATGGACGAGAGCACTCCATTTCCCGCTATTGGTATCATGCAAGTTTAAAACTGGTTTCTTCAAGATCCAAATCTGATTACTTAGCATTCTTTCCATGTTGAAGCGGGCATCTTGGAAGGTTTGATTCCGCCTAGTGCTAACCCAGTTTCACTCTTAGGTGGATCATACTCTTCCTTTTGCAGCTAAATCTAAATCCAATACAGTAAATTTGCGGACCCCTTGTTCTCTGGTGATGCCTCACAAGGTTCGTGGCTTGGTGGCTCAAGACACCTTTGGGCATCCCGGCCGAACCTTGTGTCCGCAGCATTTCAGGTAGACCACAACGAGTGCCAAGTCGGAAACACGGCACCGTTTCTTGACTGAAAATTCTGAGGCACCAATTTGCATCTCTTCGTAGCATATTAGAGACCTTGCACGGAAAAAGTCTGAGACAGAGAGATTAGCCAGGGCTCAAAGAGGAGATGTAGCATAGACCCTAATACGATTTTCCTTTTTATCGAAGGCTACTATCTTTTTCTCATTTTTCACATCACACAGCCTTCTCTGTTCGGTGCATTCCTTAAATACAAAAAGCCATGGCTCAAAGATATACAGGAGCGCACATTTCCCACCGTGTCCCCTTTAGAAGCATCTGCAAATTGTAGAAAAATCGCCGCAATCGTTTGTTCAGTTGCGGTCCTCCTTCATCAAGGCTTGATCGACAAGCGGGCCGTTCCAAAGTTTGAGCTAATCTTGATAAAAGACTGTCACCTTGGCTTCAAGGCTTGGCAACCATGTTTTCGGCGTCCCGTCGGAATGGCGTCCCATCGGAATTGCATTCGCCCCTGTGGCAATGCAGTTGCTTGACCTGCTCATGGAACCCACGAACAAGCCAAATATGTTACTTCAACCATGAGATTGAATATATAAGCGCCGAATTCATCCCATCCTCAAAGACTTCGGCTATTGAACCGGTAAGCAACATGACCATAATAATCGCACGCTTTTAATGGCTGGGATTTAATCACGGGGTCAGCAAGGTTTACACGGAAATAACAACAGAGGCAATTAGGTTATGAGGCTTGTATCTAAGGTCACAATTATATAGTCTTGATGTCAGTGTAGCGGTACTTGAATCGTAACAAGCTATCGTATCTTTACTGGTGGCTGGTTACTGACTCAAATTATTTAATGGCGTTTGCAATCTAGCTAATCCTATAACGGTTAACTCTCTGTTCTTTTTTGGTTTCGGCTTTTGTTTTCTCTCCTACCATACCCCCATCGAAATTTTCAACACAATTGAGATGAGGGTCAATGCTTTCAACCTTCGCATCGTTAGTAAATACCCGTTGGTCGGGTGGGGCGCTCAACCAACCTTTCGTTCCTCAAGGTTGGCCACAAAAATATGGGACAGCCACAAAAATCGGGACAGCAATTTGTATGTGAAGTAGCTGTTTTCAGCTGTTTTCAAATCTCAATAACACACCCAATATACTAT